>OX393561.1:8179854-8249769 GCA_947652115.1 Blastomussa wellsi
GGTTCGTCGGGAATGAGGCTACTGCTAATGCAAGTTAACGAGAGTCAACTGTCCGTGATTGTAATTTGTTAAGTTACTGATAGTTTTGTTACCTTTGTGCAGTGAATTTCCAAGTAGTTGAATTACAGTGAAAGATTCCTGTTTTCATTCTGTCGAAATTTGTTTTTCGTCATTCAACTGCGCAGTGTCTTCGGAAGAATACCGTTTTCGGAATGCCTTTGACAAAAACAAACTAAAGCGCACGGAAAGTTAGCCAATATATGTCAGTCTTCGTCATAAAAATGCTTCATGTTACTAGGCAACCTATCAATCTAGAATCATACATGCTGATAAATTCTAGTTAGCCAATATATGTCAGTCTTCGTCATAAAAATGCTTCATGTTACTAGGCAACCTATCAATCTAGAATCATACATGCTCACGAATAAAGCATGATGAGTAAATCCTTGACGAGTCGATTCCACTCAATCGACACCGCGAAAAATAGCTGAAAATATGAACATTTTGACAATTTTTAAGAAAACCCTGAATATTTAACGTTAAGGTTTAAACCAAAAGTCGGTTGTGTTATGCTCGTCTCTCAATTTCCACCTTCATAATTTTGCTTTCAATTTTTGCTGCTAGCATTGTAAGTTCGCGCGTTTGTTCTCAAATTATAGCAACCATGGATCATGTCGTCCCTTGCTTACGAGACCACCTCGAGAAATCGTGACGTCATGCGCATGCGCGGCTCATTTCTTCGTGTTCCCAGACCTTGCGTTTCTCTCCCCTTTGAATAAGGTTATCGCGGGCTCGGCAATGGAGAATTATTCCAACCAGAAACGGCATTTGATACCAGAAGACGTTGTAGTCTCGCAATTAACAAGGTAAACTTTTAAAGATAAATAAGTGACAACTATAAAAGTAACATAGGCATATTTTACTGAAAGATGTAACTACGTGCAGGATTGCAGTGTAATTATTTTACAGTGCACTGTGCGTGTATATGAAATATTAAAAATAAACTATTTTATTCCAAAGTTCTTTCGTAGTCCATGTGGTTATTCATTGGTACACTAATGGCTTGTGCGCTGGACTCCGGGTCATGCGGTCCGGATTTGAGCCCTGTTCATGCAACTGACCAGGAAGAACGCAATTCAACAGTGCACGTCAACCTTTAATACTTGGAAGGCTGATGGCTTCCATCCTCTCTATCTCCCAAAAATGCAAGCTCTGCAAAAACGAAAAGTTTATATTTAGCCAAAAGGAAACAGGAAAAGTACTCAAAAGGAAAAGGTTTCTCTTTATCTCTTACTTTTTACTATTTTAATTTCGGGTGTAAAAAGGTTATTTCCAGGCACCGATGGGATTCGAACCCATGACCTCCTGTTTACTAGACAGGCGCTCTAACCAACTGAGCTACGGCGCCAGGTGTTGTAAAATCTGAGCTAATAATATAGAAAGAACATCCCCATCTTCTCCCAGCTGTTGCAGCTGGTGCTTATCCCAGCTTAAGGTTACCCGCTGCAATTTATTAGCTGCGCGCACACGTGAGAGCGCAGCTCTTGGTCGGGGCGGAATTTATTAGTTTTTATTTCCTTTTTTTATTCGTTTTGTCGGTGACCAGGGTATCATATATCCGCTCATTAAAAGTCAATTTCCAATGATAAGAGAGCCGGAAATTCCTTGAATGCCTGGACGAGGCCTTATAATTCACGAACTAGGTAAAAGTTAATCAGCCGCTAATTAAAAGAAAATTAATAGATATCTCCAGTGATAACACTGACAGAAGAAAATAATTCGAATGCCTACACGATAATTGCATAACATGTTGTGCATGTCATGCTGAAATATACAAAGACGACCACCAGAATTTTCAATTCAAATTTTGAATTAACTAGGAAAGACATCTCAGCTGTACTGCGTTTGGAAAAACCTCTTGAAAGGGATGTTTTTTGCTTTGATCCGTTTATTTACGAATATTAGACGGAGAACAGAATACCCCAGAATGCGCATTCACCGAGACATTCACAGCCCATACCTTAAACAAAACACTTTATCTTATGATTCACCTCCAAGTATCGTATGTCGGATGTCACGCTTCAATATAACGCACCAACGGGAAATAATGTTAGAACAAAGAACAATATAATATCGAGCTGCCGGAGCTGGACACCTGGCAATGAATTATACCACATAGTATGACAATGAGTACTAGCGCTCGGTTAGCCTGGGTAGCACTCTAGCTATATAGCACTCCGGTTAGCCTACTAAGCACTCCGATTAGCCTACTATGCGCTTTCGTTAGCCTACATAGAACTCCGGTTACCCTTCTCAGTTGTCTCGAAGCCCTTCGGGACCTCTAATTTCATTGGATCTTGTAAGCAGGAAGCTCTATTGTTTTAGGGCTAGGGTTCATTGTTACTGTTATTTGTTATCATTTTCTCAACCAATCCTGAGAGACGTTCCGAAAAGCTTCGTAGCGGCACTTCCGTTGGCCTACATAGCACTTCGGTTAGCCTGAATTAGTTTTAGGTTGCTTGCGGTTAGCATTTATATTTAATATAGCCAAAAAAAATTGGAAATTTGGCAGCTGGGCTCGTTGGTGTAGTGGGGATGATTTCCCCTTGGTAATACATCGTCCCGGGATCGAGACTTCTTGGGGTAATATTTTTTTTTACCTTAAAAAGTAGAAGGTAAGTGTAATTCATAACTCATGTATGGCAATGTAAGAAGTCCAGCACAAGAAAACCTCCGGTAGGTCGATATTAAAATGTACCAACCTAATATTAAAACTATGGGGCTTAAACAATAAAGATGCAGTTGAATTAAATGCGTAGTTAAATTTTAATAGCGCAGCGTCAGATTATTTTCATCTTCTTGTTGGAGCGGGTGCTGCTCCCTTTTTCAAAACTAATTCTCGGCAAAAAATTATACAAGGCAATTAAAGCAAAAGTTGTTTTGGAAAAAAAACGCAAATACTTTCATCCAACAAAGATAGATTTCTCTCCGAGTTTTAGCTTCAAAATAATACACTTGTATACCTGCTTCAGCTTCCGAAAGAGAGTTAAAATAATGCGAAGGTGGTGGCGGTGGCGGTGGCAGTGGCGGTGGCGGTAGAAGTAGTAGTAGTAGCTCTTTATTTAAACTCGGTTAAAAATCTTCAGTAATGACAATATTATTTTAATTAGAAACATCAACAATCAAAATAGCTATAAAAACTGATTTACAAGATTGCCGAGTGAGAATCGAATGTTTCAAGTGCGTGGTTAATTTCCTTCTTGAACTGCTTAGTGATCTGATTGTCCTAACATCTCCAGGAAGAGAGTTCCACAGTAAGACACCGCTATAGCTAAATTCGTTTGTTGGACTTTAGAAAAAACTGCTGATTGTTTTTCTCTCGTTTCTATTATGGGATTAATATTATTATGGGATTATTATTAATTTCAATAAATTGACCTCTTCCTTTGTGTGGCTTCATAGCTCAGTTGGCAGAGCATCGTACAGGTATCGCGGAGGTCATGGGTTCGAATCCCGTTGAAGCCCTTAATTTTTTCAGGCTTCTTTATCCCAATTGCTTAATTAGAAATTCATTGCGATAATCATTTCTCACTACATCCACAGTTCATATATCAATTATTTGTACGTTTTGAAATGAAAAATATAACGCGACAGAACGATTTTGCTTCAGCTTACCATTGTTGCTACTCTCGTAATACCCTCAACTTTAATTTGTCGTACTTTTTTCATACTGCTTTGATTGGGTGGACAGCTTTCTGTGGGTGTTTGTTCATCGCCATTCTTTGCACAAACTGCAAATGTGCATTCACCTCCTGCTTTATCATTTAAATTTTCGATTATCAATAATTCCCAAATGGGAAGTATATCCCAGAACGCAGAAAATTTGAATAATTTACTGAACACAAAAGGTTTTCAAAATACTTGTAAAATGAAAGATATGAACTTTACAACCGAAATTCATCGACCTGCGTGAAGGCTATATCATTGAAACAAGGTGAGGTGGTTTTCATACATGTTGGTTTTTTTGATAATAAGAAATAAGGGAAGAATAATCGTATTTTTCTTCACAACTCGAACAAACTCAATGTAAACAAGTTCCTCTTCATCAAGTTACAACTTTTTGTAGAAATTCCCGATCTTTTCCGATTATTCTGCAAAGATTTCCACTAATGGTTGCAAACTTCGCTCTCTGTGACGGTAACTAAAGAAAATACACGCGTCAGTATTTTGAAGCTATAATTCAATTCAACTGTGCAACAATTTCTGCCCAACGGATTTAACGGATTTTGTAGAAACTTACTAACAATTAACCTTTGTCGCTTGGAACTTATTTAACTTAATTTATTTAGAGACGGTATTTATTAATTTGCGTTTTTCTAAAGCAAGGAGGTGTTCTTATAGCGCGTTTATTCTTTAATCTTTTACTTCGATTACCACAAAATTAAAGTCGTCTATAATTTAAAGATTCCTTATTTAGAATACCAAAAATTGTAAAAATCGCTCAACTTCAGGCGTTAATTTGGAAAAGGAGCACCCGCTCCAATAAACAGCCGCGGGCCACCTTTGAACATTGCGTCCCACACGGGCGATATAACGTCCCTTATTTTCGACATTGGAAACAGCAAATAAGATTTATGTTTTGCGCTGTCAGGAGGCCAACATACACCGAAAATAATCAGTTAAACCGATTAAGACGGAATCCGTTAGGGCTTCGAGCATTTATTGGACAAAATTATGTACCAAAATTATTTTCACCTTATTGCAAGCTTTTGTGTTACTACTTCAAATATATTATAAAGAGAAATCTTTTCTAACAACACCAAACATTGAAAACAAATTTCGAAGTTCCACTGAATTCAACTGAATCGCTTAAAAGATGTGAGATTTTTCCTATAGCTTGCGAGCTTTGAAATTCATTTTCTCAGTCTCTGATAAGAAATTGTTGTACCAAAATTATTTACACCTTATTGCAAACTTTTGTGTTACTGCTTCAAATACCTTATCAAAAGAAATCTTTTGTAACAACACCAAACATCGAAAACAAATTTCGAAGTTCCAATATAATTCCACTGAATCGCTTAAAGACGATTTTACAAAGTGGCTACACGTTAGATTTTGCCTACAGCTTGTGATCTTTAAAATTCATTTTCTCGGGCGCTGATAAGAAATTGTTGTCGGTGTCATCACAAATAATTACTTACATCTTTACCTTTTTTTAAGGGTCAAAATAACGCAATATGATTTAAATTATTCTGGTAGTCGATTTTTGTCCAACTTAAATAAATATTAGAGGGGGTAAGTTTCTAAAGAAACTGTGGTGCTGCGTCGGTGGGAAGTATAACGATATAATTTGGTTTTATCAACTGGGTTGATAATATCAATTGGCCACCGTAAAGAGATTCAAGAGCTGACGTTTCGAGCGTTAGCCCTTCGTCGGAGCGAATCAAGGAATTGTGCGTCGTGTGTCTTTATATACAGAAAATAAATATTACTCGACTTCCTGGTGGATTCCGTCTTAATTATTGTACTTGAGCACTCATTGCAAAATTTGGCATGTGGGTCTTATTCCAAATCAGACAAAATCGTTGAACGTGATAACTTCACCAGATACCGGTGGAGTAATGTCTGTATACGTGACTGAGTAAAACAAAACACCAAAATCTTTCGTCTTCACGCTACAATTGCAATCTTAAAGTGGACGAGGTGCAAAAGAGCTGAAAGTTCTCATTTATCAAATTGTCTCAGATTCTCACATTTGGTTTTTCATCTTTTTTTCTATTGTGATTTGGAAGAAATTTAAAGCTGCGAAGGAATTTGAATTGCGCTCACCCCATCTGTTCGGACCATTTAATCCATCCACAACTCATTCAAATTAATCACTTCTAAATAGTACTCACGAGCAGACAATAGTATGGCGTTGTTCATCGTTACGTCATCTATTGTCATTTATGTGCCAACAAGAGGTTGATTGACCGTCGAAACGAAGGGTTCTTTTTTTCCAGTGGTTGGCAAATTTGAATATCAAACGGAAATATTTGTAAACAGCGAGTATCGCTATACCGTACCTAAAATAAAAACATCCGACGTTTGTTTTTCGTTCCTCAAGTAGTTTTGTTCAAACGTGAAGGCATAAAGGTGAGCAATTGCGTTCACCCTATTTGTTCAGGCCATTTAAGCCGTCCTTAACTCAATCAATTTAATTACTTCCAAATATTACTAGCGACCAGACCATAGTATACGTTGGCTAAAATAAAAACATCCGATGTTTGTTTTTCTTTCCTCAAGTAGTTTTGCTCAAACTAGAAGGCATAAAGGCGAGCAACGCATAGCAAAATTAATATGTTTTTGGCCACATTGAACAGGAGATAGACAGTTTGTGGCGTAACGTTTGTCTCCGTTTTCCGGTAAAATCTTCTTAAGTATCTTCGTTGAACGAAAACTGTTAAATTAACTGTCTTGAGCTACATTTACATGCGGGCAGGTGCTCGCATTAACTGCCAAATTGCGCCGATGAGATTAATTCGCGAAACTTTTGCTTGATTCCTGCCTTTCGTTCTTTCTATTCCATGCGTTTGGTTTTGTTCCATTTTTTTTGGTTTTACCCGCTTTTGTAATTGAACTTAGTTTAACAAGTCAAAGTTCTGTTTCTTTTCCATAACAGTTCCATATTAGCAGCTACGCCACATAAGGTGTTGATACAAATTAAACTAAACAAAAGTTTTCGTTGGTCATGAATTTAAATTACTCTTGAGTCTGAATAATTCAAACCAATTTACGACTAAAATTTACACAACAAATTAACTAAATTGGGCCATGCGCGCTCCATTCGAATTCATAGTCACTTTCCCGGCTGACGAAAATTCACCAGCGGCTGTCCATTGTTTCGATAATATTCATTTTGCCCCGCAAGTAAATCTGTTTCGGGTGCAAATTTTATGCAAGAATTGATTTAAATCGAAAGCGAACTCTGATTATACCCCCAGCTTCCGGCACCTCGCTAACATGTCTAATGCATCGTGAAGAAGTATGCATATTTAGTTCAAGAAATAGTCTAGGATGTGACAACAGTTCACTAGCTCTTCAGATGCTTTTTGTTTGCTCCTACTAGCAGCTGTGGACATGACAGCGAGACGTGTGATTACTCTGTTGCTGACAGTGTTTCATTTCCAACTGCAACGACCGACAACGTGTCGAGAAATAATGATTGGTGCGTTGATACCGTGGAATGGAACATGGCCCATCGGACCGAGAATGGCGTCTGCACTGCTTGTTGCCTTCGACACGATAAAGAACGAGCCGAACCTGCTACCGGATTATAACTTGACTTATGACTGGAAAGACAGTGAATGCGATACTGGAGTCACGCTGCGATCCATGGTCGACTTGCAAGTAAAGAAACCAGCAATTCATGCATTTATTGGACCCGGTTGTTCGGTTGGCTGTATGCCGGGAGGGCATTTAGCTGCGCACTGGGAGAAACCTATGATATCGTTCGGTTGCGGTGAATCTACACTTTCCGATAAAGACGAATTTTCCACATTCGTCCGAACAGTTGGAACGTACGCACAAACCGGGAAATTTTTCCTGAAGATTATGGAAAAATATGACTGGAAACGAATTGCGATCTTGTTTTCTACAGAAAGCATTTGGTCGCAAGTTGCTAGTTTTGTTAAAGATGAAATCGATAGCGCTAAAAGTGGCGGATATACTGTGTCTTATTTTCATGTGTTTAGCCCTGGTGTTACAACTGATCAGCAATTCAGAAGTATGCTTCTCTCTGCAAGAGAAGTAGCGTATGGTAAGTAAATATTTCCGTGTCTCATGACTAGTCTACAAGCTTCATCATGCGACATAAAATAAAATATATATAAAGCGAGTGAATCGAAAAGAAGTTATAACACTATTATAGCCGCTGTTTATCTAAAGTATATTATGCAAGTTACAGTAACAGGAATATTATTCTTACTTCAGTTTTCTATTTTGATTTACCTCTTTTTAAGTCATACTGCGAACAGCGTGCGTAAAATTATACGGAAAGGAAATGAATGCTCTTACTTGCAGGGCGAATCAATGCCATCAGGGAAAATGTTATTTCAGTAATTTCTATTCGCATCAAGAAAACCAGAATTCCATATTTTAATAAATGCGTCCACTTTCGCATCAGCATTATGACGCCTTTAGATAAGTATGCTTTTGTGAGATCAATTACCAACGTGTAAATTATTTAAGAATTTAAACTTCAACGCTGCTTCCTCGTCAGTATTACATGATCTTTTACAGGATCAGTTTTGCATCATTTATGTTCCATAACATCTGAGTCGTTCTCACGAAATGTAACTGGCATTGCACTGTTATTTGGCTTAAAAAAAAATAGGTGTTATTTCTGTGCGTCTTTTGTATCGATAAAAATGTTTTGACACTGCTATTTTATTTTTGTTCCTCAGCGGTGAGTTTTATGATAACATCATTTATTTGATATTTTGATCCAATACTGACTGAAAGTTCTTATCCTACTCTTTGACATACGGCGAGGAAACATTAATCTCTTTGTTGGTCTTCAAGTACCTTTGTCTTTGACGTAAATACGAACGAGGGGTCTATTTTAATATAGTAAATAAGGGGTGTCAAGATCCACTCATTTGTAACCACAAAGGTGGCGGATGAACTAAATATTTGGTAGTATACTAAAATCTTTTTGTCTTGTTCGGGGGAAGACGTACTTCCAATCTCCTCAATTTTATGTCTTATCGCATGACGAATTTAACACTTGCAACCCGGCCCTAACGTTTATTATCATTTTCAAAAGCACTTAAGAACTAAATAATTTAAATTCATTTTCATCGACTAGTTCACGTGCAACTTGATAAAAATACTTCATCGCCCAACGAATTTATTTTCCATCTTTCGTGCGAGTTTAACCATTCTTTTATCCGAGAGACTTTTGAGACAGAGGATGAATTGCTGCGGAAATTGTCAAAACAAAGGCACGCGTAAAAGGCAAAATGTTTATATGGCGAGTCTTGATTAATGAGCACATTTTAAAGGCATATGTAAATATAGACACAATAACGTGGATATGAACTTGTCTCGGTTGACGTCCTCGCTTGATTGTAACCAATGGAAGATAATCTTGGCTTCAACACCTTGTCTTCCTTTTGGTAAACTCATTTGATTAAAATAGTCAGATTCGTTTGAAAGTTTGCGGCTCTCGCTGATAAAACAGGGAGCCAAGAGACGTAAAGTAGATTATGATAAGTAAATAATTTTATACTCCATGAACCACAAAATAACCCAGTATACAGGCTTTCGGTGATTAAACTGAATGTGGCGTTCATTATCCACACCTTTATTCCAATTCTTAATAAAAACTGAATAATAGATTGAATTTAATAAGTAAGTGTTTTTACTTGGCTTTTCGTTGCCGATAATTTGCATAATTGGCTGAAGAGCTTGCTATTGACGTCATCGCCGCCATGTTTGAGGACAATAACAAACCATCTTCTTCTCTTGTTTGTCTGGTTTAAGTGAGATTATTTGAAATATTGGAAACAGCAAACGTCTAAGCGAAGATCAACGTCTCCTGAATGATCAGAATCTTGGCGATGGCAGGATTGAGAACATTGATTAATTGGGAATGCATACCATGCTTTCGTTTTTGAAAGCGGAAAATGAATGACATAACATTTTGCAAGAGTTCTATTTTCCGTTTATTTTCTATGTTTCGTTTTATCTACGGGAAATTATATTTCGAAATTTCCAAAAGCTGTTTTCGTCAAAAAGCAACTTCACGAATTACAAAATTGCCCCGGGTAATTCGCACGATCAAAGCCGTTATTTGACAGCAGTTAGTGACATAGGGCCTGTTGAATTTATTAATCCCGAGGAAAAGCAGAAAGGACGATAAGTTTGTTCTTTCATCAACCGAAACCGCTTGCTCGCACTCACACATAACCTCCTGCGTCTGGGTGAACTCGAAGGTTTGAGTAAACTCGAGCGGCAAATTAATGTTTTTCTCAAGGTAGCACGTAAAACGGAACATTTGTACTGTTATAAAAATATGCAAGTAACGTAGCTTGTTGTCATAACGCTGTTTGTACTAATAACCATCTCAATACAAAGACAACACTAAGAGCTTTCAGGGTTTAGCCAAACTAACACTGTACGCATGCAACAGCCAATTCAAGCATGAACAGTTGTTTTAATTTTCCTTAGACAGAACTTCCCAGCACGACGACATTTGAATAAACCAATTTCGATATATTAAAATTCTAGCATGTCGCCGAGGCGTAGGGTAATAAAACAAAAGATTTTGCATCGAGGCTTAGGGATGAAAAAATAATATCTTTTGTTTTATTTCCCTAGGCCTCAGCGCCACGTTAGAATTTTAATATATCGGGATTGGCCTATTAATTAAATGATCACACTACAAAAATAGCACAAATGGTACGTGCATGTACGACACTCATGCTCTCTTCATTATCTTCCTCCTCCTCCTCCTCCTCCTCCTCCTCCTCATAATCATCACCGTCATCATCATAATCATAATCGTCATCATAAAAAATATTGATGTCAAGACATTTATACACTAGTGGAAAACAATGCCCTTCCGAAAAGAAGCAACTCTCATTTGGAGCGCATTTAAGCTTAGTTAGTCCGTTTGTTTTGCGTTTCTTTCCTTAAATTAACTCAAGCACCGTATTCGTTTTTCAGTGTTCATTCTTATTGGTTATGGAAGTTCCATACGACAGATAATGCTTAACCTCCATGACTCACAAATGATAACATCTCAGTACGCTTACTTCACCTTTGAAATCTCACCTGACAACTGTAAGGGAAGCGACGGAAGGGACGCAGAAGCGTGCAAAGCATTTGAAGGCCTCATGGACATTGCCAACTACATCCCTGCATCTGAGGAATACAAGAGATTCGAGGAGAAAGTTCGTCAGAAAATGCCAGAATTTGCCGGTCTCGGATATCATATGCTGCCAGATGATAAGGTGAGAGATATTCGGCTTTAGGCATTGTAAGTAGTGAGGTTGCATGACGTGAGCCTTGTCCAGTCTTCCTTATTAGTCCATCCTTGTTCCTTGTGTCTACATTAAAAAGCATCTTCTTTATACCCCCTTCGTTTAAGCATTATTTTGCAAAAGTACGTCAAGAAATTTGTTGTTAACAGTTGATGGCTTGGCCGCCGGTTCTTGTAATCCGCCGTTCCTGGGGTCAATTGCTCCACCTTCCACTAGATTTATTCTTGGCAGTTAACTCCTCAAGCACTCTCTGGAACTAGCTAAGTGCACAGCATGAAAAGATAACTTTACTGCAGTGTAAAGCCAACCTAAAGCTGACGTAATCGTCTGTTTAAGTTGCTTTACGATACCTTTACGTTTTTTACACTCAATTAAAGCTTGAGTAAATGCACTAAAAAATTAAGTAACTTTATCAAGTTTTAATTCCATAGCGTAAAGTTTGATAACCAACTTTAAGAAAAATTTACGTAAATCTCTATTTTCGCGCTTTGGAGGACATGGTTGTTAAAAAAATTAAACACTGGTGGTGTATAAGGTGCCTTCAAATCAAAAGAAACCTTGAAATAACCTTATTTATCAGGATAGAAAACAGAGGTAGCAACAGACTGCTGAGAAACAAGGATAGCTTCGAATAAGGGAAATTGAGAAGAAATTAAATTGACAAACTCTAAAACGTTAGGCTAAACTTTTTTTGTGTCATCAGTCACAAATTCCTTTAACTATGCTGTAAAAAATGTAAAAATGTAATTTGTTTTCTTGATTAGATCCTCGTGCACACTTTAACGAGTATATATACGGAATGTTCTTTAGTGCCTTATTGCGTCAGTAATTATGGAGTATGTTGGGCCAGGTATCAATTTATTTTTTCTTTGTTTGTTCATTTTTCCTTTTCTTAAAGGTGGATACGTATGCGGGGTTTCTACATGACGCTGTCGTATTGTACGCACTCGCTCTTCATGACCATCTACGAAACGGAGGAAACTTAACAGACGGCAGAGCCCTAATCAAGCACATGATCAACAGAAGCTTCGAAGGTTTGTAGTTCAGCCTCTCTGTCGGTATTTCTGAAGAAATCGACACGACAAGACAGTAATACCACTGGAAAACGAAGATCTTAAGGTTTAAGCGAAGATTTAAAAAATCGCGTGATCAGATAGAATATTAAAAGCGCTACGTTACGACACATATAATTATGTTATTTGCCTGCTGGGAGGTCCGTATAGTGAACACCTGTGACCGAGGTCTGGAAAATGCTTCCCGACGCCGCAGGCCGAGGGCAGACTTTTCAAGTCCGAGGTCACAGTTTAATTTTTTGGAGAGAAATCATAAAGTTTTTGAAAATCTTTGTTTACGCGCGCATCCAGTTGAGCCGATCGGCGAAAATCATTTTGTTTGCACCGTATGGATGCACTTTATACTGACAAGAATGATTTTACTACAATGAGCCATACTCACCGAAGCTTCAAAAAAAATTAAAAAGCACAAATGTAGCATCAAAACAGATTATAAAAACTGGATAAAAATAAGTCTTATCCATGCATGGAAATACTTTGAACTGAAAATCGATTGCGGCTTGTGTCGACATTTTTCAAGCCTCTTTATCTGAATGAAAAGCACTTCAAGACACATTTTCCAGCTACAGACATTTGCATTTAACGAATTTATACTCATTTCTTTGATTCTAACAGCATTTATTTCGATAGACAATTAGCGAATTTCGGAAGTGAAACTTCTGTATGTTTGTATTAAGTCTTATGGCTGCCTGTGTACGGCAAAATATACCGCGAAGATTAATTTCACTGTTATTTATTAAGACACTTCTTCTTCTTGAATGGTAGAAAATGGAGTTCGATTTTGACAAAATGTAACATAGAAACACGAAGTTTGAAAACCGGCAACTTGTAGTGAATTACAACTGGCATGGAAATCAGTGCGAACGAACAAACGTGAACTTCATCTTGATTCTGTAATAAAGAAAATGAATACTCGCCTTTTGGAGAACTTCAAGGCCTTTAATTTCACTGCTAGTTTTTCCTTTTATTTACAAAGATTGGTGAGTAACAACATCGATTTTTTTTTATTGAGTTATTTCTTCGACAACCTAAATTACCCTTAAAACAAAGGAAACCTAAAACTAATAGCTTGCTAAGGAAGAAAAACACCAAAAGAGTGATACTAATCCAAAAAGGAACAAGGATGGCTGAGGGTGGGAAAGATTAGAAACCGATTAGAAATGACGATTTTGAAAAATTTAGGCTAAAATTTTCAAGGTGCACAAACGATTACGTAGCTCCTTTAAGATTCAAAGCACATAAACATATTCCCTGAACTTCAACGAAATTTTAATTATGTCTCATAGGGGTTTCTGGGCAGGTTTTCATCGACGGAAAAGGTGACAGAGCAATTAGTCTACAAATGAAAAACTTTCATAATGGTAAGATGGATCGTGGAGCGAATTACTTTGTACATTCAGGGAAACTGGAGTTTACCAATCTTACTATGGTTTGGCCAGGAGGGAGTGTGACTGCTCCAATGGGAAGACCTGAGTGTGGCTTCGAGGAAGAATTCTGCGTTCCTCCAGGTACAACATAACATGACATGACATAAACTTTATTTTAAAATTGTGTTTTTAGAGTTTATATAACATAGAATGCTATTATCCATCCGAATGAAAAGAAAAAGTGACAAAGCTGACTTAAAAACTATTTACATCAACTATTTAAATTATCATAGCAATTTCGTCTTAGAATGGTTCTAGCTTTTTCAGGCAGTGAGCTCCATTGATTTGGAGAGAAGGTTGCAACGTATGCTATTTGCCAGTGCTTTCTGTTTTGTTTTGTTCTGTGAATGCCCTATAATCTTGACTTTTTAGTAACCTGAAAAGCCGGGCTGAAAAGATCGTAAGACACAGGTCCAATGTTTGGACCTTTGTTAATTCAAGCCTTCCTGTATCAAAAATCATGAAATGAAAAAACTAGCTTTGTTGCATTGTTGTAATCTGCAAAATTAATATTATAACGAGTATAGCCTTTGATATATAATGGTAATAGGACTGAGTGGAGTCCAATTCGGTCTGTAATCAAACGAGTGATTGACAAAATCGGACGACCGCGAAGCGGGAGTACGATTTGTTAATCACGAGTATGATTACAGACAGAATTGGACGGCACGATGTCCTGTTATCAATTAATCATAACCATTCAAATTTCCGAAAAACAAAAAGTTTGAAAAAAGCTTTTAATTTTAATCAAATTCCGCCATTTTGGAAAGGCCCCAGCTGTGAAGGGTAAGTTTTTGTTGCTATAGTGATTATAATCAATGTGGTGATTGGTGGATTTAGCTTACAGGAATTAAAGTGATTGGCTTACGTAACTGTCCGATTACAAGCGTCCGATTACAGCCAACTATCCGATTACACTGTCCGATTACAACTTTGCAGATTAGTTAATGCAAAATATAGCAGTTTATGCACCAATCAGTCGTGAGGAAATTGTAATGGTTATGATTAGAATGAATACCACGCTCAAATAAATGCCCAATAAATGCCATCCTAGCTTTTGTAGGACAAGCAAGTAAAATATTCCGGCTACCCAGGAAACAAAAATCAAGTGCAGCCCTCTTTTCCCAATTACACAAACGTGACCATGGTGCATGTAGAAAGCATGGATTGTCAATTCAAATGTACCACATGTGCCTGACCTGTCAGAAACCGTGAGACTAGACGTTGTTATTTAATGCAACAGTACTCAATTTTACCAAAAGTATTTCAAAGTATTCTATAGAACATGTAGAATACACCGCTTGTAATTTGGCATAATATTTTAACCCAGAGACACACCTCAGCAAATGCTCACTTCAATGTGCAGTTGTTCTCTGCATTCAGTGGTCAGGATTTACGGAGATGAATTTTCATTTATTTAATGTACATTTCAGATGTTTATGTTGCCATATTTGCTTTATGACTGAAAGGATATTTGTCTTATTATATAGACGTGAGTGATTTACTGGGAATTACACCACTCGTAAAATTCATACGAAACTACACCCGGGACCGTAGTGGCGTATTTTCCATATCTTCACTAGTGAGGATATCGATGACGTCATTTTTAAGTGAATAAAACTGTTTTAGCTTTTCCTCAATGTGTTTTGTCTATATAATAAAAAGAAAATTACACGTTAGCTCAATGATATGAATTTTATGTTCTCGTGGCAAGAACAATATTGTTCTTGCCACTCGAACATAAAATTCATATCTTCTCACCACCGTGTAATATCCTCTATTTGTCTCACCAGTTATCTGGAAGATTGCTCTGTATGTACTGTCGGCATTCATTGGTTTGATAATTTGTATGGTCGCTCTACTTCTATACTACAGGTACGCATGTATCGTATAAATTGCTGACACATACGTATAATCACTAAATCATCCATTTCTTCTATTCAGAATCAGTTTTTAATTCTGCTTGAATACGATCCGAACTCATGACCATGCAGTGTTCAATTTTACTCCATTAGCACACAAATTGTTCAACAGTTACTTTATTACTGGAAACCCACGAATATTTATTTCTTTATTTGTCGCAATAATTTTATGTATTCTGCATTATATATAAAAAACTAATATCAGTCAATTCAGTTAATCAATTAATCAGCTAATTCCTCATTTCTTTATAGTTCGTGCTTGTATGTTGTTTGCTTGTTTTTCTTAATTTGTCTGTTCGTTTTACTGATTGTTTACTGTCTTATTCTATTGTTGTTTACAGGAGAAAGGCCTTTGAAGCTTCACTTCAGAGCCAACAATGGAAAGTTTCCTCAGCTGACATAAAGTTTACAAGAAAACCGCTTGACGGAAGAAGTATAGTAAGAAATACGCATTACTTCATAGAAAGTGCGGCGTACGTATTTCCATTCACGAGTGAATGAGAGCACGAGTGAGTGCAACGAGTGAATAATAATCCGTGCAAAGCACTTTCGAATTCTATGTTGTAATTTGTTTATTTTATATATAACGATTTCAACCTTTGTAAACTTAAAGTGATTTTTCTAAGCTTAAACAGTGAAACGCAGCGCAATGATTTTCCAGACGAGATTGTTTTTAATCAACAACTTCATTTAAACACACTTTGTTGGCAGTGTTGTCTTTTTAAAAGCAAAACTTTTCGCATCGAGAAAACGTCGCCATAAGTGAATCTTCGTCTACTGCAAATTAACAGGCGAATTTTGAACAAAATTAATAATTACGATGTAAATCCACATTTAAAGGCGCAATTTACTTTACCCTGGTGTTCCCAACAGTGCTTGAATATTCTTAGAAAGTCCACTGCTTTGTATCAAAGCTACCATGAATTTTCCTTATCGACATTTAGTTTGTCTTCGACCGGCCTTTAAAGAAGGATTTTTATCATTTCCGTATCATGACTATCTTTAGGTTTTGCTTGGCTTGTTTCTAATGGCTTGCCTTTCCATAAAGTTGTCCAAAGACAAAGAATTGTAAAGGAACAAAATGTGTAGCCATATTTTCAACACATAAACTGCCCTCCAGAGCAAACCTGCCGCTTGGAAACCATTTAAGTTCTCGCGCTCTGATTGGCCAGGTCGTTCTACTCTTGATGCTGATTGGTTATGTTTTTCACATTGTGAAGAAAGATATAAGCGAAGTTTATTGGACGTATCGCTTTTGTCACATGTGAAAATATAGCAAATGTAAAATTCTATTTGCAAGGTTTATTGCCTGAAATTCTCGCTATATATAAAATAAATAAGTTATAACCATCCTTGTTTATTAAAAAGCTGTCAATCATCAGCCCAGAATGCAGTGACATGCGATGCAAGTTCAATTGAAACTCTGGGTTTCTTAATGATAAGGCATCCTGAGAAGAGAAGTGACAGACCGAATGAAAGAGGGAAGAAGCAGCCACTGAGTTATATTGTTGTGTTTTCCATGGCAGGTCTCTATTTTTAGTGGAAGTTTTGGCGAGATCAGTGTGTCTTCTAAGATGTTTGATGAGGATGATTTCAGAGGACAAGTATTTGCCAAGATCGCTATTTACAAGGTTTGTATTTTTTTAATAATTGTAATAATAATATTTTATTCAAAATTCACTCTCAAGATTACAAATATTAAATTAAATGAAAACCATAAAAAATTATACATATTATTCTCAATCAAAACGCTTCTTGACTCATGTATATAAAAATTCGATAATCCGAATCAAAATTTTGAATCACAATTCAAAATATATTCACTGTCAAGGTTTGCATCGGTCTACTGCACTGACTGACATAATAATAATAATGACTTTATTACAGTGTTTCCACTGAAAGGTGGCTCTTCATCTGTAAAAATTTGCAATACTAACCATCCGACGAAGGGCTAACGCTCGAAACGTCAGCTCTTGAATCTCTTTACGGTGGCCAATTGACATTATCAACCCAGTTGATAAAACCAAATTATATTGTTATACTTCCCACCGACGCAGCACCACAGTTTCTTTGAAACTTACCCCCTCCAACCATAGTATTGTTGTGCTGAAACGTTCCAAAGATTTTGATCCGTCACTGCAGGAAAAGGTACATGAAATCAGATGATCATCTTAGCAACATAAAACAGACATTATAAACTGACGGTAACATCTATTTATATTCAGTCACCCTGAATACGGAGGAATTGAATGCGATAGTGACCATTTATAAGCCCTTAAACGGGTACCGTATAAAATTGTTCTTTTTTAGACAGATGAATTAGGTTACAGGAATTATTACTCAGTTTCAATTCATATGTCTCAGTTACATTCTGTATTTACCCATCCTACAGTCCACTGTGGTTGCGATTAAAAAGCTGAGGAAAAAACACGTGATCTTGTCCAGAGCAATCCTAATGGAACTAAAAGAGGTAAATCAGTTTGACCGACGAACGGCAACTTTTGTGTTTTCTTGTAAGTTACTTAAGCCCAAACGTGCAATGCATATGGTCATTGCATCATCTATAGTCCAAGTGACATCCCTCGTCTCTCACAAAGTAAAAAAAAGAACTTTTTGCCATAAAAATATTGCTGTTTGGATGTAAAAACCATTAGCATAAGTCAGCTCGCCTATGGTTGTCTCATTATGCACAATACTTTTTTTATTCCTCCAATCCAAGTTTACAACACTTAAATTAATTGACATAGTATATTGGAAGAAGAAGAGAGGGGCACATCTAGATAAACTAATGCCTCGGTTTGCAATAGTTTGAAAGCAGACCTGTGTGTAGGGTAGTTTATTAATCAAATTCAACTTGTGTGGTTTTTTCTCCCTACCCTTAGCACATTTGGTTAACAGTTTTTCTGTGACCTTGTTTGTTAAAATAGGTGTACGATCTTCAACACCCGAACATCAATCGATTTATTGGAGCGTGCGTGGATTCACCGAACATATGGATTCTAACACAGTACTGCAATAAGGGAAGTTTACAGGTAGTCGGACATCTTAAAAGTATACGATACTGACTATGCTGAGTGTTCTTTTAGTTTTAATCTACAATCTTTGAAAAAGAGGGTTGTAGACAAAACACTGACCCCAGTCCATGGACTACCCCAATGGACTACCCAAATGGACTACCCTAAAATGGACTACAACTAAAAACTCCTTAAAATGTTTTTAAGGGTAGTCCATTTTAGGGGTATTCCATTTGAGGGTAGTCCATTTGGGTAGTCCATCGGGGTAGTCCTTGGACTGGGGTTCAGTGTTTTGTCTACAACCAAAAAAGAGTGCGTGTAAGGAAAGGGGTTTTCTTCTTTCCTTCCCTTTAACATTGTTAATACTCTGGCAGGATTTTCGTGGCACTTACTAAGATGGAATCAAAAGTATACATAATGAGGCATTTTAGGTTCTGGCCATGTTACCCTGCTCCCATTGATCATTAATTCATTTATTCTTCTTTTCCATTTCAGGATGTTTTGAACAACGAAAAATTGAAGTTAGACTGGATGTTCAAAGTGTCTTTTGCCTCCGATATTGCAAGAGTAAGAAGTTGTATTGAGTAAAATAATTCTACCACCTCCAGTTCATTTTTCTTGCTTTACAAATGATTGCGTTAATTTTCATCTAATTATACTTTCCATACTAATTATACAAGTAAAGGTAGCGAAACCTAAGACGGCCTACTTATTATCACTTTATATAACTTTCTTTTTGTTCCAAAAACTTAATAGTATAATATAATCCTGTATAATATATATGTGTGTGGATTGTTCAAAACCAGATCATGTGGAGATTCTGAGCGAATCTCTTTCGGGACGTTCTTTTTTGTCGCCAGAAATTATCTCCAAAGTCGACGCTATAAAAATAAGGAATGGCGGTTTTTTTCCTTCTCCACTCTCCTATCCTTAGTTCATCGCTGTTTTATTTTTCTTTGGCTGTATCTTGGCCCGAGTTTAAGGCACTAATGACACGCGAAACAAATTCTTTAGTTTACAAAGTGAAAAGGGGTTCATAATTCTGTAACCAGGTTTTGTTAAATCCAGTTTGTCAAATAGTAAGTTAGTGAGGATTCACCTCCTTTATTATAATGATACGTTCATTTCAGCACGTTTTGATTTATTATTTTATCACCTACTTTTTATTTGTCTCTGACATTTTTTATAGGGAATGTGCTTCTTGCACAGAAGCTCTATCGGTTACCATGGTGACCTTAGCTCTTCTAAATGTGTCATAGACAGCCGATGGGTTTGTAAAATAACCAACATCGGACTGCAAAAGTTTAAAGGAGGACAGAAACCTGACTCGAATATTGGACCTGATGCAAAATATCATCGTTAGTAGTCACCAGCTTTATATCTTGTCAGGCAGGGCGGAAAAACGAAATACGACCTCCCGTTATAAGGACGCCGATGGATATATAAGCTCAATATTTTGTATACAAGCCTTTTAAGGGATAAAGAACAAAATGTCAAATGGGACCAAAATTTGGTGAATGCGAACCTTGACATATAAGGCCCTGTACTTTAGGAGAGGTGTGGTTTTGATCACCAAATAACACATCGTTTTCTCAAATATCCCTGAGTAAGTTTAGTAAAGATGAACAAATTTTTGTACTACGTTTTGACCTATGTTAACACAAATGTGTCCCTTTCAATTTTGATGTAAAATGGCAAGTTCAGCGTAAACATTTATGAAAAAGGTGTCTCAGCGTTTTTTCGCCCTGTCATCTTGTCATAAATTCAAAATGTAATATAACTAATATCAGTCAGAGTGCTTTCAATAATTTTAAAGTGTTGGACAGCGTAAACATGTCTAACTCTCGTTTTTCAATTATGAAGTCGTGTAATAAATCTGTTATTAACCAAAATTGTTCGGGACCATACTTACAGAATGTCAGTCACTGGTTCTTTTATATTCTGCCAGTAAGGCCCTTGCACTCGGTTCCATGAACAATAACCTCCAATAGGCGCGAAAATATGCACGGACATTTGTTCTTGTATATTATCTGTTGCAAGAAACGAAGATGAAAAACGAGAAATCTCACGTAATATCATTCCCAAGTTTTGACCGCGCCAAGTGACGATTTTTGAACAATTACGCGCGGATATTTTCTCAAACTCATACAGCATCCCCTAAATCAATACGGGTGGGAACCCTAAAACCACGACATCCCAATGTGTCAAAATAGCTGTCTTTCATCACGTCATTTTAGACCTGACCTGGATTACAATTAATCGATATTGTTGTGAATTGGTCGAGTCAACAAAATGTCCATCCACATTACAATTTTTGTTTTAAGGTTTGTTGTGGCGAGCCCCTGAGCATTTGGATGGAAACAAGGGTTCGTTCGCGTCACAAATGGGAGACGTTTACAGCTATGGGATAATTCTGCAAGAAGTTCTTCTGAGAGGTCTTCCATACTGTATGAACGACTTTATGGAAGCAAAAAGTACGTCTTGAACTTTATATTTTAATTTTCCGATCATTTTGGTAGGTATTATGATAGTTCATCTTATGTAAAAGCAAAGGTGGTATTTCCCTAACACTGATAAATATCGATCCCCTTAAATAGTAAGAAAACTGTATGATAAATATCTCAAAGAATGTAGACAAGAAGAACAACTCATAAAGGTTGGAAGCCAATAAAGCGAAATAGCAGAGCATTTGCAAGTTTCAGAAACATGTCACCATAATTTATGGCAGGAGGTCGTGGTTTTGAATCCTTTGGGGTTTACCAACCGGGGTCTTTAATCGCATGATAAAGCCTGCGACTTGCTACTGTTTTCTATTCGCTGATAGAAAACGATTGCACGCGTGTTATTCTCTTAAAACAATTGTGTTATTCACCCTCGTTTTCTATGAGTGATAGCCAACTCGACTGTGAAAGCCTGAAAACTCGGGTTCGTGATTCTGTTGTTAAATAGTGGGCTGAGTGATAGAAGTCAGATCATTTATGGCTGGTAGTAAAGGGGCGGACCTAGGGGGAGGGTGCAGGGGTGCGCACCCCTCCCTGGGATGACCTGCGGCTTTCTAATATAACTAGTGTTCTGCTTGCACCACCCATCAGTTACGTCATTTCTTAGGTGTGCACCCCCCTCTAAGAAAAATCCTGGATCCGCCCCTGTAGCAGAAGCAACGGGCCCCTTAACCTGCATGCATATACAATTTGTGATGTGCGCTCTGTAGAAATAGTCATCGTATTCATATTAATGCACTAATAAGATACATTAAAAAATTACTCGATTCTGATTGGCTGAGAGCAGTGCAGTTCAAGTGTAACACCAGTGCAAATTACACGTCGAAATTCTGGATTATGGTTGCAAATGTTTTAAACGAACCCGCTTTCAGTTCGTAGCATTATTAGCTGATCTTCATCAGCCAATCCGAAAATAAAAAGATAATTCCTCCAGGGGATTTTTTTTTTATGAAGCGGCTAGTGCAATTTCAGCTTCTTGAAAACCTCACTCGTGCAAATTAATTCCAAATTGAACTCGAAATCTTATGATTACCTATGCTAACTAGTAAAATTTTCAATATTATTATTGTTGTTCTGTACATTAACAGCGATTGTCAACAGAGTACGAAAGCGCGAGACTCCTCCTTTCCGCCCATTGATTCCAAGCACTTTTGGCGATGGCCTTTATGTAAAAATGATGTTTTCCTGTTGGGAAGAAGATCACAGCTTACGACCAAGGTTCAGTGATATTCTCCAGACAGTCAAGAGAATCAATAATGGAAAGTAAGTAGGTTTCTGCAAATAGTATGATTCTAAAAAACGCACGAATGCATCAGTGCGTAAACCAAAGATACGTTTTCAAAATGAACACGTTACACTAGTATCTTCCTAACAATGCTGCTATTTCAGTAGACACTTAAATAAAGGTTTTACGTAATGTTAAAAACGAGCAGCAGTGTTTTATCAGGTTTAAAAAACGAGGCGGATGCTAGGGTGAAACTTTGACGGGCGACATGGCCTTGAAACCGCGATATCGATGTTAATGCCGGAAATGACGACGAACGAAAAGACTTGCTTTGAATTTAGGAGGTGCAAACGTTTCGTACACGCATATCCCTCATAGCTTGGCACACTCATCATCATCATTTTGTCCTTTTCCCAAGGTTTCCGTAATCCGTTCCTTTTTACAAGAAGGGGTGATTGGCCCCAAGCTCAACCTACTACTGGTAGGAACGGTGGGTTACTCTCTGTCCGTGCTCTACCTCTTGACCGATCCGGCAAGGTTAAACCTGCCAGGGACCAAGGTCCCAGCCGGCATAGCTCTAAAGGTCACTGAGCCTCACAAGCTTCACCACCACGTCAAGGTGATAACCCACGGTGAAGAGCTTGGCACACTACACGTCGTAAATTGAATGTCCTTGTTTATACTTTGACAGGGATATCAACATCATGGACAATATGATTTTATTGATGGAAAAGTACACAGATCATCTGGAGGAGGAAGTGAGGGAAAGGACGCAACAACTGGAGGACGAGAAACAGAAGACGGATGCTTTATTGTACAGGATGCTACCAAAGTAGGGAAGATTCAGTTTAAAACTTTTAATAATAATCTTCAACTAGGAAGCTTTCAATCACAATAATGTGGTTTTCAGAAAGGTCCTATCTAGGACTAAAATTACAAAATAGGAAATAAAAGCACAAGCACAAGAATTAAAGGGACATCGGGTTGGGATGAATTTGGAATTGGGGGAAGGCTTTCTACAATGTGAAAAATTCCTTTTCGAACACAGATGTTCCCATATAATAAGATAAAATTTAGATAGGCGTTTTAGAATAAAGACTAGCGAAAGTAATAAATAACAACGTTTCACCGTCCTCGTGACAACAATGTCAAATTTAAAATGTCAGTGTCATCGCATTTGACACTGGCATTTTGAACTTGGCAATCTTATCATGAGGACGGCGAAACGTTGTTATTTAATTTCGCTAAACTTTAACTAGTCTTTATTCTAAAATATTCTCTTAGGAAAGTTTTAACATAAAAACGGTGTTGAAAACCTCTAGAACAGTTTGTCGTAGCTGTACAGAATGGTATTCGAAAGAGTGTATCGGTGTATCATATATTTATGGCTTACAAAGGAATCTGGAAAATCTGTCAATTATTTTATCTTCAACCAGTTTTATACAAGAAAACTTTGAATGGACTGGCTTTTAATCTTAAGTAACCGTTACCCTGTGTAGAATTGTAGCAGAGCAGTTGAAACGCGGAGAGCCTGTGACAGCAGAATCGTTTGATCAGGTCACAATATTCTTCAGTGACATTGTGGGTTTCACTTCACTGGCTGCTGAGAGTAAACCACTGCAGGTAAATAAGTTGGTAAAGTACTCTCAGGGGGGTACTCCCATTATACATGAAGGGCGGTCCGAGGTTTCTTTTCGGGGGGGGGGGGGGGTTTGAAAATGTACACGCTTGGTATTTTCTTGGTCCAAAAGATCTGTCACGTATTTTTGTAGGTCTCAAAAAGTACGCGTATTTTTCGGGTCACATCTCCGAGCGAAATTTATATCTTTTGGGTAGGAACTTTTGATGCCTGTTGTTTTTTGGGGTCTAAAATTTCTGGCTCGTGTGGTTTTTGGGATTTGCAATATGAAGCTCCGTTGGACACCCCCCATTTCCTCCAGCCGATCTGCCGATTTCATTGATTAATTGATTCTGTGGTTATTTCTTTTTCTTCTCGAAATATTGTTTCCATGATGTGTTGTAACAAACATTCCATTATTTGTAGATTGTTAGCCTTCTCAACGATCTTTACACCTGTTTTGACAACATCATTGACTGCCATGATGTTTACAAGGTAAGGTTAAGCCAAGCTTTGGCTTCATTGTGTTAAACTGTCTCGAGTGCGTCAACTGTAGTGGGTGTTCAACCTTGTAATATTTTTTACAATTAGTAAAGTAAAATGTGACTAGGAGTATTTCTATCCCCCTAGTCCATGGCAGGGTTACCCCCAGGATTATTTCGCAGGTACCCATGGGGAGAGGCACTGCTAGATTAAAGGGCTCGATAGGGTTAACCGTTAACCGTAAATGGTCAAAAATTTAGCCGTTAGGCGTAAAAAGGAAAGAATTTTAACCGTTAGCCGTAAAAAATGTTAACCGTGAAAAATCTAGATACAAAAGTAAAGGCCTCGAGAACTTTTTTTGAGTCTGATGTGTTGTGCGTTTATGTGTTCTGGTAGCGAGAAAAGCTGATCGAAACCGTGTCGTAAGTGTCTCCATAATTTGTCGTATATATGTCGGGTCGTTGCTCGAGTTGACAGACGTTTTGACAGCTATTGTATCACTTGGAGTGTACACACACACAAAAAAATACTTTTTTATCTCAAAATGGTCCAGAGACTTTCAGTATGTTTTACAACAATGGAAATTAATATTTAACTTCTTAAAACAATACCAATTATTTTTTAACTTCTTCTGTTAAACGTAATGGAACAAAATTAACCGTTAACCGTAAAAAGCCAAAAAGTTAACCGTTAACCGTAAAAGACACTACCCCATTGAGACCCTCAAAGAACACAACGCAGTGTCCAGGCCAGGGTCGAGCTCGGATCGTCCAATCCGGAGTACAGCGCGCTAATCATTAGGCCACTGCACCTCCCATTCTGTGGCATTTAATACATAATTATTGCAGTCCAAAAAAATCCAAACTGTGCTCCTCAGGTTGAGACAATTGGAGATTCTTACATGGTAGTATCTGGACTACCCAAACGAAATGGCATCAATCATGCAGGGGAAATTGCCAACATGTCTTTGGATCTGTTGAGTGATATCTGTTCCTTCAAAATAACTCATCTACCAGAAAAACAGCTGCAGCTACGAATTGGCATCCATACTGGTTTGTAGTTGGTCCTGTTATGTTTCTCTATGTTTCTCTATTTCTCTATTTGAGGAGTGTTCACTTTTTTAAAGTTATTGCCTAGTTTGTTTCATAACGTTTTCCTAATCCATGTCAGTCTATAATATTTTTTTCAGTTATTATTACATCTTTGGTGTTTCTACCTGAGAAGACTCTCTCGAGTAAATTCAGTTACTTTCTTGAGGCTGTTTTTAAAACTACAACAAATACTTTAAATTTTAGAAATAATCCATGTAATTCATAGGTTCATGTGTGGCCGGTGTTGTTGGTCTTAAAATGCCGCGATATTGCTTGTTCGGTGATACTGTAAATACAGCCTCGCGAATGGAGTCCAGTGGACTTGGTAAGTCATACAATAGACGTAAAGGTAAAATTTAGATTGCTCCACTTTGGGTGGTGTGTTACATAACATGACACCTCCATCTTCGAGAAAGCATATTTAATAAGTACTACATGTAAGACAAGTCTTCAAAAACCTGACTTTGCAAGCATTCTAAAGCCCTACTCATGGTGACGTCGATAAACTTGACCAAAAACTGATTTTTCATTCACAGAGGTTTTCAATTGAGTGTCGAAAGTAATTACCGCATTGCTTTTGTTTTGCATTACTACGCTCAGCTATTGGTTTAAGAATCCCGTGCAACTCTTTCAACCAATCAGAAAAAATACCAAAACTAATCGTGACTCGGGCGCGCAAGTTGTGCTTCCCGCGCTTTGTGCTGGCTACTCGTGGAATTACTTTGAATTTTGATTGGTTCACTGGATCGTCCGCGTCCAGCTTGATTGGCCAGAGTGATCAATTTGGTTTTGGTTTTACGACACTCAGTTGAAACTCGTTCTAGCAATTACCTTATTGTATGTGTCTGTTAATGTCAGTAGCGTTCAATTCCAAAACAGGACAGTTCAATAAAATACCAAAACTGGTTATTTCTTGCCGCTGTGTTGCAGAGCACGACTGCAAAATATATTTGTGAAACCAGGATGCATAACATAATTTTACCTCAACCCACATGTACGTAGGCTCGCTCCGTGTTTGAAATTATTAATATAAGATCGATTTATCACTGTTATACACTTGATAAGGTAAGATATACAACAGTATATCTTACCTTATCAATATCTTATATCTTATTACAACAGAAAAGTTTCGTGATATGGGGAAACGCAGATTTACGGAAAATATATAACCACTATCTTTCAAAAGCGATTAAGTTAAATGTCTGTTTTAGCTCTCAGGATTCACTTGAGTTCTCAGTGCAAGTCTTTATTAGATGATCTTGGCGGTTATCACACGGAGGAAAGAGGCCTGACCTCAATGAAGGTAGGACCTCTTATACTTCTTTCCGTACGATACCATAGAGTTTAATAACTCGTTAAAGAAGTCTATAAAAGGTATCATTTTGGAAAAACTGTGAAAACCTGGCTCTTCCATTCATGCTGAATGCTTTATTCTCTTGTACTTTACTTCTCCTTCTTTTTGGTGCCAACTTTATTTAGCCTCCAACAAAGTACAAAAGCGGTGCAATGTGGTTTACACCTCGGGGCTTTTTCAGATCGTGTGTGAGACGACAGTACCTGCAGCATGTGGTGCGTTGAGAAGCAACAATTATGATGCGACAAGAAAGGCTTTATATAGCAATCCCTTACGGACCAGAACAAGTTTAATTGATACCTGTTATCTGTCCACTTCTTGCCGAGTGACATACAAGGCCTCGACATTCTGCCTCAACGCTACCCTGCCAATAACCTCGCGTCATTCCACGTTCTCCACTTTCCGGCCTGTCTCTCTTTCTCGATGGTTCTTCTCTACGTGATATTTAGCCTACCTTTTCTCCTTCTCCCCTCAGGGCCTTCGTCATGTCTGTATGGCAGTAGTTGTTAGCCTCTTCTCATCTCTCATGTTCCTTAATCCAGATACAGTAAAAACCCGCGAGTAAGAACCTTTTGTTAAGTGCCAGTTAGGCTAAAATTTGCCACTCATACCCCCTTTATAAAATTTTTAAAACAAGTTCTTATTTTCTAAAATCAATTTAAAATGTTTACTTGTTGGGAAATAAGATATGTTGACATCCTGGATCCTCATTAGATACATCTAGAAGCCTTATCACTCTATTTGCAATGTAAATGCCAATGTTGAAAATCATAAAATATTATTGTTACAATCACGTAAATAGAAATCACAAATTTCAGTTAAGACAAAGGCTGAATACCTCCAAAAACTCTATCAGCGACAATGTAATTTACTTCTTTAGAAAATAAGAATCTGTTAAGACCCTAAATATCCTGAGATTCTGTTAATTACCATTTATGTAAGAACCTGTTTAGGTTAACCTGGAAAAATGCAGGTTCTTACACGCGGATTTTTACTGTATCTCCAGTACGACCTCATTCCTATAGTGTTCTCTTGCCACCTTAATTTCGTTATCCTCCGCAGACATTTTCTTTGGACTGAGATGTCCGGTTTCTTTTTGTCTCCTTTCGTCACTTTCCAAGTCTGGGAGCCATGTATTAAGATATTCTTTACTATGGTCTCATATAGTTTTAGTTTATACTTTTAAGCGGCCGGTGATGCTGCTTGACTTCCAGATGTTCCAGAGCCAAACGTCGAACGCAACTCGTGTTTGCTTTTCTGTTGTCCAGGTCCATAGTACCACTTTCAGCAGTAGAGACAAAACCTGCTAGGTATTGAACCCTGTCGACGTCCTTTACTGACACCTCTAATCACGATACTTTCGCCTTGGTTTCTGGAATTCATCCAAAGTATCTTGCATTTTCCCATGTTTGCCTTCAAATCTATACGTCCTCCATTCTCCTCAGCCTGTTGGTCTCCTCTGAAGCTGCTACTTTTTATGAGAACGTTTAAAATACATTTTTCTTATTTATGGTCGTCGTTTTACATTGTAGTCTGAATGACTGCAGTCTGCCGAAATGAGTACTTTCATATTTTTTTAGGTTAGAGAACATTGTTGTAAATATTTTAACAACAAAGCGTTTGTTTTTTTCTTGCCTCAGGGAAAAGGGAAAATGTTGACCTATTTCTTGAATGGACGGGAAGGCTTTAAGAAACCGCTACCAGATCTCAGTAAAGCGGCTTCTCTGGAGGAACATACATTCAAGTAAGAAAAGATCAACAAAGGCAAGAGTCAACGAAAAAAAGAGGGAGAGCGAAGAATAGTCACCCGGATGAGCGATATCAGGGATGATAACTCAAACCCCGAATAACAAATACGCCTGGGGTCTGATATTAACTCTCAAATGAAGTGCTTTGAGCAAACATGGCTCTAATGTGGTGGTGTGCACAAATGCACACTGCCGGAGTTCTAGTCTGCAGGTCTGCAGTCTGCGTTGTCACACACCCCGAATGTGGGAAATAATTTGATATCAGTATCGCGCATTGTAACTTTATGTCATATTTTAAATATAAAATCGATAAAATAAATCGTCACAGTTATTAATCTAGCAAGTCGTCATCTCCTCTCAAAAAACGTCCAAGCCTCGTCTTTTGAAAAAATCTTCATTGGTCCATGCCTTTTACCGTTGCTAGCTAAGAAAGTTTTAATAAGATTTTGACAGCTTTTTGACATCTTATTGACAACTTTTCTTAGCTTCCATGACCAATCACTAAAATTACCGTTCGTTGGCAGGTTGAGAGTTGCCAAATTCCCACGAGAGTGAAATGGTGAACCCCTCTTTCGTCAGTTCCCATGTTTTATTTGGCCAATTCAAATGAAAGGCTGCAAAAAGATGTCAAAGATTTAACCAAAAACCTTCGCAAGTGGCAACGGTACGATGCGTTGTTAAAGTTGTCGACCAAAGTGGTCTCGTAACATGTCAAGGCGTTATACAAGGAGGCTCATCACATCCGATTTTGTTACAACATTGTGTCCAGTTGTTCAAAGACCAATTCGCAACATAAAGACATTGGACACTTTCAAGGCTGCTGTTAAAACTGATTTTTTTTTTTAATTTAGCCTTTAAATAGATTATCTTATCTTTTAAATAGTTTAATGACAAGGTAACTGCTGCCTTTGTTTATATATGCGCTCGTTGTTTTTAATAGTTTCTTGTGTTCTTAGTTGCTTTTAACATAATTCTACTTTCACAATACTGTGAAGCACAACTGAATATATCCAGATAGAGGTCTGCGCTATATAAATGTAAATTATTATTATTGAAACCACGATTAACCTAACCATAGTTTTGTTACTCTTCCGTACAAGTTTTTTGTTTCTATTATGTCTCCATCAAACGTTTTTTATTAAATAGAAATTTAAAATGTATGCTTGAGTTTTAATCCTTGAGACTTTCGAACATTCAGGCCTGGGATTGCATCAGTTCTATTTACCAGTAACAGCAAATGACATCGACAAAAGGGTGGTACTAATTCGAATCTGAGAGAAGCATTCGATTGGCCTTATTCCGGAATAAGGATAGGTTGGAATAACAAGAATGGTCGTTCGATTAAGTCACAACAGTTTTCGTTTAGCAAACCGTTAACGTTGCCTTGGTGGGCATTATTCTGCAAATGGAATAATCGCTTCTTTGAAAGTGAAGACGAAATAGCTACGCTGGAATAATCCAGAATATAATCTTATTCCGGAATTAGCTTGGTCGATGGAACGAATCCTCTGAAACTGGTAGCAATATATTTCATAAATCAGAAAAGATAAATGGGATTAATTTGCAATTATTGTTTTTGAGTGTGATAGACTATGTTTGGCATAAGTAGAGTAACTTTGACGATCTACGTAAATGGTATTTTTTTAAGAAAAGTAGCTATAGATTAAAATTTATAACCGATGCGTCGCTACGAAAGCTTGCCATAAGTTTAAAATTTTCTTTTCTCGATTTGTTTTAAGATGATACAAACATCGTAACATCATTAGTTGTTCTTCGTTGTCGTATTTGTAACGACGCGTAACTATACGCTTCTCGTCAATCAATCTGTACGTAATTTCTGGTAAGCTCTACAAAGCAGAAATTCAATCATTTATAGTTTAACTTGAATTTTATACCCTTTCTGCATGCAAAGAAACTTAAAATGCAGAATACTTATTTAATCTGTATGACAAAGTTTCAGAGATCCATTCAAAACAGTACACAATAGTAGACAAGCAGAGTGTGCGTTATGTGTTAACGTAAATTTTATTTAGCGTTCATGAAATAAAACCATAGGCGTTCGGGGGGACTACTCCCCCCCCCCCCCCACGCTTGGAAAGTTTTCGACATTCTTTGGGCAAACAGCAATTGTAATTCTTGGGCGGTTCGCCGCGGTTGTATACCTCCTCAATGCTAACACATTCGGAATTTTTTTCGGGCAGGAAAGTTACAGCCCCCCCCCCCCCCCCCCCCCTCAAATCCGAAAGTGCCCATGCGCCTTTGAATACAACGGCAATCTAAGAATTCAATTGAAATTTTGATATTCAAGTGTTTTTCAAGTAACAGGTGTGCCATAAACTACATACCTTGAATTCTTACACGCTGGTTTTCATGGACAAAATAGTATTACAAGGTGTTCAAACTAATAGAAACTTACAGCCAAGATAGCGCGTGGTCTAATTAGGAAGAAACAAGCCTTGATTCTCAGATGCTCATTGCGAAAATAATTGTTGTCTTCACACGTATCAAGAAATGGTCCATTGTTGTGGCTCAACTTTTATCTCACCTTTCCCATCATTCCCTTAAAGGAATCACTTGACTCAATACACTTCAAAATCTCAAGCAACGCTTCAAAAAATTTGGCTTCAAACTTGGTGACAAAAGTATATTACTTGAAGTACAAGCAGGCAATAACCTCTCACCCTTTTATCTGTCCGTTTATCATAATCGTTTCGTTCCACTGGTCAATTATATTTTCAAGTGTGGTGTAGACTTTTCTTGGCAGCGCACTTTGGCCTCTTTGAACTGTTCATGTGTCCATGGTCCCTGATTACATTTCCCCTTCACACTCAATGTAGGCTCCAAGTGTACGTAGATTATACTTGCAAGCTCTAGCATGAAGCCAACAAACAGTTCAATATTTTTGAATCCTTAATTAAGGAGATCAAGCTCTGCAGTGGCCAGCTTCCCACACCACAAAATAGATTCAAATATAAGCTCTTCATTAAAAATTGAACACAAACAGTGGTGATGAAAATTTTAAAACCACGTATTTTTATAAACTTAACGTTTCGTACATTAGTCCACATACGTTTTCAAAGTATAACCGATGGGGTCTGGAACCGACAGAGAAAATCTGCGGTGGTAATTATAAATGTCGCTTAAAAATAAAGCTGTCTGCCAAATGAAAAAAATTGTAAAGCTTTGCTAATAAAGCGAAAGCTTTTCGTTACTGACATTGACATTCAATGCTGGCAGTAAATCTTGAATGACCAAAGTCTCTTTAACTTTACAATGGTAGTCGTAGACGCCAAACTGTTGAAATGGTCCCATTTAGTGTTGTGACCAGTTATTTTTATGTGATCGGCAATTGCAGAAGAGTGATCACTTTTCATGAGTTTTTCTGTCATATAGTTGTCCTTTGGTTTTTCAAACAAAAATTCACTGCCCTCTCAGCAGCTAGCTTTGTATATGACCATAGACAATTGAGATCGGATGAGGCGGTCCTTTTAAGGAACGAATTTGATGTGCCGTGTGTTCTGAAAAAATAACCTTGACATTTACAAAAGAATAGAAATGATTTAATGATTTAAGACGCTTAATAATTTGATTGCTATGGGGGCCTACGTAAGGTAACAAAATAATAACATCAAATTTGGACGCGTTCCACTGAATCAGTTTCAAAATGTTTACATTATAAAGAATCCATGGTGAACGTCTCATCAACATGCATTTATGTAAAATGTGCGAAATATTTATTAAAAACCAATAACAAACGCGCTCTCGTCTAAATTCCTTAACACCAGCCAATCCGTGCGAAACAGCATTAGAAAACATGACTCAGAAATTGCTATTGTGTGCTAACCGGAGGCCGTACGTTTATTGAGTCAGGCTAATAGAACAATTGGTGCATACGGGGCAAAAACAGAACCCGGGCGATAACCAACGAGCATCCAGTGGATGAAAAAACCTCATAGCAAAGACTGAGGAAAAACCCCCGACCCTATGGATAGGACTCTCCCGACCTGCCGGGCACGGTCTTAAAAGAAAATGAAATCAGTACATCGTATTTAGATTACTAACGTCGGCGTGACCGATAAGCGAGAATTAAAGTCGTCTTTAACATGGCGTTTTCACTCGCCCAACGACCATGACGCTTAAATAGCCTCCCCACATTAGCTGCGGAAGTGGCTCCTCCAGCTTAATGGCTATGAACACTATTGCAACGTCTGTGAAACATCTAAAAATGTCATTTATAAGTTCTCCAGCTCTCGTATAGCTAATCTCTTAGCTTCGGACCTACTCTTTAGACCGAGGAGTAACAAGGGCTCTGAACAGAGGTAAATCTTCGGAGACGTCGATTTGCGCAGCTGAGATCAGTGGTGGATCCAGACTTCTTTCTAAGGGAGGGAGGGGGGGAGGGAATTTTCCGGCCCTTCGGGTCATAAATTAAGGTGAGGGGCCGAAAAATATTCCCGCCCTTAGAAGGGAAAACATAGTGTCTCAGGCCTACAGCAGAATCTTTCAACAAATGCATTTTTAAACAGCAAAGATGACGAGAAAGATGGACTATACACTGTAAACACTGATCATGCGCGGCAATGACAACACGCAGTGACGTCAATCAAAGCGTAAAAAGTAGCTCGGTTATTGTATAAAGGTTTATTTGTAATCTAAACTTATAAATGCTTTTATATTTCAGTATATAAACTTAAGGGAGAGAACATATAGGCAGAATCTTAAAGATCAACAAGACCTTGTTTTACAGCCAGTAAAACTCATAGGAGAAGAACAAAGGAGACAAAATTAATTTCATACGAGGCCGAGACAGCTGCAAAAATTCGCGCCTCGTGTTTACGGGTCGCCGTTCATAAAGTTTTGTACTTTTTGATAACGTAGGTGCGTAGGTGTTTAATCTGGACCATTAAAAATGCTGTAAAAAGATGTGGCCGGGAAATGGAATAGATTTATCGTCAGTACACTTTCGTAATTCCTCCCGCGAAACGTCGTCTAACGTTGCTTGAAGCTGTAAAATTTTACGAACGAACATGCAATGTTTGATCGCCAATTAAATATGGCTTTCTCAGTTGTTCATACTTAGATGCAACCGACTGTGTTATTGAGGAAATTTTCAACTTGGAAGCGATTCTGCGGGTGTTTTGACTCCTGAAGTCGCGTATAAATGCGAATGTTGGTAATTTTCAATTGTTCAAATTGGAATCTACTACGAATATCATTTCCTATTTCCATCTGCATCGGCAGTTCTCGTATGAATCATTTCATATAATTCACGTCAATAACAGGAATTCATTTGATAAGATCTCGTTTCCTAATGAAAAATAAATTTTACAGTGAAGAATTTGTTTAACAAAGATTACCAAATGCTATGTTCGCACATTGATAATGGGAACAAAACGCAACTCTTACTTTGCAGTGACTGAGTGTTAACCGCAACAATTCAAATAAAGCGTTTTGAAATGCTTGACACTCATAATACCAAAATATTACAGGAAATATTCCGAACAGACTATATGATTTTTCGAAACCACGTCACTTAAATTTCTCGATTATAATAAATCAATGCTGAATATATCAAATAATGTATCTGAATTAAATGAACTTAGCGTTAAATCGCTATGTTTTATTTATTGCGCATTCATTTGTCAACTCTTGACCGACATTTCATTTTCGTGCAGGCTAATTTTGGAAATATCTCTTTTTTGAGTCATTCAAAAATATCGCGAAAAAAATTATCGTCTCGCAATTTTTTTCTGAAATATTGTATACAATTGGCTTTTCAAAATAATACTACTTAGAGACTATTATATTCCAGGAAGTTTGTATATTGGCGGTGACGTCATAACCTGTATTATTGACCAGAAGAGAACGTTGACGTTCTTTATATACCAAATGCCTTGATAACAATGACAAAAATTTATTACTTTTCCGCCAAGAATATCATATCTTGATAGGACCAGATCTTCTGTGAATACATGAGACCGCTGTTTTTTATTCTTCGTCAATTTCATCGCGGGAAACAATATTCAGTATTTAAATGCAAATTGATTTTAATCTTAAGATCACCCTTTGTTGTCGTTGTTATCTTGCACATTGTTTTTGCCGAAAAAGGTGAAGTTTAAAGCTTATTTCTTTTATAATATCAGAAAATCAATTTATGCTCCTTTTTGTTAAGGCAGTTCAAGGTTATTTTCACAATTATTTTTGCATTTCACAGCTGACAGATTTGCAGCATAAAGGTCAACCTTTGAAGACTACTTTACTAAGCAGAAGTAATTCCTTCTGTTCTTCCGGTGATTTGGCTAATGACACAGTGTTTTCTTCTCTTTCTTTCTCTCTCTCCGTTCGCCCTCGGCTTTTTTCACTGCAACGGAAAGAAATATCGACAGTACTAAAATATCTCTTATTTACTGGACAAACAGGTTAGCCAGGTAGCAACCACAAGAGATAACTGACATGTTCATCATGACCCTCCTGAACCCTGCGTAACATGTCTGGTAAGTATGTCAGTGGTTATTTTGATTTCTTTACATTACTGTCCAAGTTTATCTCTTTTTGTGGTGTTATTTTCTATTTTTATTCCTTTTTTCGTCCACGACTACTCACAGCCGTATAGCAATAAACTCTAATCGTTTAATGAATAAGGGGAGCAAAGTATTTTCATCTGGTAAAGGAATATTCGTGGTTTACACGAAAAGCCGTTTTCCTCTGTTTGCATTTGAAGGCTTTACACAGCGGTTGATGAGGTGTATTTTGTATATTGATATATGGATGAAGTTTAAAAAAATATCAAATCATCAACATATAAGACTCTAAAAACATAAAATAAAGACAAAAGAAATATACATAGGTTTATTCATCCAGCTCATAAGACATGATCGAAATATGTGGTTAAGAGAGATATTTTCTTTGATGCGAATAAAACAAATTGTAGTAAAAGTATCATGATATACAAAATAAAACAATGCGATACCTACAAATCCGTCGATTCATGCCATTTATAACACATGTCGTTCGCGATGCCTATATTTGCCTCTGATAAAAATTTAAAGTAGCTATCAAACGGGATACAGAAATGCGGTGACATTTCTAAAATGCAAAAAATCGCGTTTTGTTGCTGTAATGCAATACAGATATTGTATCCTTCTGTAAGACGTATATCGTGCTTATTTATTTTTTTAATTATTTGCTATTCGTTAAATCCTCGTTTGCACGGATTTAGCCAATTTCGAAAACACCGTGACGGAGGATAGATCTTCGTTTAATCGCTTTTCGAATTCTCCCAGAATTCTCCCAGTGAAAGGTTACTGTGTGAAACTACGATTCCTCGTAGATGTGGTTGTTGTTTGGAAACATTCTCATTCGATATTTGCATTTAGGTAAATTTGATTAAACCGCTTGCTCTCCAAGCATTTGATCTGTGACAAAAGAGAGAGAACTGAATCAGTGTTCATAGAGTTGAAACAAAATCAGAAACAAAAAATTAATTTTATGGACATCAGATATTTTTCCATTTTTCTGAAAGACAAAGCAGTCGGAAAGGTTATTCAATATCTATCATTTTGACATTCTTTGGTAAATGCCCAGAATTTAGTTTAATGTTTTCATGCCGCCTTAAAGTTTATTCCAGCGTTTAGTTTATTTCATTGAATATCTTATGATGAAACTTTTTGTACACAGAAGTTAATCTGACAAGCACGATTGCGGTTTAACTGTTTATGAAATGAACCTCATGATTCTAGTTTTTTCTTAATTGCAATGGTGACCATTACCTTAATTAAATGGCAAAAAATATCTTTTGTTGCCCATCTTGTAATCGCGATCGTGATTTTAAGCACGAAACTATGACTGAAATTGAAGAGACTAATGTCCATTAATCTTGAGATATCACTTACGTAGAGATTTAAATAAAGAACGAGTGGTATAACGCCACCGAAATTGCATTTTCATATGGTTTTGGGAAGGATGGCAACTTCTATCGATAGTTGTTATAGGCAGAAAGGTATGAACTCCTGTTTTGTTGTTGTGAGATCTAGAGGCCTGACAAAGCTAATTTAACATGCGTAGTTAATTTATCTTCCCGAAATAACCTTTTCCAGGGTTAACTTTTCTAGTTTACATTACAATAAAACTGAACTTGAGTGCTAGGCAATTTATGGCAAAAACAACGAAATTGTCTTGCATCCACGTTGGATAATATTGTAATGCAAATAAGAAAAGTTAACTGTAAAGGGCGTTATTAAGTTGGTAAACTCTTATCATTTCTTATTCAAGTGGTAAACCCTTCTCGTTTCTTAAAAATAGCACGATACATTTAGAAGTTTTGAGGCGCAAAAGATTGTCTCAGACTATTACACCAACAGATCCAGCGATATCCGAAGATACAGGAAAACTGACAGAGGAATCGAAAATCCGGTTTTTACGGCTGTTCACGGTATAAACAAATGCTCCCGACTTTGAAGGTTAAAATACCGAGAGAATCCGAATGAAATGCGAATGACCTGCGGGGAAGAGAGTACTTTCCATGAAACGCCCACGTAATAAATATACAAAAACAAAGACCGCAGGAGATACAAAAGAGTTCTTTGACTATTTAACTTAGTATTTTGTCTTAAACCCACGCATGTTAAAAGCAAAACCTTCCGCGGGATCACACGAGCGATTGTAGAGGCTCTTTTGGTGGATTGATCGTTTATTTTTTAGTTTTAGGTATTTTCTTTAGTTTCAACCTTGTACAGCTAGTGTGTCACCATACTTAGTAGAACTAAAAATCGATCATGGAAGCTCTGCTAGAAAAAGAGGTAAGTTTGGGATGGAATAATGTAAGTTCCACAGCAATGTTATGAATTCAACATCCATGAAACATGAGACGGAATTTATACTATCTAATTACCTTGATAACCATATGAGAGAATTAGTTTCGTACAATAGTCACGTCTATGTGATTTATAACAAATAGAATAAACAAAGCAAATGACAGGTCGGTTATAGACATAACTGGTGTGTTTCATATTTCTAATTTTCGTACGAATATTTGTCAGAAATATGAAGACGGTTTGACGTAATGTACTTATCATACAGGCCACAAAACATTTCATACGTCAAAGTGTGGTTAGCTACATTAAAATAATCCTTTGAAAACAAACAATAAAAAGAACATGCTATTCCTGAGAAGAACTAGAAGAATACCATGTTATTTTTTGTAATATGCAATTGTGTAATTATGTAAATAAAAACTATAATCTTCATTTTATTCATGAACATTATGGTAAGAATTCTAGAGGAAAAGATGATTAGTAGCAGAGAGTTACAAGAGTAGCAGAGCTTTTTTCAGAAGTTGTGAAAGAAACAATTCTTGGGTTAGGGCAAAATAAAGGCAGGAAAGGTCTACAGGCATTTATCTTTATATCCATTCTAACATCTTCTATAAATTAAGGTTATTTGGCTTGCCTTTACGTTTTATTGAAAAATTATTACAATAGGCATTTTTAGCACTTCCCTTACTTTATTCGCAATCCTAATCTCTTGCTGTTATTTACAGGCCAATTAATCGAGTATTATGTTTCTCTGTTATGGACGCAAAAAATAATAATAATAATAATAATAATTATTATTATTATTACTTACAATACTATTTACAATATTATTTACCTTCATCTTAAAACACAATACTAAAATTTTATAATGAAGTATTTTTCTTCGAAAAATTATATCCCTTGTACAAATAAATAAAAAAATTGTCAACAATGATAATAATGATAATAATAATAGGAGTCTTTATTCATAGTTTCATTATTGACCTCAATTTGACACGCTTACTCACGTGTTGAAGCCTTCTTTGAACATCGATCGTAAGCGAATGCGACTATTAACATGTACCATTCTTGCGACCACTTGGACATTCATTTCGATGCGACTTTGAAGCGTTCTCGATTTCGCTTGTGAAATTTTTAATTGCCGTGAGAACAGCAAAATTTAACTTGCTGTTCAAACGATCATTCATCTGCCCAACTCTGTAGTAACATTTAGCGATAACAAAGGGTTGACCTTCAGTAAACGAAATCAATCAAATTAAAGCTAATTGACGGCGTCGAACGCACTTTCGTAATATCTCATTATTCGTAGAATAAACTCCTAGAATTCAATCAAGAACATGTTTTTAAAGCTTGGTTTGAACGTTATTTTTATCACTGCTTATGATCATCATCATCATCATCATCACCATCATCATCATCGTCATCATTATTACAGACAATGATTTGAAATCGACAAGGAAATAGCAAGATTTTAGGATTAGAACTTTTAGTTATTTTTCATTGTGTTTATCTAACTAAATTTAACTATTGTACGAAATTGTAAAGATTTAAATTGTTTACCTTGTGTTGCAAATGAAAATGAGTTGTAATACATAGAAAGATATTTCTATGTAATCTGCCGTTCATTTTAAGACTGTAAATAATATTGTAAATAATTGAATAAAATGATTATTATATTAAAAATAAAAATAAAAAATATTATTATTATTAAAATGAGATTGCGAGGATAATCTGAATAGAACCCTCCTTTTTCGATTCTTTTATATTTTAGCTTCTTGCACAAATAGTCTTTTTATGCTTTCTTAAGTGACATATAACTTTTGTATTTTTCGAAATTTAGGCTCCTTTAATAGATTTCTAAAGTAATGGTTTTAAATGAATGGTTTTTATAAAGCATGGTTAAGATAGCTGAGAAAGATACTGAGCCTTATCATGTTGTAATCACTTGGCTCAGGACACAGATTTCGTTTGAACTCTTAAGATCGGTACATGCATGCGTTAGAGGTTCGCGAACGCCGTTTCGTAGCAAGATAGAGCAATCATTAGACTGTAAAATAAATGTAGCCAGTGCGGATATTTGAAATACACGGCTTATGTGCTTTTATACTTAGAGCGTTTTATGGACACTGGTTTAGCCGTCATTAGTATAATTCGATTGTTGATTTTAATATCTCGGTATCATGGGATTTGTAATTTTATAGAATTTTGAACTTCTATTATCAATTATCTAATTTTTACTTCTATCATGTAAGTAAGTTATTTTTGTTATTAGTATTATTACTTTATATAATAAATATTGTAATAAGTTCCACATGGATGCATGTAAGATTCGAGTTTTATTTCTCAATAAAGGTTGATTTTTTATTATTATTATTATTATTATTATTAGTATTATTATTACCTTTATTTACAATTGAACAAACTATTTGTACTAAATTTAGTAACAATCGATTAAAAAATTTAGAAAGACTACAATATTAAAAGCGAGATGACGAGAAAAGTATTTTTATAATAATTCACAGTTAAATACTGATAAAAAATATAAAATAGAAATAATAACAATTATAATAATAATAATAATAACTAACCCTAACAACAATAACAACAATAAATTTTTTTCAAAAGCAATTATTATTATTATTATTATTACTATTATTGAAAATGAATTATAATATTGAAAGGTGTAAATTGCTACTTTTATTTCTACCTATTCTGCCGTTTATTTCAAGAATGTAAATGATTTTAAATAATTTTAATAAATTTGCTATTTTGGTTTAATATTATTATGATCATTATTATTAGCTACTTTTAGGTACTTTTTTTTTACATCTTTTCTTATGTAAATGAAGATTAAAGAGAATGCTAATCCGAGATTGTTGGCACTTCTTTTATTTGTTTGCACAAAGAACATAATTTTTCTGAAAGAATACTTCATTATTATTATTATTATTATTATTATTATTATTATTATTATTATTATTATTACTCCTAATAAGCCTTGGATCAGGACGTCTTTTATTGGCAAAACATGTTGGGAAAGAATATATTATACTTTGAAAAGGAATGACTTTCAGTTATGCAAATTAACAATACTTTCTTCACGGCAATAGACACTGGACCTTTCTTCATCTAGAAAGTATGTTATTCCAGACAAAGAAAATTAATTAACCAATCAAAGCTTTGCCACACATGACAGTCTGAACCAGACTCTGCCAATTAAAGTCTCGTCGCCTATGCCAAGTAGGCGTTGCTAATCTGACTGTGAAAAATAAGAAGGAAAAATTGAAAAAAGGAGAAAACGTTCATGAAGTTTTCGAGTTTTGATGCGCTTTATTACATAATGTTCCATATGTTTTCTTTTGCAATAAGCAATCGAGTGTTTCAAATTTATCTTTGGTTTACTGACCTTTACTGTCTTTCATTTGTTATTTTGACCTAAATTTATCATCATGAATCAAGTACGTAATAATTTAGTTTCACACCTTAAATGGAATTAATATTTATCTAATTCAATCAGTGTAATAAACGTTTCCCGCTAAAATGAAACCTTTATTAGCGAGCAAGAATATACACTTAAAATCTTAAGAAAACAAAATCTACTCTTTATGCCAGATATCTTTAAAGCAATACGAAACAATTTTTATTTTACCAACGGTTGATATGGTGTAGCTCTGACAAAATGAACCTTGGGTATCCAAAGAATACCCATGATGCTTGCCTGGGGCGATAAGCAAACCAAGGACAAACCGCTTGAGGTATTTTACAGTTTTCTGATCTTAACGAATTGGTGTGTGTTGCTTTACGTGACAATAACATAATACCCATTCCATTCCCTTCACAGACAGTCGGTAGTCAGTTGTAGTCGCACGTCTGACCCGAAATTTGACCGTATCTTTGATAACACGGATGCACAGTGATATGTTCTTATCTACGCGAATAGAAACAACAAATGCTGTCAAAACAGTCCTGTAAAGATTACCGATTGCAGAACAAAAAAAAAAATGATTTCGTTTACTCTTGCGTGAGTTCAAAATGAAATAAGACTAGGTGATCGGCCGCCAGTATGACATGGGGTGTATACCGGATCCTGGACATGAAATTTCTCAAATCATTTAATTACAATGTTTGTTCTACAGGAGACACAACGAATGAAACATTACTCTAAATAGAAGCAAAGAACGGTCTTTGGCGCTTGAAAGGTTTCAGCTCCTCCGGGCATTTCTTGTGTGAATGCAGGCATAAAACTACTGGGCGCGAGAGCTGTAGCGCGATCATTTCCAACACTACAATTTTCATTTTTTCGGGCCGTTAATTTATTTAATACGTTCCAAAAACGTTCGTTCCAAAAATGTACGTTCTCAATCCATTGAATACATTTGTGCTGTGTGTTTATCTTGGAATTTAATTTTGTGGACGTTTTAATTTAGAAATAAATATCAGAAAAGCAAAAATACGACGATTTGTTGACGTAAAAAAAATACTTTGTGTGCATACCCTGGCTTGGATTTAAACTAAAGATAACAAAACAGATGGTTTGGGGAATTTTAAAATAATCCTTTATTTTCTTCTTGCTTGAATCTACGCCAGGTGTGAAGACGGTGGCACAGATTAAAAACGGCACCCAGCAAACCTCTCTGAGAAAAGCAGGTTTGTGTTATTTGTTAAGATGGGGATTATTACGCGAAACTTTGCAGGCATATGAAACTTGAGTAACAGTTTTGAACAGCAACTGCTGCTGTTTTTTGTTTGTCAACTAAAAAAGAATTAGTATTCTTACAAACCATTAATTCAAAATGCTGCAGAGTTTCTGCATGACAGGAATTATCCAAACTCCTTATTTGATAGAATGAACCGTCACAGTATTTATTATTTTGAGGCCAAAAAATACAGGACGATAACAAAGGAATAAATGAGACAATACAGAGAGTAAGAGAGTTTCTCTGTCTTATTTAGACCGCACAATGTACAAAGGTTAGCTATTCCGTATGAAAAATCACTCCTGAATGAGTGACATTGCGAACCAAATTATTTAATTAATGAGAAAGAAAGCAGTGTATTTGAGGGCAGAATTTCAAGTTGCATCATTATGCTGGCAATACAGAAAAATACCAGATATCATTTCTGCCCTAACGGTTGTGATAAAACGAGTTTCGTTTTCTGTTTTTCCGATTATCCTTAAGGCAAGGTATTTTGCTTACAAAATTTAAATGAAAATGTGCCTTAGTATCATTTTAATCATTTTATCCATTTTTGCAGAAAAAAATAGCAGAGATTTTTATCAATAACAATTTCGCAATCGCTTCAATCAACTACCCGGTAAAACTAAACCTCTTTTCAAAATACATTTACTGTATATAAATACATATTTTATGTTTTGTGGCAGTTGGATTGTTTTGTTTTTATTAAGTTTAATTTGGCAAGCAAGAAATTTTCCGCACTTACTTTTTACAAGAAATGAACGTGAGCGATAAAGCGAAAATCAAAAATCATTGATATTTTGATGACTCTTGCGTTGTAGAACAAATTGTGTGTAGCGGATGGACCCAGCGTGCACGTTTTTCTTCTCATGAAAAATAAGATTTACTAGAAAATCTAATATTCAACAGCTGCAAATGAAAGAATATGTTATTTATCAGTGCGTCACCAAAAGATTCCATTTCGTGTTAATGTATTCACCTTTAATACACTTTGGAAACCAAAGTGGATTTTGGGCTTTATTTTTTTGCTTTACTATGGTTTCACAGAGAAATAGGATTTCAAAGTCCAGGGTTTTCGTTCGTTGATTAATTTCGCTAAAATTACATAAAAGAAAACTGTTGGTAAAGTATAACTGTGATAGCGGAATTAGAAGCGGTGGAAATGTTACATTTTACCATAACTGCAGAAATTCTCGCGCGCTCATTGGCTAATATTCACGGTCGAAAAAATCGTGGAAACACGATTACGTGGTATGATGCCATCACGCGCGCTTGTTGAAAACCTTACGGCCAACAGTGCAGTTAATTCTCATAAACAAGCAACAGATTGCATCCAAAGGGACTCCTTTAAAGACGAAATCATCAAATTCGTTTTCAAGAAGAATATAGATTCGGATTGAATTAATCTGTGAAGGTAAAACACCAAAGTTAGAAGTGAAACTCGTTGATTGGGATCGTTTATTTTTGCAATACTTTAAACAATACTTTGTTTTAATTTTCATTGGAAAACAATTACTACATTCACGTATTCCTCTTATCATTATTCTATATTTCACGGATTTGTGCCTTGTGTTAATTATGTCGTTACTCACTGAACCATTGGATAAAGACAATACCGTTGTGAATGTGCTTTCCGTTGTTAGCAATGAAAGATTTTTTCGTGCAGAAGGATGTTCTTTAAGTTCAAAACAATTTCACGTTTTTCCTCAATACAAAAATGTCATTTCTAACTGTATCCCGATCAGACACATTTTAGTAGGATTTACAGTTGCAGACTGAAATGATTGAAATGTTCTTTTGGGAATAATTGACAGTAATTTCCACAGCCGTAAATGGTTATACTCTTGACTGCATCAAACATTTACACGAAATTGGCAGATAGTTTCGTTTGGACTTTTAAGAAGCGTATTAGTAGCAAGAGAGAAATTTACACCCCTTGGCCATGGCACATGGATGATCAGCCAATCATGGCGAGATACACAATTGAAGCACGATATTCCAATGCCAGATAAGTCATACAATCGCAGAAAAGCAATAATGCTTCTTGAGGCCTAATCGAAAAAGTCAATTATAGGTCATCGAGCTGAAAAATGGTTTCTTATTTCATAGATTATCATTAAATCTTGCGGATTCAATAAAAATATGTTGGTATCACAGAGTGCCTCAAGGACATTTAAACCTGACTTTGAGACTTAGATAACTTCCAAATGTAAACAATCGACGAGAATTATGTTGACTGGTATACTATAAATGATATATACAAAGTAATTGAGCATGGCAAGAGCAATGTCCATAAAAGGCCTTTACCTAGTTTTTTTTGTAGCTTCCATTTCAAATAAGAACTTGGTGAAATACCTTTCATGTAAAAAGATAAGTTACATTTGCCATTTATTACAAGCTATAGCTAAAATCAATTGAAATACAGAAAACAATTTTGCACCATGGCCTGTGAAAGAGCAAAGATCAATATTATTTGTATATTAAACTTGTATACTGTTATACAATTTAATTCTTGAAATCAAATTGTCTTTACTGCGGTTTACAATATCATGCGAACTCTGAAGTTGAAAACCCAACCAACGATTGCGTTTTTCGGTGCCGTCAATCATAATTACGGTAAAAGTTAATGAACCTTGAAAATCAGAAACAAACAAAATGGATCGAAGTCTACCAATCACAACTGACAGACGTGACCTTTTGACCCTGTTGAAGTGTGCCTCTGTTTTCTGAGAGGTTCGCTTGATGATTGACCGCAGCGAAAACGGTAACCGTCCACATGGGCAGAGTTCGCATGTTTCTGAAAACCGCAGTAAGAGTATAGACAGCTGGAGAAACTTTTGAGAGAAATTTATTTTAAAAACCCCCTGGCATACAGAAATAAATCATCGTAAAGTACTTTAAGTGAATTCAGAAATCCCTCGGGCTTGGTTTGAAAAAAGCGTATGCGGCACATTGCTTATTTTTTCATAAAAAAACAAAATGTTGAACGGGAAATGAGTACCACACAAAAGTGATTCTCGTTTTTCAGATAAAACCTCATGTTAGGTAAAACAAGATAACGTATCAACTGCATAATTCTCCAGAAGCTTTGTTGAAAAGTATCTGACTTTCAAGAGCGAAATAAGCTTGGAATGAAGTAACAGCAGAGGAAAAATGACCCTTGGACTCTTTAACGAGGATATGGTAAGCCTGATAAACGTTTTTGAAAACAGATAGATAAACGTTTCTCTTTTTTTTTCAAATATGATCTTTAGTAAGCACGCGTAACAGAACTGAACAACATGACGACCGCTATCATCTCATTGGCATTATTGAATATTGTTTTAAAGACGCTATTTCTTTTTTCTTTTGTACCAAAGATCACGTAGAAGTCATTAGCTCGATGTCTGAGTCATCGAACGATCGCTTCCTGTCTAGTTGCTTACTTATTCATTTACCTCAGTTATTCATAAAAGTTTTAAGTCATGTCCGTTGCAACTTACCATTACAGCCAATCATTTACTTTGCAGACAAAACGTGTAGATATCTGAGATCTGTTATTAACATAGAACGCAGATTTATCAGTCCCAAAAGCTATGCAGCGTTGTCAATCGTTTTCCCGAACTTTGCGATGACTAATTCTGTTGTGTTTTGCAAAGTTTTCAATTGTGGATACTCGAGACATCATCTTTTCTAATTACGTTCTTAAAATTAAGTCTTCAAATGAACTTTTATTAAAGCCGTTTAGTTCGTGTTTAGTAAATGATGATGAAATAAACATAGTAATTAATCATACAAAAATACCAAAAGCAGTATAGACAGTACACTACAATAAGGCATGAGTGTAACCAAATCTTTTTTGTTTTGCTTGAACTATCTTTTATGTAGTTTGACAATTTCCGAGGTTCTAGGTTGATTTTACTAAGCTTCAAGAAACCTATGCTACCTGTTCTTTATCTGACGTGGTGTAGCCGTTTCTTGTTCGCCATGTTCTGCAACTCCACCCCCCTCCCCCTGGCAGTAAATTGGACATGAGTCATGGAATCACTTGAGATCTTATTTTGCTATGCTATCGATGTCGACTTCTTCAACAGAATTTTAGGAATTCCCTATGCACAGACCTAGAAAAACTGCCGATTCACTACTTATCACTGGGTCAAACAAGATATATATAAGATTAAAGGGACACTTACAAACTGAGGTTAATTTTTGTTAAAATTACTGTGCCAGTACACTGAAGCTAAATATGGAGTGATATCATTACGATAGCATCAGGAGCTTTAGGTCTCAACTTGAAAAAGTCAGGCTGACTTTTTCAAGTTCTGTCCTTGAAATTGGTGAAAACTATGTACGGTCACTCTCTTCCTTAAACAATTTGCTTGATATCCAACTCTTTATGTTCTAGGAACATTTCCTGTATGGAAGAAAGAACTTAATCATAATTTTCTAGTCCCTTTAAGAGACTTGATCCATCTGAAAGCCAATGACCCATTACTTTAGCGTTCATATATCACTTTCATTTTTTGTTTGGATTTTGTATTTCCTAAATGAGAACAATGGTTAAAGATTGCTTGATACCTGATGTTGGCAAATGCTGAACTCGTTCCTATAAGGCCACCGTTTAAGTGATTTTGTTTTTAAAAAACTTGAACTTGGGCAGTGACAACGAATTTTTGATTTCATCTGCTCCTGAAGGAAAAATTGAATTACAAACATATACTAAAATGATTTGAAAATATTAGTGCCAAACTGTTTTTGATTTATAATTTCGTGCTAATTTCTTTATATTTTCAATGGCTTTCCCTATTTTATTTATGATTAGTAGTGTACTGTCTGCAAAGATTTTGAAAAATAATGTGTTTATCGTATTCCTGTTAACATTGAAGCTTGAGCCCTTTCACAAGCTAGCTCCCAGTTCTTTGTCACAGGTCATAGATTGTGTTCTTCAAATTTGACTTAATTAAAGTCACACGTCTAGTTAAATCAATTCGCGATACATTTTCAATTTGAGAAATGATGTCTACAATACTGACGACGCGACTTAAGATAATTGAATCTGTATTGATTCTCTTGTGAATCCATTACGGTCATGTTTGCGTGAAGCAACCCAACACGTCATGGGGTGATATTCAGGCAGGAAAGCTTCTTCTTAATGGATTGCCTTGCAGGAACTCATTAGGTTGGCTTTGTATTTCATGAAAACAAAAAGTAAATATGAAGGTAAACACCAAGAAAAAGACTGGCACCTGTCTTTTTCCACACGCCTTTATCTTTTCTCCACTTCCGATTTTGCTTCATTCTGTTTGGTAACCGATACGAAACTGAGTTCACTATGAATGAAATCATCTTCGCTAATGTATAAAATGCCTGCGAATCAATTAGAGGGAACCTTCAAATAATAGCTTGCCAAGGTAAAAAAAGTACCAAAAATGTAACAATGATAAGAGAAAAATAAACTGAGAAGAAAGAACGATGGCTTCGAATGGGGAAGATTGAGAAGGATTGCAATTGACAATCTTACGGCTTTCAAAATGTGTCATGCACCTATCAATGTTAACCCGTTTGGGGGGGGGGGGAGGGGGGCAGTGGGGAGGCCAGGCATAGGCGGGGCATTTGAACTGAGCTGAGATATGGGGTGACATTCAGGCAGGAAAACTTCTTCTAATGGATTGCCCCGCAGGAAATCATTAGACTGGCTTTGTATTTCATGAAAACAAAAAGTAAATATGAAAGTAAACACCAAAATAGTAACTAAAAGGCAATAAAATGTTGCTAGAAAGGCCAGGCAGACAGACAGACATGTTTTATTTGGAGTATTATACAATAAATAGTATTTAGACTATGCATTCCAAATAACCACAAATTACGATTACAATTGTCCCCACTACGGGACGGTAACTACTGTCAAATTCCCCACCTATGCCCGGCCCCCCTCCCCCTTCGGCTTAACACTGATAGGTGCATTTTTATCCATGTGAGAGCTCCCTACGTTTCACCTTTATACTGTATGCTTTAGGCCAGGGCCACTGGCGTTTTGTTTTGAAGAAAAGACCCATTGTTTGCTGTGTGTTTCGGATTCGTACAAGATCTACAATAATCTAGCCAAGTGCCAGTTTTGGCAAATCTTTGTTGAAGCTCTTGAGGAGCTTCTGACGTTTTTTCATCCAATCAAAAACTGGCGTAAGAGTTCACGAATGCATCGAAGGTAATCGCACGAGCAAGCACGTCATGTTGCTTAGCAACTTCAGGGACGAACACCATGGGCCCAGTCCGGTCTCGGAGGCGGGATTACGTCATTAACTGGCACTTTTTCCACGATTATATACTGAGTACTTAAGATAAAATACCTCAACAGTTATATTCAGCCCGCTGCCTGTATGAAGACTACCTTTTCCAATTCGGGAAGTCGTTACTTTCGTTGTTTATGAAAAATAATCTCGGCGCGCAATGGATGCGGGATGAAAATGGGTTTATCGTTAAACGGTCCGAGGCATTGCTTGCTAACCCAAAAATCGAGACATTTTAGGACCAAAATGATTCAAGTTTATTTTTAAAGTAACGCACAGGGGGTGAGTTAAAGCGCTATGTTATGAGTTGAATATTCACTTAAAGTTCATATTCAGAAGTACTAAGATAGCGTCACCTGACGCAAGCGGATATTGCAATCTATGCATTGTTGTTATCTTTTCATATAAGTATCTTATGAAGAAAACCTTTCCAAAACCGAAAAACTGTAACAACGGCGAATAAAGTAAAATAATAGCTTAGAATAGTATTGGGTAGTTTTCAATTGAGTGAAAACAGAATTAGGCATTAGGAGAATCTCGTAGTCATTTCAAACGGAACTGACTTTAAACCAAAATCAAAACCTTTTGTCAATAGACAAAGGCAAAGTTAAGCCTTTACTTTGTGCGGCAAAACAGTCAAAGTTCTCCCGCTGGGCAAATTAAAATTTGTACTTAAAAACTAATAAAAATACTTTATCTATGTTAATTTAGAGAAGCGCTTAACCATTTGTTAGAGACAGTGTCCTATATCCTTAGTTATTCGAAACAAGTTTTCGTTGTTTGCTATGGAGTAAGGCTGTAATGAAAACTTCTGTTTGGTCTACGAGGAAAGAGTCCTAAATTTGAAATGAAGTCATTTTTGTTTGTCTCAAAACGGAGACAAACAAATTAGAAAAAACTAGGCATAGATCGTTTCAATCTATCTTAGCGAATCAGAAATCATTTTCTTCGCCTGTCTCTAATGGCTTGAAAGGGACTTCGTAGTTTGTATATAATGAAGAACAGCATGCCTGTCTTGCTTAATTTTAAAATTTCTATTTCAAATCGTTTGTCATATGAAACGCCAAATTATTGTCAAACTCTCTCAAACATACTTCCTTTACTTTTGTTTCTTTCAGCAATGAAGGGTGAAGCTTACTCAGGAGTTTTACTTAGCCTTGCGTGTATTGTGGTGTTGGTTCAAAATGCATATTGTCGATCACATTTTGAAATATATAAGGAACTGTGCTGCGAAAAGTTATCCAACTCTAGCGATTTACGCTGTTGGAATAAAACACAAGGAATGAAAAACATAACAAATACAACGACATCGGCCCAATGCAAACAGGGAATGAAGACCAAAGCATGTTTCAATGTAATTGCGGTGCAGCCGTGTGAAGATGACCCAGCTGAAAACGACTTGCATCTAGGTAAAAAAGAAATTCATATAGGCGCGTTTGTTCCTTTCTTGAAGGATGATAGATCTGGATATTCTACTGCCATGAAGATGGCCATCGCACTTATAAACAACAGAACCGACATTCTTAATAATTACACGCTGGTCTTGGACTCGGAAGACACGCATTGGGTAAGTGGTGCTGTTTATTCGTATGAAATTCTTTACCATATTTTTAGCGCAAGGCTAAGACAGTCATGGCACAGTACATATACTAGCACAGTTTCGGTCTGCAATAAATTAATGAGGTATTTTATTGTTAATTATTTCGACGTTCACTGCCACATCTCTAGCATTACTGATGCGAGATCGGGAAATCTCGATCCCCTCCAAAATTTATGCACCCCCCTCTGGGTGTTTTATTACTGGTAGCTGGGTGATTTTGCAAGGAAAAAATCAAAACGACCGTGACAAGTAATTTAGTACTTGGTTCCAAATCAAGCAGAAATAAACCTTTATAGAGGCGCTATAGTATCTTTTGTTGCCAAATTTGCCGGACATCTTTCTGATAAAGATCTTATGTTGAGCAACAAATTAAAAGTATTCTTTAAAATGGAATAAACCCTTCTTTAGCTCGGGCCTTTAAAATTTATTTATTTTGCATTTGAAAGTAACAAAAGGGATCATTCATGTATTACAGGACATACCCTTCAAAGAAACTGTAAAATATTTGAAGAATAATCGTACCTTTGTACAAGTGAATATCGCGTTCAAATATTTTCGTTCCGTGATTAATTAAAGTCGGTACGGCTGGTTGATAGAAGATTTTGCGTTAAATCGCGGATATGTTCATTTTTCTTAGTAAAATATTTTTTAAAAACCATCTTATTCTAATTGTTTCGTTTAAAAAACTGTTCAAAAATCGTCAAATCGAGAAAACAAGTGATTTTCATTACATATTTCTTTTTGGTACATTTTCGTTCGTTTTGATGTTTATTTTATTTCCCATTTTAGAGTTCTCTCGTGACGTTGTTCCGGTTGAAATGAAACGTTCGTTCAAGTGAACTGTTATTCTGTCAGTTCTTGTTTGAACCTTCATTGTGCTTTAAAAGTAAAGAAAGTCGACCAACTGTTTTTAGACACTAACCCGTAAGTTTGCCGAATAATTAATAAATCAAAAGAAGAATATTTTTCGAGAACACTCTCGGTAGCTGCTTCCTATAAAGTGCTTCCTTTAGGCTCCAAATGGCTAATTTCTTTCATTTTCATTACGGGAGACAAAAAACGCGCCTAGCATATGCAGAAGTACATGATTTATCCAGTTTTAGGTAATTTGGGTCGTGTTGTGTGGATCTCATTTCAATAATGCCACTGTGTATGAGGAATGATATAAGACACAACACTCAAGAAATGAGATATCAGACACAACACTGAAGAAAGCATGCCTTTAGTAATTTCATGGCTGAAAGTGTTTTGGTGCATAGATTGGCCATTTATCTACATTGTTCTGAAACTTGTTTGGGTTCGTAAATAGATTTTTGAAGCAAATTAGCATAAGGCGTCTTCGACCTGTGAATTTTGAATATTTTTAAAATGATTCTTTGAGATTTTAAAAAAGACTCAAAATTATATCAGTGTTGGAACTTTGACTTGCTTACGTCCGCTGTACATTGTGAAAAGTATTAAAACTGCCAAAACAAAAGAGATGATCACCAAATAATATTTTTTGTCAAAGTTTTTCAACCATGCATTTGAGCTATGTGTTTGTTGTTCGACGAAACACCTTTCTTTAATTGTAATTTCTTTCAATTACTGGAAAATATTAACAAAACAATCCATTAAATGACAGAACGAACGGAAGAAAGGTTTGCAGCTGACTTAACACTTGTGTTCTCACCATTAAAAGCGTTGTAATTTATGTTTTCCTTCTAATCATAGCCTACAAATAAACGCCAAGAGAAATGCTTTTAATTCGTCTCGGTTTGTTCCTTTCGAGATGGAAAACAGAACATAAAAAATATATATTTTTTAAATATATTTTTTGGTAAGCGTTTATATTCCGAGAAATTGTGGCAGACGAAAAAGATTTACGATTGCGTTGTTGAAAGTTCTATTCCTTTCGCAAGTCAAATAAAGCAGCTTAAGATAGTTCACAATAGTTTAAAGTTTCCCGTTTTTAGTATTCTATCACAGCTACGCCAATGATACGGATGAAAAACATCTTGTAGACTATTTATCGGTAAGCAGTCAAACTGGAAACAAACTCTGTTGCCAACATCAGAAGAAGTCAAATACAACCCACATTTAAAGTGCTACTATGATGAAATTTGGATGTCTCTAAACTAAGCCATATTAAAGCATTAAAAAGAAGTCTGCATGAGAAGAAAATTGCCGCTTACTTTTTTGAAATATCTTTTTTCGTTACAGAGATATTCAAGTTTTTAAAATATGCAAATTAGCTAAGTGGTGACGTCATATACTCAACCAAATTTTAATCAAATAAATGAAGTAATATTTATGTGTTAGTTAGGTTCTTTGACCTGGTTTAATTTTTCTGGGCTAAAAATCACTCAAATACTGAAAACAGATTCGAGGGGACTGGAAAAGAGTGTGTTGCCATGGAAACAAGATTAAGTTACAACCATAGGTGTATCGCCTGAAGAACTATTGCTGTGCCAAGTTTCAAATGTCTCTGTAGAAACAGGACCGAGATAGCGCTATTTTTTTACTTGATAAAAAATTGGGTTGAGTAGATGACGTCATCAGTCTCCTAACTTGCATATTTTACCAATTTTTTAAACTTAAATATCTCTGGATATTTGAAAACGGAAAACAGCGTTTTTAATCTCACACGAAGCACTGTATGATTCCCTTCAAATAGCAAGGTGTAAAAATTTGATCACAGTAGTACTAACATTTTAGGCTAATAACTTGACAACTACTCGGTGAAGGTTTTTGTTTGTTATTTATTTTTGTTTAATCGACAGAAGAAACATTTTCGCGAACTTTTAAAAAATTCCGTCGACAGGTTTCAGCACCTTAAATTTATGAAAATATATTGTAGCTTTGAAACTTATCGACAGAATTTTTTAAAAAAATGCAGAAGTGTTCCTCCCGCTGACCTAACAGAAATATGTAAAAACAAAAACTTTCAGCGAGTAGTTTTGAAGTTATAATTAGCCTCGAAAGGTCAAATATTGGCTTTTCCCTCTTTTGACGATGCCATGGCAACGATTTTTGACGTTGCATTGGCAACAATTTGTTCATTGGTAAAATCTACACATATTTTTTCTAAGAGTTACCCTTCAAGATTATAGAGGTTGCTGCAATAAAATACAGAGGACAGGGATGTTTAAACCATTATGAGGTTAAGCCTTATTCCACTTTCTTAATGGAATATAACAAGTATAACAATATAATTTGGTTTTATCAACTGGGTTGATAATATCAATTGGCCACCGTAAAGAGATTCAAGAGCTGACGTCTCGAGCGTTAGCCCTTCGTCCGAGCGAATCAAGGAATTGTGGGTCGTGTGTTTTTTATATACAGAAAGATGGAGCTTCGCTATTGGCTGGTGCCTGGTGACGTGAAAACAACGGAATAAATTAGTTGAATGAAAAGCGTTCGTTGATACCGTGAGAATTAAGAGTGCCGATTTGAAAAATAAATTTTTGTTCTAGAGTTTTACGGCTTTCCGTGTTTCCTTGGTGAAGGGAAAGGCCGCAGACTGCCATATCTTGCTTATAATGATTTGGGAGACTGAAGTGTCTCGCGACCGGTTTCGATGCATTTTTGTCGTCTTTCTCTACGTCACGAAGGTGTTCTCGGAATCGGTCGCCAAGTCGTCTCCCTGTTTCGCCGATGTACAACTTTTTGCAAAGAGTGCAAGTTATGCAGTAGATGGCATTGGCTGAGGTACAGGTGAAATGATCAGTGATTTTGATAGATCGCTGAGGTCCCGATATTTTGACAACGTTGTGAATGAAAGGGCATGTTTTGCATCGTGCGCGAGCGCACTTAAAAGTTCCGGGTTGATCACTAGTTTGGAATGCACTTCTGACTAAAAAGTTACCTATGTTTTTGTCGCGTTTGAATGAAATTAATGGAGGTTGCGAAAAGATTCTACCAGTGTCGGGATCATTTTGAAGTAATTTAAAGTTTTTGAGGATGATGGATTTAACATCGTGGTTGTGAGGGTGAAATGTTAGGGTGAATGCGATTCTATCGTTGTTTTCTCTCTGTGACGTTTGTAGTGCTAACTACCGAGATATGTCCAGGATTAAACGCAATTAAAGGGCTTAATTAAAGGGCCATTGTCACAATAATGCGCATGTGAAGCCTTAATTAGCACAGAAAGTGTTTTAATCAATAGAAACTTGGCACGTTTTCGCACTACACGCTGCCATGAACCACGGACGCCTTCTGCAATTGTTTTGGAGTTTTCACGTGTGCTCGAACATCTCTTTGTCTAACTTCATCCGTTTGTCTTATCTTTCATCCTGAGCCGCTTTGTGTATTACCCTTCGAGAACATCATATTTCCTGTGATGTTCATATGAAAATCCAAGCGAGATATTCCTTTTAAAACTTCCACAAATGACCAAATAATCCTTCACCTCAATTTGTATAGCTTTTACAAGCCTCGTGAGGTCGATGGAAGGGGATGTTAATCGCATAAACTATAACTTTAATTTCTGGTCCGTCGGACCAGAAATCAAATCATCACACATGCGCAGAAAAGTGCCAAAGACACTAAAATAGCGAAATTTCACAGAATTCGCAAAAAGAGACGCCAAGACAGTTCAAGGAGGACCCTCGACGAAACTAAGAATTTAACTAAAATTGCGAATTTTACGAAAATGGCGAAAAAACGTAAAATTTGTAAAATCAGCTATTTTCGCAAATTTTCTAAAATCCACATCCACGCTTATTCACTGTGATGTGTTTAACATATCAAAGGGCTTCAAGGAGGCCCCTCGACGAAACTGCGAATTTAACTAAAATTGCGAATTTTACAAAACTTACAAAAATCGCGAGAAAGCGTAAAATTTGTAAAATCACAGGCGGACCACCCGATGTTTGACTTTGTTGCCTGACACTGATCAATGACGGTTACAATAGATAATTTATCGCAAGATAATTTATCGACCCCTAGATCAGGGTCGATAAATTATCTCGCGAAATGACGCCTTAAACGGCTCAGAACGGGCAAAAAAATAGCACACAAGACTCAATTAACATTTCACCTCAACGTTTATTGAATATGTAGGATAAACTTAGTATTAGAGCAAATCGCGGCCAACTTATTTATGTACATCTATATTTCTTTTGTAACCGCCATTGATCGGTGTCACGCAACAAACTTAAACATCGGGTGGTCGGCCTGTGGTCAAATCAGTAAAATCCGCAATTTTGGCAAGGCCAGCCATGTTTAACTGATGTGTTGTGATTAACATGACAATGAGATTCAAGGTGGTCCCTCGACAAAACTGCGAATTTAACTAAAATTGAGAAAATTCGTAATTGCGTTCAATCCTGGACATGAGTGTCTTTACCCAATTCTCCTCCTTTCAGGCAATGCTGAAGGGGAATATTTTCGTTCCCTTTGTTGTATTCCTGCTTTTTTCGAGTTTACATAGCTAGGTAACTTCTCCTCTGGTAACAACCTGCCATTTTTCCCGGAATTGGACACAGCTACGCATGAGCAGACTATTATTCGTAGCAAAATCACTGTTAGACAGATATCCATAGACAGTTAATGGAAGTCACGTGGTAGGGTCTGGGCCAATGAAAAGGAGGGAAAAATGAATCGAATGACAATTACTATTGTTTTACTCTGTACATGTTCATTTGATATATATTTTATAACTGTAGATATTATTTAATCTTTTATTTGTATCTCTTTTTTCTTATTCTGTTGTGTCCCCAATTAGTTGTAAAAACTAAATACATCAACACATTAAAGAAGTTATTATTAAGGCATTTCCTGGCTGAGAGAAACTACTTCAGTCTTGGTGCCGTATTACTAAAAAAGCCGAAACATCTCCGTGACAGTGGCGCTTCAATGCGAGATTTATCAGAGATTTATCTATCGGGAGGGGGGGGGGGGGGAGCGAGGGAGGGATGCAGCCCCCCTCCCTCCCAGTTTCGGAAATTTTCGACATTTTTCGGGACAAACGCTCAGGATTCGGCAACAACAGTTGCAATTTTTTGGCGCGGTTGTATACCGGTTTAATGCTAACAAATTCGGAAATTGTGTAAGTTTTTCGGGAAGGGAGGTTATGGTACCTATGGTTCCTATCCTGTTGCCGCTATTTTAAATGATTTTCTCTTTCTTCAGGACAGTGGTGCACACGCCACAGTTGCATTCTTTGAACTCCTAAACAAGAAAGACAAACCAGTTATATTACTTGGACCTTCAAGTACGAAGGCTTTGGAGCCTGTTGCAGAAGCTGCTCCTCTGTGGCAACTGGTTCAGGTATGGATCAGTTTTTGGAAAACAAAACAAAAGCAAATTTCTATAGCGCCTACCTCTATTCTGTTATGGTAAGAGAGGATAAAGGGTAAGAGAGGTAATCCTCCATACGGGCCCTATTCCTAAGGTAATCCGTCTCAAGTTATTTTTAGAACGCACTCATTGTCGCGCGTATAATACTACCACGACGGACGACTCTTTTTCCGTCGTCGTTTTCCAGTGTCACTTGGTGTAGAAACTTTCTTATAATCGTTTTCGTTTACTTATTTGAGGTCGCCTCGCACAGTGCGCAAGGGTTTTACGTGGACGATCAACGTCATCAATGTTCGCGCCATATGATTGGCTATTTACTGATCCCTTTGGGCCTTGTCTAAACTTGGGACCCATATGGGGGATTACATCTCTTGGTTGTGGCCATTCACCAAGAATTTAAAACACTTAGCTTAGCCTGTTTTAAACAAGCGGATGACTGAAATACGAGCTGCTTCGCGACCGATAAATACAGGCAAACAAACGTAGACAAAAAGTGCGAAGTAACTTACCATTTAAGCACAACCATAAATCTCTTGTACATCAATTTCGTCAGATTAAGGTGTTGTGAACTGCTATTTTCTAGTGGTTCAGTGGCTATTTTAATCATGCAATTTTAACAGTCCATCGAGAGTTTAGTGAAGATACGGCTAGCATTGGCATTGTCAAAAAGGTAAACAATGTCATTAAGTTAATTCTCCTGCTAGAAATTTAAAGGTCCAGTATCTGTCATATATTTATTGACCCATGAGAAGTACAGGGTAGAAATGGAAGTGTTAGATTTACGTATCGCCTAAATGACTTTTTATACAGTTAACAAAGATGGTTACGTTTCCCTAGGTTTCTTATTCATCAGGATCACCTAAATTTGAAAGCCGACTAACCTATCCTAACACTTTCCGAGCCGCTCCTTCATCGACGTCATACAGCAAAGCAAAGGTGGCCTTCATCAAAAACTATGGCTGGAAAAGAGTTGCTATACTGCACGAAGACGATCCGGAGTTCTTTTCACCGGTACTGTACCTCCATTTCTTATTAAACATAAGGTGGTTGAACACAGTCTCTAACCTCTCGTTGGTTTTAATGTCATGGCGACGCAACATAGTCATGCGTACTTACTACCCATCATGCCGGTATGGCAAACAGGTCAAGTACAACATAGTCATAAGTGACATGCAAAACATAAGACTGTAGTAGCTTATTTTGAAAGTGATAGTCTTGAGCTTATCAGCTGCAACAGTGTGGACGTGAAAGTGAAAAAACCATCGTTGTCCCAAGGTTTGTATTCGTCCACCATCTTTCCTAGGAGGCCGAGGATTGTTAAGTATTTAAAAAATGTTTCTTGCCAGGTATCACACATGCACTCCCCATGTGCTTCAGCTGGAATTTCTGTTTTAATGAAATAAAACTGAAAAATTAAGTTAAAAGGCAGGGAGCAGGGTTAGGGCTGGCCCGCCACCAATGTGGCCTGGGTTCGATTCTCGGACCCGACGTCATATGTGGGTTGAGTTTGTTGTTGGTTCTCGTCCTTGCTCTGAGGGTTTTCTCCGACCTCTCCGGTTTTCCTCCCTCCACAAAAGCCAACACTTCTAAATTCTAATTCCTTCGGGAATCCGAGGGCCACGGATTTGTTAATTGTTTGTCACCTGCACAGTTCAGGTGCAGGCGACTTTAAGTTTCAGTTTAAGTGGTAATGATATTCCAGTTTTTAATTCCACAATTAAATAGAATTGTAAGAGACCAAATGTACTATCGCAGTTATTATTTCGTGATTATAAATCAAAGTGGACAGACACAATTTCAATGTTGGCTCCTGTAAAAAATATCTAATTGCCATAACCGTTCATCAGTAGGATGCCTAAAATGCTTGTAATTCCACAATTGGTTTCGGCTACATTAAATCATAAAATATATAGGATATTATTATAATAAAGATAGGATTCTGCGCCCGCTCTGATGGATCAAAAACCCATGTTTTATCAGAGTATAAAACACAGAAAAAGCGTGTTTTATTGTTTTTTGCCAGCTTTGCTCGAGTGAAAATTCGCAAGAGATGACGGAAAACATTTTCTATGACGAAATTCCCCACAAAAGTCTGAGTAAAAGCTGCAAAGATTGTCGAGGAAGCTTGTAAATTCGACAGGAAAGTAGAAAAAGCGAAATTAAATTGCTTCAGTTTATCGATCATGTGTGTTTTGTTGATTTTACTTGCGGCGTATAAAATCTATATCATAAAGCAAATAAAGAAGCCTAAGCCATGTATTATACTGTCATAAAACACTCTTGACATTTGAGAACACTCGAGAAATGTAGAAAACACTCGCCAGCGACTCGTCTTTTCTACATTTACCTCGTGTGCCCGTCGTGTTTTATGACAGTATAATACATGGTTTAGGCTTCTTTATTTGTTAAATATTAAGTAGAAACTTGTCAAGAAAATTTTTTATAAAAGTTGAAATGTTTCTTCTTTCTGCAGACAGTGGCCAAGCTTAAAACTGAGCTGGAGAAGAACAATATCAGCATCATTGCAGTGGAAGGGTTCGAAAAGCGCGGCGATCTCAGTTTTCAAATGGAAAAGCTCAAGGTAGTCTTATTATTTGTCATGTTAATTAGGGACGGTGCATCGTATGGGACACCGTATAGGCAAAACCCAATACATTCGTATGGAGTGAAAACTGCAAAGGACCGCGAACGATAATGCTGCTAGTTTACGTAGGATCTGCAATAAACTGTATCACAAACATCACTGCAAGGCTGATACTACGTGAAAAAGTTGACTTTGCGAGGCAACAATTCAACAGAAACCGATAAAGCAGGACTTTAATCGTGGGCAGCTGTTTCATTCTTATTGGAACTCGTATACTGAAATTGATTGCGCGGCTCTGCTAGCTATGTCAGTTATAAACGTAAATCTCAGATGAAATCTCCAGCATCTTAGTAGCCTGTGAGCAGGCACACTAAATAGATAGGCTCGAGTGGCGCAGTCGCGATTTCGAGCTAGCGAAGGCGGCGAATAGACCCCATTCCTCTCGCCGGCCTAGCGAGATCTATATCGCGGCTACGCAGTTCGTGCGTAAATTATTTAGTGGCCATGTACGCAGGCTAAAACCTTAAGTGCCCTCCATTCTTCCCAAGAAACCATTTAAGCAATAGAGGACTTTTTCCGTTTTTGCATAGCCTCATCTAAACACGAGGGGGTTGGGGAGAATTCGAGACAGTTTTGCAAACCCGAGACGCAGTCGAGGGTTTGTAGAACTGTCTCGAAACTAAAACGTCACAACCGTGTTTACATACTCTCATCTAAACACACCTGTCAACCAATGAGAGCGCGCGTAGTATCTCAGTTATTTTACAAAAATCAATAGTGCATAGCCAAAAGCATGACCCAATTGTTAAATAAATTTACAACTGGAAAAACCGTAACTGATTGCTGGTAGAAGTCTTTCACGCTCTCCCAAAACGATCAAGGTCTTGCGTAACTATCGTTAATTTCTTTCTTTTGAATTAGTCCCTGGATGCTAGGATAATAATTGGTGAGTTCAGTTATGTTGGAGCCAGATACGTCTTTTGCGAGGTGAGTACTAGTCGCTTTGATTGGATCCGTTTGCTTTTACAAATAAAGAAGGTCAACCAGGCAATGGAAAAGTTAGAGAATAACAGAAAATGGTTTTGGAGTGTTATCATGACTCGAAATGGGCTAAGAACAGGCAATCAGGTATTATTTCCTCCACGAGAAAGGGATTCACCGATTGGCTGGCTTATAATTCAACTAATTATGCATGTCCAGCTTTACTCTATCCAGATCGAGTTGGAATTTGGAAATGTTGGTTTTTGAGGGGAAAATCCTACGGGGTGAAGTGAGGGATTTTAGAACAAGCCACTCATAATTTCGCTAAATCTATGGAAATTTCCTCGCCGTCAAATTGTGTTTCGGTGTTCCTGAGTTTAGTACATGCCAGTGTGAGTAACTTGTTAGTCGCCCATGATACTCCTGGTTTGCATTCTGCAATCACTCGTTAAAAGACTACAGAAGTGGGAGTGCGACGTTTTTTTTAGTAGCAACCCAACTACTTTATAATGAATAGTACCTTCCATTCAAACTAAAAAAATAATCCAATTTGTACGTGACCTATCAAGCCACTTGACGTTTAACCAGTGCATTTTGCCATTTTGACAGGCATTTAAAAAGAAAATGTATGGATCACACTACGCCTGGATAATATTTGGGGAATTTAATCCAGCCAAAATATTTCCCGACGACTCCAAGCTTAGAAGTACTGTAAAGTGTAAAAGTGACGAGCTAAAGCAGGCAGCCGATCGCTACATTTCAACATTCAAGCTAGACATCCGTCAGGACAACCATGAAACATTATCCGGAATGGTAAGTTTTCTTTGCAAGAATTAGCAGTGAACTCTTTGTTAGAAACAGGGCATGCATCTAACTCGTCCCCAGTCGTCTCTTATCAGAAAAAATAACAAGCGCGGGGAATGATGGGAAGGAGGCAGAAAGGGTCAGAGACGTCGTCTCCCGCCTTTCCTCCTTCCCATCATCCATCGCGTCTTGCTATTCTCTCACTGGAGACGACTGGGGACGAGTCAGGGGCATGCATAGTTTGAGCAATCTCGTGAGCAGTTAGACATAATTCTTAAAGAAACTATTCATGTCTTGATAAGTTGCAATTAAATCAGCATCGGAAATTTGAATATAATTTGGTTTTATCAACTGGGTTGATAATGTCAATTGGCCACCGTAAAGAGATTCAATTGCTGACGTTTCGAGCGTTAGCCCTTCGTCGGAGCGAATGTTTTTTTCAAATGTTTTCGTAAGCCCACGTGGTGTACAATTTTTTCTTCTCGTTCTTAATTGTCGTCGAGCGGATCCTTGACACCACAACAAAAAAACTGCAAGGCAATTCGACAAGAAAGATGCGAACTAAAAGCTTAAAATTCGTGGCTGAACTCTCAAACCTAAAAATCACGTGACTTACAAAACAATGAAAATACATTTAAATAATTATTCTTGGGGGGAAAAGACACGACACATGTAGTGCCTGCGATGGTGTGATCTTAGAGTATCTGTGTCTAAGTCAGGTTAGAATTAGGATAAGAGTTTCAGGAAGCGATCCAACAGCGCACGGTATTACGTTGTGCCTTGGATGATACTACAACATCGCACTTAGTCCGTTCCCAGGTATCAGTTCTACTCCTGTGTGAAGAAGGGCACTGCTAAAGTAAAGAATTTAGCCCGATAGCACAACAATGCCCATACTGATGTGAAGTACAACCATTAGGTCATCGCGTCTATTTACCCACCGATCCTTACGGTCTCAGCACTTTTCCTGTAATAAAATTTGGGAATATTAGGTCAAAGTCGCTATAAATAATTGGAGAAATAACTTACCACCTATACCCTGTAGACAACAAGTCTGAAAAGAATCTCCGCATTGATAACTGACAAGCCATACTGGACCAGTTCGTATACCAATAGACATCGACTGAACGTTGTCGTGTTTTTAACAAACGTAAGATATAATAAATAAGCCCAATTATCTCTTCAATGGTTCCTCAGACTTCGGAAAGCTTCTGGAGTGAAATGGTCAGGTTAAATAAGGACAAAAGACTCAGAAAAGACTCTGCATACGCGTTTGATGTGGCATGGGTGATCGCTCTAACACTGGATGCTGCGTTTGCCGATGGATTAACATATGATAACCTTCATAAGCGCACTTACAAGGAAGTTCGCCTCATCAGAAAGTGGATCGAGAACACAAACTTTCAAGGAGTCACAGTAAGCGCTTCAATAGAAATACTCGTGATATGTTTCAATAGAAATACTCATCCCCCAAAGTGTTTGAAATTGCCTGTTAGTTTACTTACGCAAGTTGAGAAATAAAAAAATACGTAGCAAGGTTGAAGTTGCAAATCTTTTTTTCTCTAACAGGGTCCTGTTGGGTTTGATAAAAATAAGGAACGTGTAGGAACAGTTCTTATCAAACAAAATAGAGGAGGTAGGGTCAATAACATAAAGAACTGTCAACAGTAATGAAGACATCTTTGGTAATGTGTAACACTACATTCAAATCAAAGAAGAACTTGAGGTAGTAATTTTCGAATATAGAGAACATTTACACCTAATGGATACGTATAAATTGAGAAGAAGTAAAGATGACTCCGAAATAGGATTGTACTCCAGGCCATAGTTACAGTCTTTCCCGTAAAACCGTGAACACCAGAAATGTTTATGGAATGTTATTGTGTTACAAATAAAAAGCCAACAAGGTGTGAGAAAACTGAACTAAACTATCAGCGGGCTTCATACCATTGCCCTCTATAAACTATGTTAAGGCTAAACCTTTCTTTACGCCGGGGTTCCTATTAGTTAGGCTCGTAAATACGTAAACAAATATTTTAAATGAAACAGAAAGTTCTTAAAAATCCCAACTGGCAGGAGGCAGACCAGTTGGTTATTTACAAAGCGTGGAGGAGTTGAATTCGGGACCACCGAAGACAAATCCGTTTTAGGACTCCAACCCGGGACCACCTGATTACAAGTCCAGCGCCCTGACCACTAGGCCACTCTCGCCTCGCCTGGTTTAGCGCATGGTTATCCCAAGAGGAAGGCTGTTTGGTTTTCATGAATATTTTACCATGAAACCAAGGTACCAAGGCCATGTGATGTTGGGACTCCCTATATTTCACTTCACAGTAAGAATCTATTTTTAATCGAGTACTCTTCAAACAGTATTTATCACTTAGAGTCAATTTGGCTCTTTATGTTTAAGGTGATGAGACAAGAATTGGCCAGCACTTCACCTTCTCCGATAAGCTTCAGATATTCGACTCTCAACGAGACAACATATGGCAAGGTAATGATTCATTTGATCTCAAAAACAGTAAAATATGACGCATTTTATAATTAAAACATCTCTTCTTCTTGCAAAGATTTTCAGTTATGACTAAACCTATCCAAATCTACATTGGTAGTTGATAAACAAATAAGGTACAAAACACAATCACCGGACACAAAATGCTGTCTATTCACCTTAATCACGTTTCTGTTTTCCAGACAATAAACCACCTAGGGATCACACAGTCCGAAATTTGGAATTCATGATGATACCGCTTCCACTTATAATAATCATGTGGCTTATGGCAGCAATCGGAATCATCTGTTCATCGAGTTTTCTTTATTTTAACATCATCAATCGAAAAAATAGGTAAGAAGATTACTCTGACACTGGGACAAAGACATTTGTTTAGAAAAGAGATCCGCAAATTAAAAAAAAATCTGTAATTAAAAAGGTTATGTATTGGAGGAAAGAAACGACTTTTAAATTTCCATCGAGGATAGAAAAAATGAATTATTATTTTATGCATAATATTTCTCTTTTTGGTTTACTAACTTGTCGTTTCCAAAATTCATCTCAAGCGAGATTTTCTTTTACATGTGTAACGATTCAGCGATTTTATTTCTTTCAACTAATTAATTTCCCTTTTCGTCTGCATTGGTTTAATGAAATATTCCCAGCTGATGAAAATACCGAAAAGCTAAACGCCATGCCCCTCAAACAGACCTACTAAGCTGTTAGCCCAACATTAAGGAAGAAAAACGAGAGGCGTTTTCTTGTGCAACAGTGAAAGATACGGGGTAAAATTAACTCTTATCTATCTTTTTTCAGAATTATCAAGATGTCATCACCAAAGCTCAATAATATAATTATTTTGGGGTGCATACTTTGTTACTCCTCAGTGGTTTTGCTTGGATTGGATGCGAGGTTCCTGACCTTGAAGGAATACGGAAACAACTGTAATGTAAGCTAACTATCGTTTATTCGTTTGGTGTAGAGCAGTTTTCTGTTGGTTGTTATCACAACAAAACCAGTTTCTGGTTCACCTTTTTAGCCGAAAGAAGAGTCGGCTCTGTTCTGTTCCGTATTCATTTGTCGAGACGGGTCAGCAATCAAATTTATAATTAGAGAAATTTTCCCTTGAGTTTCGAGAGTTTTTATTTTAGATTACTGCATGTGGTGATTGGTTAAGAAATTGGTCCAATCAGAAATAGAACCATATATGACACTTTCCCGAATTTCACGCCACCTACACGAATTACCTGGACATGTTACTTGTTCACTGGATTGTGATTGGCTCGTGCAAGAAATGGGGAATTGTTCCACTTCTTTAATCTGAAAAGGTATAAAAATAGTCCCATTCATCTGCCAGCTGCTTGACCAGTAGGTTATTGCAAAGCGTAGAGGAGTTGAATTGAGGACCACCCAAAACAGATTTCTGTAGCGGTAGAAAGAGTTGAATCTGAGGCCTCGAAATTACATGTCCGGCGTCATAACAACAAGGCCACACCGCCACAGCACTCCACATTCACGCCTGGTAGTCAATTTAGCCACGGAGCAATGCATTTCTTTCCGATCCTTCAACATGTTATTTTACGCATTCTTTGCTTGCCTTTTCTGCGTCGTGTTTTCACTGTGCCGTAGCAAGTGTTAGCGGTGAAATTAGTTTAGAAGTGGTACCATGACTATTAATTTACATCAACTATCTAAAAATCGTTCCCGATTCACAGCAGTATAAAACCTTCTTTTATTATCAACAGGCCAGAACTGCAGTGCTGTCTGTCGGATTTTCTTTATCATTTGGTGCCATGTTTAGCAAAACTTGGCGAGTTCACAAGATATTCACAGCTGCTAAGACTCTAAAGAAAATGGTAAGATGTAACGAAATAATAATTTATATGCTATAGATAAAACTCAAAACACTCAGTCAAGAGAAAATTTGAGAAAAATAAGGAACATTCTATTGTTACTAAAAAATAAGGGTGACTATCGGATTTCAAAAATCTCGAGCCATGGCACACTCTTTTCTTCTGTATTTTTTCACGTTTTTTATTCCCGCCATTTTCAACATTCGTTAAAAGCTGTAGGTTAACAGTGGAAAAAATATTATAAAAATATGTTTAACCAGAGAACGCTTCTAGGTACAGTTTTGAATTAGACTTCTTTTCTTGGATTAAGGTTGAAATGACGTTGAGGCCTTTAACCGTTTGATTCTGTCGGACGTTTCACATCTTTAGTCTGGATATCGATGGGATGTTTTGTACCTTTGTTTTCCTGTTAAAGATTTTACGTTTGGGCGTGGTATCCTTGGGGTTTGGAGTTCGAGTCCCGAGCGAATAACAAAACGTTATTTCTTCCATTTGCCTGGCTATTCAAAGGTAGATGCACGCTAGAGGTCAACTTCTAACGTAGTTCTATTTTATTAGTAAAGACTTCAAGAGATCAGTTCATAGCCTATATACAATTCTTTTGCTATAATATAACATTTTTCTAGTCTTGTTCAATTTCAGGCCATCAAGGATCTTCACTTACTTGTTATTGTGGCAGGATTGCTAGTAGTTGACGTGGTTTTCTTGTCATGCTGGATTGCTATTGACCCACTCCAAACTGAAATACTGACATTTAAAGAAATGGTGAGCGGCTAAGGCTAAAGGGATTATAAAGGGGTTAAATCTTTGGTACTTAAAAAATCAATGTCGCTGAGGCGGCGGAGCGTTTTGAAACATGGGGGTCTCATCGTACACGAAGCCAAGCACATACCTCTACTCGAATTTTCCAAAATGTCTTTTATGTTGTTCGTTTTGCACGAACAAACGTCTTTGCAATGTCTACAGTGTTTAATGTGTCCGTAATAGACTTATGACATCCTGATTCATGGTGCTTCTAAGTTGCGCTCGGAAGTCGCCGATGCCACAGGTAATGTCAAATACAATCTTAGCAGTTTGTCGACCTCTCCTAGTAGCGTTTTGGTGACAGGAGTTTTGTTGAAAGCTTGGCTCTTATATTTGTAACCTAACGTACTTCGGGAAGAGTAGTTTTAATTGTATCATGCACGAGGTGAAGCGATATTTTCGGCACCAAAACGTGGCGCACCCCCCCCCCCCCCAAACAAATTTTGTTTTGGGATGGGGCTTCAGTTCCCCCTGCCCCTCCCCCTCCGCCGCCTATGGCTCTTTACAGATAGTGATCTGTGTTTATTTGTCTGCAGATCCGAAAAGAAGAAGACACAGTCATAATCCCCGCATTGTATCAATGCACTTGTCAATACAAGACTTATTTCCTTGGAGGTCTATTCGCCTATAAGGGCATCCTTCTGTTATTTGGTCTTTTCTTGGCGTGGGAGACCCGGGATGTTACTATTCCTGCTCTGAATGACTCCAGGTATATCGGGATGTCGGTTTATAACGTGGTCGTGTTGTCCATAATTGGTGCTATTGTGGCTATTGCTCTGGATGGATCCATGTACTATGAAGCTCCTTACGCCATTTCATCGCTCTGCCTTATCGTATGCACCACTGCTACACTGTTACTGGTGTTTGTACCAAAGGTATGAATTAAGAACCCACTGCAGAGGGTACTTAGTTATGCCAAATTGTTCGACCCCTCCCCGCTCTAATAAACGATGAAGAACATGAACGAAAAAGTCCAAGATCTTCCACCCTAAAAAGCCATCAAACAAATTTGGCAGCTAAAAAATTCTGCTGAGCCCCTCAAGTCACCCACAAAGGCCTTCGCACCACAATGCTGCTCAGTATACATTTATACCTGAGTACATACGTCAGGGATCGACATGACACTACGACTTAAGTTTTCGCTGGAAACACAAGAGGCGCGATGGTGTGACGATTAAACCTGGTTCACACTTGTGAAATAATCATAACACAAGTGAAATAAGCACAAGCGTAAGAACAAGAAAAAAGTAACATTTTCGTTTTTTCTTGCGCTTATGCTTGTGCTAATTTCACTTCTGTTATGCTCATTTCACAAGTATGAACCAGGCTTTAGTGTATTCGCGATGAAGATTCAGTAGTTGACCTTATTTGTCTGGTTAAGCGAATTTGGCTTTCGTTTCGATAATGGAACCTTTGACAAGAGTTAAAGGTGGGAAATGGCGCTGCGTTGTGTCTTTGAGTTACTCCTTGGTATTTAAATGAAAGACTGAGATATTTTCTCTGACGGAAGATTAATGTTTGAAACGTTTGTTCGCCACATTCAACAGGCTGTTTAAAGTCGCTTATTGATTCCAAGCTCACAATTGTTAGGCATTTCCAATTCAGGTAATTTATTCACCCACCGATAATTTGTACCACAAGATCTGTGAGTCGGGTAGAACTTCTCACAAGGTCTCAAATCAATGGCTCGCTATCCCTGTAGAGGACAAAAGAACAAACAAGAAGAACAATTACCCTAGCCCCAACATCAACAAGCTTTATTGTGACGTGAGTGTAAATTTTACAACAACAACAGCTGATGCACAAGAGGACCAGTAGAATTGCAATGATTCGTCATTGAAATTTACAGAAGTAATGCTTGAACCAACTTCACCGTAATCTTGAAAAAGTAATAATATATTGGTATTGATAAGAGAATATTGAGAACTCTAGATATTTCCTTTCAGATTTACCAGTTTCTAATGAAGGACGAAACACTAACTACCCAGGCGTCGAGTATGCATGTCGGCCAGACTAGAACAAGAGCTCAGAGCCACAGCTTAAAATGCAGTAGCCCTGTGCTAAGGGAGCGACACACGTCATTCACCTGCAAAGCAACACAAACAGACTGTGATATGCCTGGAAGTGTAGGTTAAAGAAGTATTCTAAGTTGTCTTACGCAGAAATTTTCTCGATTCCATACCTCAATTTTCTTACGATCTTTGGGTCGTTGATTTCTTTGGCTCTTGTTCGGACCAAAAGGATAGAAGCCAGAATGCCTTTCTTTCATCATTCTATTTCGCCTAATATCGTCTCGAACGAAGAAATGTTATTTTAAGGTATGAAATTGAAAGAGACTTGTCGAGCTTATATTAATGCAGCATGAAGACTCAAGCGAAACATGAGAAAGTTTGTTTACGACAATATTTTTTAGTCCTTTTTTAGTATTTAATTACTACTGCTACTTCTAGGCCCCGGTACCCTCCTCATTCCGCTATTAGAAAGCCAAGCTTATTACGACGGACAAGAATTAAATCTTGTAAGTAACTCATACTCACATCAACTTCTTCTTCTGTTGGCTCATAAGCCTTTCGTCCAGGCGATAAGGACAAAATCGTCTGAATATGGCCCCTGGAAGGCCACTACCGCACAACACACCGACTGACATCTGTTGCCAGTCAAATATATTTCTTGCTTTTTCAGTTGTTTCGACCCCATTCATTCCTTTATTCGTTATTTAAAGTAGTCCGTCGAGGTTCTCTTCTTTTTCTACACTGATGTTGTTCTCAGGCACTCATCGGTGATGGAATTCATTCTTCACTGCTCTCCTGACCTAGTTTATTCGTGCAATCGCGGGACTATTATTTCTGCTCATCGAAAAGAAAGCGATGTGGCTGAAGAAGAGTACGTTTGTGGCTTTTGGGTGATTTCCTTTGTTTGGGTGGGTGGTGTTCTGTGCCCGGTACTGCATGTCCTAATTTCGCCTGTCTTATCTAGAAATAGTCTTCTTCTATATGGCCACCCTACTTCTTGTGCTGTAATGCACCTCAGTGCTCATTGCCAGTGGCTTGGTCTGCCTGGACTGGTATTTGGAAGGTATTAGAGGTTCTTTCACTTGTTTCGTATTTCTACAAATGAGGCAACAGCTTCAGTCGCTGTTTCGCTTACCAATGTTCCAGTGAAAATCTGACACTCAACGACTCTGTTCGTTCACCTTATTTAGTATTGTCTACTGACCTATTTGTAATTTGTGAGACCCGGGGCGCAAATTGTGGAGGTACAGTATATAGGAAAACCGCATGGTCTGTAAGGCATCCACGATGCATATTTCGTTGATGGGTAAACCGATTGATTGTGTCTCACTGAGTCGCAAACGTAAAAGGAAATATTTTTGTGTGTATATAAAATTGTCGGTTTCACCCCACTTGAATCAGAAATTTCATTCATATAGCCACAGTTACGCACATTCTCTGTCTTTCACAAGAATGGGCTTTTTGCCCTGATTATTATTTATTTAAAGTCGGAAACGTTTGGTTTTTAACTTTTAAGTATATTTAGTTTTTCTTCATTTCTAGCCTTGTAAACAGTCACAGAATGGCAAAAGAAAGCTTTCTAAAGAGCCACAACTAAATACATCGCTGCCTTTTTAGTTGGTAGTCTATCAGTACTTTCTTTAGGTTTACCTCGGTGTAAAAACCTGTGACAGTTTTCTTTGTTTTTGAGTTTTCTGTTTTCTATTGTTTGTATGTTCTTTGTTGTCCTGTTCGTTCTTTGTTTTACGTCACTGGTGAGTTTCACAGGTGTTTACACCGAGGATGAGCCCTTTCTTTCTAACCCTTTGTTTTACTTTTCAAGTAAACGGGGCCATGTTCAAGTACAGGGGCTCCTCCTCAGATGACATTCCTTACGAGATACGCATGGACGATATACAGCTGGACGAAACTATGGTGGTGGCGTTCAGTCCTCAGACCTGTCAGGCTGTCATCAAAAACTGCTACTTAGGAGCTCCAAGTAGCACTTAGAAAATAGAGTAACACTAGAGCTACAATGAGTGACAAAAGTAGTTGACACATTGATTTGAAATTTCAGTTTTTAGAGCATGTTTATCAATCTTTTTCTGGTTCATTACACTCCACTAAAAATACCCCCATCCCCCATCCAATGTTGTATGATTCCAGCGAAGGACTCCGAGAAACAAACTTCAAAACTGATGGGCAAGGGGGAAGTTAAATGAGGGGACAAGGGTTAATGCGGAGACTGTAATAACGTAAAGTTGGG
>OX393561.1:8249969-8277469 GCA_947652115.1 Blastomussa wellsi
AACACTTAATAAGCCATAGTAGCGCCTGACGTAAACACGTCTTCAAAGAAAAGGACCGACTTATCCCCATTCCCCTTGGGTGTGACCAATCATGCCTCTTCTTCCACGGGGATGTTACATTTACTCGGTGAAAAGGAAAAGACAAACAGGGAGCGCGGATCGATTTACATGAGGAAAAAAAGCCACAATACCACGCGCACCGCGCTCAAACCAAGGAGAGAAACCTGGGGAGGAGGACATTCGCAATATGCACGCGCGACGCAAGAAAACATTCACTGACGAAACGCAATAAAAGGCAGTTCGAAGTTGTATTGTTCTTTTGTTTCCTATGTACAAACAAAAAACTGATAAGAACCAAGCATTTCAAATTCCAGTGTTTTAATAGAAATGTTCCGTAGAGAAGTGCGCGGTCACCTTTTAGCCCTGCAGGAGGGAGAAAGTCGTTCACCTAATTACAATTCCCCGATGGCGACCGTGTCCAGCAAACACGTCCAGTTTTAATCCATCACATTGTCACGGTCACGAGCCACCGTAAAAAAGCCTTTTCCCTTTGCGTGTGTTTAACAAGGTAAACTTTTCCAGCGGTCTAATGCTCGCAATGATGACATTGCCACAGTAGACAAACGTAAAAACACAGCCACAAAAGTTATTTTCTTCGCTTGCTTGGCCTTTGAAAAGTTTGCTTGCTGCCACCGGCACGGACAGTGTGGAATTTCATGGCCAACGTGTTCTCCGTCGTCCAGGGTGAATCCATCTGTATTGAAGAATGTTAGAAACGTAATTGATATAAAAAAATACCGAACGAGGATTGACTAGTGCGTTTGTTTAGGTGCCAAGGGGAGACAACACTACCGAAACCCTAAATAACCTTGTTATTGTGCTTATGGTTATGTCGTTATGCTGATGCGCTAGTAAAAACCAGCGTTAAAAGCGCAAGTATAGAACATTGTCATTGCAGTACGAACAACTTTTGGTTCGTATAACTTCAGACAAGCAAAATTCAAGGACTTTACAAGACTACTACTAAATTTCAGGACCGTTTCAAAGGCTACTTCATAATGAAAGATATTCACAAGTTTAATTGTAGAAATAATAGTAATCACCTACCTGTGTTGTATCTTGATCAACCAAATGAGTGTACTTCGTTCTTCCTGATCGACCAAAGTTCTTGACCTAAAAAAGAAGAAGAAATGTCAACCTTCCTCCATATCTGCAATGCTACTTCAGGCAGACATGGCACTAAAACACACGTGACGCGCTACAATAGACTTGTTTGTGTGATAGGTTAAATTGGTGTTCAAGATTAAACCTGTTTCCAACCTAGATTAATCTTCTTCATCCTGGCATAAAATGGCATAAAATAATTAATTGTTATAGTCAGGTGGAAACAGGTTAATCTAGGAAGGAAACGGATTTAACTTGAAAATTAATTTAACCTAGAACATTTGCACCACGACTAATTTGAGTTATTGTTATTGCTGTTGTTGAGATTTCAAGTCTGATGTATACAGAGAACATGACCCAAACAAAAGGTGTAATCAAAATCTTAAATAGTATAACACTATGCGAGAGCTGACCTATTAAAGTTCAACATTATACTTAGCAGAAGTTCCCAAGATGTGTAAACTTTACTTATCTTGTAGAGTAGTTGATAAAAGGGGAAAAATGTGTAATCAAAATCTTAAATAGTATAGCTTACCTATTAAAATAAGTTCAATATTATACTTAGCAGAAGTTCCCAAAAGATGTGCAAAATTTACTTATCTTGTAGAGTAGTCGATGAAAAGTGGACATTTTTTCCGGAACTCTTACCTGCATTACTTTGGGAATAACTGTTTTATCAAAGTGATCCTCCAGTGTGGGTTTAGCAAAGTCTCGTCTGTAGACATCATCCTCTTGGTCCTTTAAAACAGGAAAAAAAAAAGCGTACACGAATCGTGATTGGTTGCATGTGTCAGTGAGTACAGTAAATGGAGAAGAGAACAGATAATTGTCTTTGAGCTATGAAAACACTGGACTGTCCACGGCCCATTACTTTTTTTCGTATTTGTTTACGATCGCCGGAAAATGAAACGTGAGAGAACTGGACGACAGCGCAAATATTTGTCTTGCACGCATTGCTTGTTCCCACTCCCTCTCATGTTTTACACACCCTGTTCATTTCGCTCTCTTCTTCGCCGAAAAAATACAGAGGTTGTGAACGCTCTAGGGAATGCAATACAAACACACACGTTTCCAAGCAACATGTCAAACACGAGAGACAGTGTTTCATCACATTTCCAAAACCGAGAAGAGAGATGAAAATACGAATCGGTCGCACGCAACTTGGTAATTATTTGTTTTCGGATTCCAAAGTGAGCGGAACGATTGCTCCCAAGGCTGGTAGTCTGCATGTATGCATATTTTGTTTGCGGCCCGTTTGTGCAATTAATTTCTCAAGAGAACAGTCGATACTCGAACTCGAACCTCGAGACTCGATCCTCAAAACTTTCGAGGATCGAGGATCGAGTCTCGAGCCTCGATGGACTGTCAACTTACTTTTGAGTGGTACTGTATTTTTGGCGAATTTCGAGGTGTATGGAAATGTGATGAAACACTCTTTCGAATGTTTGATATGTCTTTTCAATCGAAACTAAAACTACAAGAAGACAAAGAAATAAAATCGCCAAAATTAATACTAATTAAGATCAGATTTCCAAACCACGGTCACTTTTTTTCTTTTGTTCTAACTTGTTGAATAATCAATGAGTTTGAGAAGAACATTTGAAGGAGCTACGTCGTATTTTGAGCTTGAATTGTTCCAATTCGTCCATCTCAATCTCCTCCATCCTTAACCATCCTTGCGCCTGTTTGGTTTAGTGCCACCTCTTTTTTTCGTCCTTAGTAAGCTATTATTTTGAGGTTTCCTACATTTTCAGGGTACTTTGGTCGCAAAAAACGACTCGAAAAGGACTCAAAAGATCGTGACGCAGCTAAGGAAAAGCATGAAGCGTTTCAAGCATTTTCAAGCCTTGAATTGTACGTCCACTCACCAAGAAGAAAACGCCGCGGTGATAATATTTCTGTAAGAATCTGTATTTGCCCTTGACTGCTTTGTTAGTAACTGTTTTCGGATTGTTTTTCACTTCCATTCTCCATTGCTCTTCCGTCATGTTGCGCAGACGATCAACTTCTTGGCGTTCTTTCTCTATTCTGAATAAGTTAAAATACAGCAAAAGCAAATGAATCCAACGCTTTTTCATTACTACCATTTAGTGGTATACAGTGTACATAAGATGAAGGAGACCCCCTCCCCCCTCTGGGGTGGGCATGTTCCTACTACAGTGGGGTGGTTCCTTGACCGAGACTGGAAACTGCGGAAGAAACGACAATCCGTACAGTTTTCAAAATTCAACGACTTTTAAAGGGACACGTCACGGTATTTTGGTGTCATTTTAGCACTCATGTTCTTGCATCAATGGAAACCCATACATAATGTTGCAGTTTTGTTACCCAGGACTATTTCACTACAGTGAAACATTTATTGCCGCTCATCACTTAGGATGGCGAAGATGAAAATGGATTGAAACTAGAAAAAACTAGCCAGTTTTTTCAAGTTCTAGAGAAATTCATTATGGGTTGCTCTCTCAGCCGCAATTTGTTCAATATCTTCATGTTACTCCATCAGGGGCATCTTGGGTACAATTAAAGGCACCAGGTAATAAGCTGGTTTAATAAGCAAGTTTTCACGTTACCAGGCACCAGCCAATAGCGAAGCTCCATCTTTCTGTATATAAAGACACACGACGCACAATTCCTTGATTCGCTCCGACGAAGGGCTAACGCTCGAAACGTCAGCACTTGAATCTCTTTACGGTGGCCAATTGACATTATCAACCCAGTTGATAAAACCAAATTATATTGTTATACTTCCCACCGACGCAGCACCACAGTTTCTTTAGAAACTTTCCCCCTCTAATAAGTAAACAACTTAGACAACCAACTTACTGTTAGTTTTGAAACGCCGTCTGTGTATCAGTTTAAAATGTGATTAAAATTACAGCTTCGGTGGAGATCGTGATTTTTGAATGAATCTGAAGGTTCTAGAATTTTTGCTGTTAGGAAATAGCTTTATATTGTGGGTGCTGCATTTCTCAAGTTACATTGCTACTATGTTGTGGTCAGGGGATCCAAATTACGGCTATATTATATGTCCTTTCTACCTTTCGGTGCGAGTCGACAACCACATTTGAACTAATGTAATTGTTTACGTCTAGAATGTTCAAGTATTATTTTTATACTTACTGCTCCCTTTCGTCTCTGTCTCTCTTGATACGTTTTAATTCACGGAATTTCCATGCTTCGTACTAGAAAGTAAAAAAAGGCCCCCAATGAAATATAAAATGAACATTTCGATTTGGATGTTAAAACTTGAAAAAGAAAATCACTACTAGAGGATCAATTTATTTCACTAGATATTAGATTGGAATATATTAGATTGACCCTGCACAAAAACCTGGCGAAACATAATGGTGTTTACCTCTGTCAGAGCAACTTACCAATAGAAACATTGCGATAACACAGTTCATGCATAGTATATAATCACGAGTGAAAAACAGAAGAATGATGTGCACAGCGATGCACAACGGCGAAACAATTCTGACAATTCATGTTTTTGGTAATGCAACAATCCTTCTTCTTTGGGGGAGACTTTCTGTTTATCACAATTTCCCGCTAATATTAGTTCTGAGAATTTGGTTTTTCATCAAGACAATATAAGGATCTCCCAGTTGATGTCTTTCTTTATTCTCATAACCTGTCTGCTTGACAGTGCATCGATACAGTACAACTCAAAAGTTACCAACCTCTTGTGAGATGAGGGAGATGAGTCTCTTCTCGCAAGACAGAGTCTTGTCTCGAGAAACAAGGTTCTAATCTCGAGACACATCTTGCAAAATGTGATATTCATCACACTTGGAATATGTATAAGGGAGAAGAAACACTCAATCACTGTGTTCTCATTAGAAAGCAGGACTCAGGGACAAGTACCAGGGTGTGCAAGAATCAGTACCCACCTACTTTGAAATTGAACATGAAAAAATTCACTTCATTGCATTCCTTTCTGCCTGCCTACTTACCTGGCCAGCCCTACTAAAAAACAAAATAAAATTACTTATAACATGTCCTCTTACCTCTTCCTCATCATCTTCATCGTCTGTTATGATGATGTCTTCCTCATTGTCGACTGTCAAAACACAAAGGCAACATTTAGAACATAAAACTACACATATTTTTAGTGTGTGGTGCCTGGCATTTTTTTGTGCTATTCTACAGCCCAAAACCAGTCTTTGGATTTTACAATCAATGTTTAGCCATTTCCAAAATTCCAATCACATACATCATCTACATGTACGGGCGCTTCCCATTTGTAAGAACTGGCCGGCCATACTGGCACATTCACGAAGAGAATTCCGCTATTAATCAGAACTGTTCGGCCGGATCAGGCAATTCCTAAGTAGTTTTCACCCTCAGTGTGACGAAATTGTATAAAGAATTAGGAAAACTCTCCAAATAAAGACCTAGTTTTTTGAAATATACCGGACTGGCCGGGCAGTCCCGACTAATGGTAAGCGCCCTAAGGCAACAGGGATGGTGTTGACATCCTTATGGATTCAGGGTACAAGGAAGTTCAATTTTCCAACTTGCCCTTCGGGCAAGCTGTAGCCAGGATGCACTAGGCCGAAAATATTCTCAGAAGTGTAATGAATAAATTAATCAATTAATTTGTGAAAACTTTCACTCGCCTGTCGGGCAAGTGAAGGATAAAATCCACTAGCTCGATGGCAAAATCCACTAGCTTCCCTGTACACTGGGATTGTCACGTTATCTTTCCTCCCCCTGTTGGGGAGGAGTGTGAGATAAGCCATAAGAATGTCTGCATTAGTTGACGCTGTGGCTTACATGTACTTCTCACAAGAGTTACACAGAGTCATTTTCATGTACATGTACCTTCTTGTTCTTCTTGTAATTCTTTTCTGAGAAGCTCTTCAACAAGCTGTAAAAAAGAGAGAAAATAATTCACATAAGACATCTATGCTACCATCTCTGGAAGACAACATACCAGTAAACATTGCATCACATTTGCATTCATTTACATCCCAGGCTGCTTGGGGCCTGGGTACGAGGAACAAGCACCTAGAGAACAAAATCTACCAAAAGGAACTGACAATTGACATTTACACCGACAATTAAATTGGCTACATGCAGTTTTTAGATTCCATTTGTAAAACTCTACCCAGTCAAATCCTGTGCCCCAGAGTCACTCGTGCCTTGTGCTCAGCCACCAGCTAAAGGTGGCGAAACACTAGATACAAAAACCCTCAACTTGTCATGAAACATTGTTTCGTTGCAAGTTTTGGGTCAATGTTTCGCGTTTTTCATCTTGCGTCAACAAAAACATTTGTTGCGGGTTGAAGAAAGTTGCTGCGAATAGTAGAGAGCGGGTCTACTTTGAGCAACAAGTTTTGGCTTTGTTGCTTGTTTTTCATCAAACTCACAAATTGTCACAGATTCACACCAAGCAAATCAACCAATCAGCACGCTGCATTTCTTCAACCCGCAACAAATGTTTTTGTTGCACGATAAGTTGATCACGCAAGGTGAAAAAGTGAAACATCGATCCAAAAACTTGCAACGAAACAATGTTTCGCAACAAGTTGACGGTTTTTGTATCTCGTATTTCGCTGCCTTAAGAGGGACAGGCAGCTCTGGGGATAAGAATGATTTACCGTATTTACTCGTGTCAGTCAACCCCCTAATTTTGGGGCCAAAAACTAAGTTTCATTTATAGGTACAGACTTCACTGGAAAACATACTGTATTTCTTAGGATTATCGTTCAGGAACTCTGGATATATGAAACAATCACAGAAAGTTTCAATATGAAGTTTTAACATTCTTGCGTGTCCGCGATCGTTTTGACAACACATGTACATGTGGGCTTTTTTGAACAGGCTTACAAAATCAAACTCACTAATTCCAGACAAACTTTTCTAACTTTGGAAGATGAAAAGCAGCTTTAGCAGGCAGGCAAAACACCAAAGAAGGTCAAGAATCTTTGAGAATGACTCGAAAAATGAAAGTGCCATGCTTGTTTGGAAAACTTGGTAACCAAGCTACAAAATCGGTTGAGTATTGGTAACTGATGACTGGACATGCTTTCATCATGCCAGGTTACGAAGCAGCGAGTTTGAAGCGAGAAAGATGTTTTTACGGCTTTATTTCGCTGGAAATGTCAGTTCTGTATTCCGAAATTCAACACTCAGGTCAACATAAAGAAGATCAATTTTAAAGCATTTCAACTTGAACTGCTAATTTAGACGCAGACCGCTATGCGAAGGACTTTGCTTTTTGGTGTCATTGTTTATAAGATGTTTTACATAATTATAAAGACAATTGTTATGCTGATTGTGCAGAATGTATTTTACCAGTGCTCGGGTCTTAGTTTTTGACTCGAGTATAAGTCGAGGGCGATTTTTTTGACTGATTTTTAGGTCGTGAAAAGTCGACTTATACACCAGTAAATACGGTACATTGTACACCAAGGAAGTTGTTGCATCTTTTTCTTTCATTTTAACATTAGTTTACCTTGCGTGATGTTTTTGTCCTTTCCTCGTTGACCTTCTTTTTCTCTTCTTCTTTGCGCTCAAGATCAAGTTCCATCTTCTCACGTTCCTGAACAGTGATTCTGTCACTCCTACAAAACAAACAGTCACTTGCTAAATCTGTCTGATTTTCCTTCTTGTCTTATGAATGGGTCCAAGATCCTTTATTAATTTCTTTACTTATCATTCATAACTTTAAGTTTGCATTTGAGTGCCAGACACTTACAAGTGTTTTCAATTTTATGTGTTATGGTCTTAAAATAATACTTCACTTCACCGCTCTTCCCCATAAAAGGGCTTGAAATTAAAAGCAAAAATTTAGTTGCAAGTTCGAAAATTTTTAGTTGTAAAATGCACATAAATTATTAATTATTTATGATCACGGCAGCAAATACTACTTACTCACGATCAAGAACATACTTGTACACTACTGTAGCTTATTTCTATGATTGATAAGACCTGGCTATACAAAATTCTGATTTATTTAGGATCAGGGGAGGTTGTAAAATAAACTGTAAGACTTACTTTCGCACAAACACTGGTTTTAATCGTGGATTGGCTTCTTCTTCAGAATCAGTATACTCCTCATACTCTGATGACTATTGATATGATAAAAAAGAAATTAAAAACGTTATGGCTGGTGATCACTATTATAATATACAGGGATAAAATCAACCAATATAATTCAATCTTAATTTCAACCAATTTTTAAGTTGAGCATGATTATTTGGACTGATTTTAAGATGTGTAAGTTAAACTTGAATACGGGTACACGTATATATCACAGGTTGATCAAACGTACCTCCTCTTCCTCTTCTTCCTCGTCTGATTTTGCTTCTTCTTCCAAATCCAACAAGTCCTGTTACAAAAATACAACAATTCATGTGGCGGTCATTGTACATGCAACATAAACAGTCAAGACAAGGTTAATAGAAAACGCACTTGGAGAAGTTGGAAAAATGTGGAGGCCTTCTCCAATTAGGAATATTAAAGGCAACTTCAAGAACTGATTGTCAAAGAACATGTTTATGGACCTCAACATTGTTACCAAAAATAATTAATCTAATGGTACCTTTTCTGCTTCTTTTTGTCTTGCTCTTTCTCGGAGAATTGACCTTCTTCTTTCTAATGCCTAATAGCACAAAAAGAATTCACAAAAACAAAAACAAGCGTTATGGTGAGAAATGTGAAGGCCAGATATATAAAATTTCAAATACATAGTACAAACCTCCTCATCTAAATCTTCTTCATCACTACAAAATATAAAAGAAAAAGAAAATGACTTCAGTGAGTTCTTAATGAAGTCAAATCATGGCCATACCAGCTATAGTGCACAGTACATGTTAAGGTGCTACACTACACTACATTATAACTATAACACACAAACATGTATTTGTACATCCAATCTTCTGTATATTCTTTTTGGAAAAAAATGGTGGTGGGGGATTGCATAAAACAGATAATGCGATCAGATCTGATGTCAACATTAGCAATATGCTTTCAATTTTGGTATTTGCAAAGCCGTCAATTTGATAACTTGATTGCTGCAGCCTTGTTACATGTACTCTGCATTGTTAATCAAGACAAGCATTTTTACATGTAGCAGTATTACATTTATGTTACAGGTCAAAATTGTCTGCAGCTAATTATTTTCAAACTAGGTAATTTTTTTTAATTTAATTTAATTTTTATCTATAAAAAAGTCATCCACCCCTCCCCAACCACCTCTCATCCCTCTACCCCCCCCCCCCCCAACCCAACCTCTACAAAATTGCACACAAAGTACCAACCTGCTTTCTTCCATTCTTGGTAACCTTCGTTGCTCTCGATCATCCTACATGTACAAAGAAAAATGCAACAATCAAATAACGCTGGTAGAATAAATTACATTTGGTATACATGTAGATAGCTGCAAAGATGGTTGCAAAGTATGCAATCGTTTTTGGCCCTCTCAACTGTCTTACTTGTGTAAAAACCACAATTAAAACACAGCTTGCACAACCATCTCACTGACAAGACGGGCATTTACATCATTGAGTTTTCTTTTAAGGAAAGTCGTCAAGTAAAATCTTTACAGTTTTCATTCGCTTGAAAGCTCACATTGCAGAAAAAATGGCTACCGCAGATCTTTGTGGTATTAGCGTGCAAAATTTTCCTTTGTGTAATTTAAACAAGCCAACGTAAACATTTGAATCACAAGCCTGTTATTTTATTTACTCTGATGATGAAGGCAGACTGGAAGAAAGTAATGCTTAAATAATTATTTCTTAATGTTTGTCTCTTTAAGTTTCTCTTTCAGTTTCTCTCAATCAAAAACACTTCTCTGTTTTAGCGGTTTTACAATAGAGTATTTTCACACACATTACATGCAGACATATGACATTGCTGAAACAAAAGATGATATTTATATAACAATAGAGTTCAATTCCTGGAGGATTGCTTTGGGGCACCAATATGGCCACAGTTTCTTTGTTTTGGGACACCAATATGGCCGCCGTGATGTCATGTGAAAACACTCTATATGACTTGTACAGTGTACATTATTCCACCAAAAGCATTCCAATAAAATCTTTTGTCACAAGTTGCTGGCATAAGGCTTTTCACTTTAGTCAAATAGTATATGCATGTAGTCATACAATGTAGTCAAAACGAAAATCAATGTTTTACATGTAATAACACATGCACATGTACATTGTAGATTGACGCTGTAGAAGAATCCAACATGGGGCAGGAATGGTCAAAACTCCAGAGGATTAAAATGTACTGCAATTGGGTAAAATTGAAAAACATAAGCCCAACATTTTTCAAGTTTTTATTCTTTACATGAAAATGTCAATTGTTTGGAAATCATCCTTGTTTGTTATGTTGCCATTATTTTGCAAATAAAGGACTGTTACTTTGCCAATTTGATGTTCAGAGCTCATAACTAACAAAAGTATTCTGAACTACCTAGACTACTGTGTTGCACCTTAAACACTGTATTCTCAAAACAAACTTCCACTACATTGCTATACAAGTACTAAAATTCCCATGTGTTTTAACTATGCAGCAAATATACATGGGTTTCAAAACAAGGCGATGACTGCTGGAGTTCCACCGGCTACTTGACTATTATGCTACCGGCTACTCTGGCCATAGCAATCAGCTTGTGACCCAAACAGCAGCCTATAACAGCAGCCTACCCTTCCAGTCGAAGACACCTACATGTACTTCAAAACATTTTGAAACCCCTGAATATGGTAATCAAAGCCACGAACATCAAAACAGAAATATGTGTACTGCATACCTCTTCTCCTGATGCTTCCTCATCTCCCATAGCAACCACTTCTGGTTCATGAGGGCGCCGTCTATGTCCTTCATCCCTGACATGGCAATTGGAGCACAAACAATCAGTCTATTGATCGATCGATCAATCAATATTTCAGCCAGTCAGTCAGCTTGCCAGTCAGTCAGTCAGCCTGTCCGTCTGGCTGCCTATCTGGTCTGTATACAGTGTGTCTCATGTTTAATAACAGGAAAGAAGAAGGGAAGCAAGGAAAAGAGGAAATCAAATGCCCAGCAGCCGGGCACAGTCTTAAATAGGCTAAATTCTTTGAAACTTCTTGAAAGTATTGTATGTTTCTATAGAAATCTAGAGCGATTCCAAAAAATACATGTATGTTCGTTTTCTAGCTGACAAAATATCTGAACTTGGGCACACTATAGAATTGTTACGTACTTGACACTAAAACATTTTGGCCAACACCGGCGCTACAATTATTCGCCGAATTCCTACAGAAAGCCTCGCTAAAATCTATTGAGAATAATTTATTTGATGGCTGTTTGGAAATGCTAAGGGACTCTAAAAAACATTTGTAGTAGATAATTTTCCCGAGCTTGTGCACACAGTAAAATCGCCAGATTCTTGACACAATCTGAGCAAAAAAAAATGGTTGTGGGACCCCAATCTCCCTTCAAACAATATCACATTGTATGAAACTGACAATCATAGTCCGGCTTACATTTCATTATCTTCATCTTTAACTCTCTCCTGAAGTCGTCGCAGTCTTCTGTCGGTTTTTTCTGCTATTTGAAATACCTGTTGACACCATGGATCACATTAGAACTGGCCAGTTTTGAAAAAATTAATTCAAAAAATCTTTGGCTTTCTACACATACACGTATCTGTGACTGAAATTATAAAATTTATGTTCATGCAGGGTAACTAACTTCAGTTGCCATGACAACTGATATTAACATACATGTTAGCCCTTTCCTGATGCAGAAATCATCCACCAAATAGTTACACAATTTGATCACATAAAAATGAATTATTGTACCTTGTCTATTTCTTGCTCATCAATCTCTCGTTCTTTGACAAATGGCTCTCCCAATAGTACAGCATCATCATCATCCTCTTCATCACTAGAATACTTGGCATACTCTGGACTAAAATGCACAATCACATGAAGGCATGCTAGCTTACAAAGCAAATTTGCACCCACGTGACGACAGAAAAATCCTGCATCTTCAACGTATAATAGTGCGAAATTATAATAGAATATGTTCTTACCGTTTGCCGGCCACATATCTGCTAACTTTCACTTTCTTCATGGTAAACTCTCCTGTAAGCAATAAAACTCGAACATAACCATGGAGAAAAACCTTGAAATACAGACTAAATATACCAAAAGGATGATCAAAAAGTGTCATGCTGTACAGATTAACAGCTAGCACAAAATTTTCGGGCACAGCCTTTCTAAGGATGATCTTCCAGGACTTGAAAACTTCTGAAACTTTTAACCAGCTGGAGGCACATGCCGTAAACTGCACACATCTTCTCACCTTTTTCATTTTTCACGGGAACAGCTCCTGCTGTACAGTTGATAGGGGCTCCTCTCGACAAAGGATCCATTTTGGAGCCTTGAATTATCGACAATTCAGAGAAATAAAAGTGTTTTCTTCTTGATGTGCTCAATCCAATATGGCGGACCACACAGTGTACATACACTTTCCAGTGACACCGCTGACATGCACTGGTCAGGACCTTGGGCTACCATATCATGTAAGACTCCATAAAGTGTGCCGAGCTGTGCAGCGCTGGTACGGTGCAGTGACCAATTCGAACTTGCTGAGCATTTTCAGGACAAATTTAAGGTAAGATTATAGGTTTACTGCAATATAATTGTGCATTCTGAATTTTGCTATATAAAAGAAATTACTGCGCTCTAAACAATCCTCTCTATTAGCGCAAACAACTCGCATAGCGGCACGAACTGGCACTGAGCGCGCCGCCATTTTTTTATGGAAGCAAAAGATTGACCGAAAAAGAAATTTGTGGGGCCATGATTAAATGTTCATTGGTTTGACTAAGATGGGAACAACTCCTTCGAGTTACACGTGCCTTCTTTGAAATGCCGGTCGTTTCACCAACATGTTAATTCTTTCTGAGTTAGAGCCTTGCCCCCTCAAAAGTTAAATGGTCGGCTCCTTAGCTGTCATGCGGCTAGAAGTTAGAATATGCAAGCCATGCAAGTGACTTGTTGTTGATATTTTCTCGTTCGGAATTTACAACAGTCGATAATTCTTGAGTTTCACCGATTTCACAGAAAATGTGAATCAATGAATGCAAAAATGGCTATTCCATAACTTAACAGGAACACCGACAACTGCTCATTTTTAGAAAGCACGTGAGGCAAGATTTCCGCACAGCTCCATACATTTATTATGCATGCAGTTCTTTGTTTATTGAAACCAATAGCTGGAACAATAGAGACCCTTTGGGACTTACGCTCTTTGTTTGAGTCATTTCTTTCTTCGACTAACTTTTAGTTTTAAACTTAGAAAAATTTAAGGAATTTTGTCTGGAATCGCGTGAAAAATAGGTTAAATAAATTTAGACTTAGAAAATTTTTCAAATTTAGTGTCTAAAATACGGAAAATCAAAAGGAAATGTTAAATTTTTGGGCGATTTCACGATGTTTTTAAATTAAATACGCGTGTAGAAATGGTTTAAGGTGGCTCGATAGTCTAAAAATGCTCATTTTGGCAACAATTTTACCAACACTTAAACTTTGAATCATATCATTATACTTGTGCCACAAACTTAAATAGGTCTTACCCTTTACTTTCCACTAAGTTAGGAGAGCATTCCATAAATTTTAGAGGAGCCACACCCTTTATTCTAGCCACACCCAATTCCGAGAGACAAAAATAGGTATGTTTATGGCAAAGATATCTCTACTCTGCTTTACGCTATAGAGCTAAAACTTTAGGTGCTTGTTGTACTGTATCATAGCTGTGCAATGACCTACTTTGAGGAAGGTAGTATGTTACATTCATGAATTAGCTCTCAACAAAGAAAGACCAAAAAATAACCCTGACTACACTTCAATTTCCAAGGCATAACCCACGAGTGAGAAGTCGAAACACTATATAAATAGGTCATTGCACACAGCTATTGACACTTGAGATGCTGTGAAAATTTGATCTACTTATCTTAAATATTTTTTGAGATATTATTGTCACAAGGTTTCAAAACCTCTCAAATACGGAAAATTAGAAAATAGCAAATAAAGTTCACAAGATGATTGGGCAAGCGGTCAAGAGTTGAAAACAATGTTAGAAGGCACCAGCAGCATACTGTTGTCCATCTATTGCCTGTAAAGTGTCACTGTAACCTTTTTTGAAGTTTCTGATCTGTTTTCTCCTTTTTTTGGCTTGCTCAGAGCTCTTACGGCGAGAATCGCGAATTCGATTATGATCTTGCTTTCGGCAAGCTTTGATGCAATGAAATCCTGGGTCAATTCCCAGGTTTCGAAGAACTAAAATGATAGAAATAGTGCCATTGTTAAAATGTGAGACTGCCAAGAAGGTAGCAAGTTCCACCACTGCTAGCCCAGAGTGGGTTTCCTTTGTAGCACGCTGCCAGATAAGGGCATTGATGGCCTCATTTTGGTTTTGCGTACCACCATGTAGACAGCGTGCAAGCAGACTTTGCTCACTCAAGGCTTCAAAGGTGGGATAGATGGCATTAGCCACAGCCACTGGAACGGGATGGTTATGTCTATAATCAGAGGTCCCCTGTGCAACATCCCTTTGAAAGCCACACCATGAACTCTCTCCAGGGGGGCACAGGTCGTGATCTGGGCTATCATCAGTTGACTGTGTATGATGCCAAATTGCCATTACAGCATTTTCCATAGCTTGGATATCATGAGTATTGTTCCTAATGGCTTTCCCATAATATACTTGCAGTTTATCAATGACATTATCTGTTAGCCTGCCCCTTCCGCCAATTGGCTTTCCATCTTGAAGGCGTGTCTGACCAGTTCTCTTCTTCAGTGAGCAAAGTCGCGAGCCCAAACGTTTCTGGACATGGCCCACGCATTCCAATTTTCTTACTTCAACAGGCCCATAAACAGCTTCTTCAACAATAAGTTTGTGGGATTTGCTGTCTCCATCCCCAAGAAATTCTGTATAACGAACAGAGTAGTTTTGAACAGACCGTTCAAATATGGCAAGCATTCCAGAAGCATCCATCGACCCCGAAGAACCAAGATAGTTTGCCTGGCAAAGATGCTGGTGTCGTTCCCACCACTCCTGAAACTCAACAGTTCCTTCTTTGCTTCTCCAAACCATGCATTCCTTGCACTCTTTGGACATTACTTCCACATCGAGAACTTTACCAGTAACTGTGGATATTGCAGTGACGACCCCATAAGCTGAAGAGTACCCCCTTTTTCTCCAAGTTCCATCCCCTGACACTCCAATGTCAAAGACCCCATCTTCTCCTGGCTCATAAAATTCTTTTGCCTCTTCAGCTGCATTTTGCATGCTCTCCTTGGCTACAGTCTCCGCAGAATTGCGAATTGTGGACACATGATCTCGATAAGAGTTCTCATTCATGGGTGGTAGTATGTTCATCACCGCAGCGAATTTTACAAGACTCTGGTGTCCAATTCCAATGTTCCTTGTAGCAAGGACAACTCTTCGGTTGACTTCATAAGCCTGACTCCCTTCGATTTTAGCAGAGGAAAAAAACCTCTTCGAGTATTTGCACTTTTTGGATGTGCATTTTAGCACAAAAAGAGTAGCAAAACCCATCTTGGCGCTGCAATCCTCCTCGAACGTGACGTGGCCATATTTACACATCGGGCACCAAAATGACTCGAAGACTGAAGCAAGTACAGAGATATCAATCAAACGAAAACCCTCTATACTTGCCATCTTTTCCTCTTCATCGTTTTCAGGGTCTCCAGAATCGCTAGACTTATCGTCCAACTTTCTCAGGGTAGCAGGCATCGATTTAGTGCGGTCAGAATTCCGCGTGATTTTTTTCGGAATCTTTTCATCTTCGATATCGGTGATGTCTGATTCCTCGCTTTCTTCCACTGATTCCTGATCATCAGTTCCTTCCATTTCTTCAGAATTTCTTTTCTTAGTATACTTGTTACCTGTAAACCTCCTTTTTTTTTCTTCTAACGTTCCTAAATTTCCTTTTTGGAGGCATAATTCGCTTCAACTCTCAGTAGATAGATCGTAAACAAGCGAACACGTTTTTCTCATGGCAAGTACGTCATGTATCAGCAGGTAATATCCTCATTTAGGGCCTAACTATTTACCAGGCCCCTGAAATCTATTCTGGTCGCTCCTGTGAAGATTTCTTTGAAATCATTGGCTTTTTTGGTGGAAAACGACGCGTAAACAATGCTGGTTTCCATAGCAACCGTTCAAACAGATCCAGAAACAGTTGAAAAACATAGAATAGCCATGGGAAAAATTACAAAAGACTTACTTTTCTTGAAACTACAATGACTGTTGGTGCCCAGAAACTTATTTCCAAAAATATGAAGTTTTTATGATTTTTGGCCTATCGAGCCACCATAGGCCCAGTTCAGACGTCGTGCTTCTGCCGTGCCGAACTTAATTCCAATTAGGTTCGACTGCAGCACGGCAGAAACACGACTTTGATTCAGACGTCGTGCCATAGTCGTACCAAATTCAGGAGTTACTAAAGCCACGCAACAATTAGTCAGCGGTGACGAAACAAAAACAATGGCGCCGCAGCGAAGACTCCTGCTGATAAAATTATTGCAAGACTCGAGAAGAAGACGGAGAGAAAGCATGCAGAAACTACTTCACATTTTGCAAGCAAGGCGAATGCTGTTATTGCGGATTTGCTTCCTAACTACACTCCTGCTTTCTTCCGAAAACTCCATTGCTGTTCGATCCTGTCGACTACTACCACGACACAATTACGGATGGTTTGAACATTTGTGGAATACGTACAGTGATGCCAGGTTCAAGAAGACATTCCGTGTGTCCAAGGCAACCTTCAGGTTTATTCTTGGCCGCATTGAACACGACTTGCAACGCGACACTGTCGCAGAAGATCCGATTCCACCAGCATTTAGGCTGGCAGTGTGCCTTTACCGTTTAGCCAGAGGAGATTACTTCTACACAATAGCTGAAATGACCGGCCTTGGAGTCTCAACAGTTTGCGGGATAGTAAGTGACGTTACAAAGGCAATTATCAACAATCTGTGGAATGAACAAGTTTCCCAATACTTTCCGAGGAACGAACTGGAATTCCGGGACAAAATTTTGGATATGGAAGAAGTGTGGCAATTCCCATGCAGCTGGGCTGCCATTGATGGATGTCATATCCCATTAAAATCCCTGCAGGTGGATTACAGGCAAGCAAAGAATACCACAACTATAAGAACTTTTACTCAATCATCCTAATTGCCTTGGTAGACACAAAGCGTAGATTTATTTGGGCGAGTTGTGGATTCCCAGGAAATTCACATGATTCAATCATTTTGCAATCAACCAACCTTTGGAGTAAAATAACAGCTGGGCAAGTAATACCTGATATAGGTAAAGACATTGAAGGTGTTAGTGTCCCTCCTCTAATTTTGGGTGATTCTGCTTTCCCTTTTCAAAGCTGGCTCATGAAACCTAATATGAGTGCTGTGTTGACCCCCCCACAACAATATTTTAATTATAGACTCAGCAGAGCAAGAATGATCATTGAGGATGCCTATGGTGGGCTCAAAGGTAGGTGGCGAGTGCTTCTTAGGAAGTGTGAGAGCACCCAAGAAGAAGTTCGAGACAATACACTTGCATGTATTGTGTTGCATAACATCTGTATTGAACGGGGGGATACTTTGAGCAGACAACTGGATGCCACTATTGACCCGGCAACAAACCAGAGAAGGCCCAGGGATGTTATAAGGCGTCTCTTGACCATGACCAACTGTCGGCCAGTAAGGGATAACTGTCGACAGGCAAGCAGGATAAGAACTGTGCTCACACAGAAGTTGTGGAGAGAAAAACAAGGACAAGGTGTATTCTGAAGACTTGATTTATATTTAACCCTTGCACTCCAGTGACTGATATGTACTTTCCCTTACAAGATCAGTATGTTTTCTAGCAGAGAGGTGATGAGAATAGAGAAGTCTATCCCCATCCCCTGGGAGATACTGCCTCAATTGCGAAATTCTCAAAACTGTCATTAAAAGGAATGTATAGCACCCAGTAAAGAGAATTAACATTATTTTACATCTTGGGAGTGAAAGGGTTAAGCTGAAGTTTCAAGTGTACCACAGAAGCCAAAAGGGCTCCTTTGTAAAGGGACGTGTTCTTCAAAAGGGTTCCTTTGATATGATAAAATTCAACTTGGAAGCGAGGCCTATGCGCCTAGAAGACATAAACGAAATGAATGAATGAATGAACATTCTGGTTCAATTTCTTTTCTTTGTGTCCTCTAGGCATCACTACAAAGTTGAATTTGAATATGACTGATAAAGAACCTGGTGTTGTTTTTGTCACAGAAAAAGTGTAGTTCCCATCACCTTTCAGGTGGAACATTAAGCAGAGACTTTTGTTCTACCATATGTTCTTACTGAAGTTACATGAAAAAAAAAAAATGAAATAAGTTTGTACTATCTCTGTAGCAAGATGTTTCTATTTTCCAAAAAAACATGATAACTTAAAAATTATAATTATAGTATTTAAATCCTTCATGATGATTATGTTGTCAGCTTGGTATATGAACATGATTTCTCTAATACAAGCAATAAATTGTTTGGTTACTGGTAACATGACATCACTGTTAATGGATATCTTAACTCAACTTCCCTGTGAAATCACGTGCTATCCTGGCACGATGGGAGAGGATTGCTCAATTTTCAAACCTATGTAACATATAGATCCTTCGCAGGTTGCAGGGCTGTCATTAAGTTTTGCATCACCTGTAGCCTCATTCTACACACCCGTAGCAAACTTGTTACTTTGTGGTTGAATTCTATCAACAACAGGCAATTTCACCCGTAGCACCAAGGGAAAATCAAGCATGCTCAGCCGTAACAGGTGTTACGGGTTACGGCCCTTAATGACAGCCCTGAGGTTGTATCCATATCTGTAAAATGCATATATTAAATAATTGCAAATATAAAAAGAGGAAGAGTAGCTCAGAAGCAAAGTGGCCAAAATCACAATGAAAATTTCAAGTTGCCCATAATTCACTCTGTTTGCCCCCAAATTTGCATAAACTTTTTTTGCCAAATGCTCTTGGGAGGTCTGCATATTCCCAAGAGCATTTCACAAAAATGGTTTAGGCAAAATTTGGGGGCAATCAGAGTGAATTATGGGCAATTGGAAAATAGACAATAGATCTGCATTCAGAACTACAGGATCCCTTCATAAATAATCAATAATTATTTTTATCCATTCAAGCTGATGAATTTTTGCTACACTAAAGTAGAATAATGAACTTTAAAAACACAAAAATATAATCATGGAAATTTCCCAATTATTACTTCTGGAATAGCTTCCCATGTTTCTGAACACCTGAAGATTTAAACAACAAATTTAAATTTAGAAATATTTCCTACTCACAACACAACAAATATTGTGGAAAAAAGATCAAGTCATTAATTGAAAGTCAGAGGTCGAAGAAAGTTTGGGAATTATTGTTCGCCACACTTGATGCAGTTCCACCTTGCACCTGATGCATACCTCCACTTTCCATATATCCATAAGCATGCTGGGGTGGGACAGACATGTAACCATACGGCTGGTAGCTTCCTTGAGTAGAACACTGAACAGATTGGGCTGGTGACTGTGATGACATAATCATTTGCATGAGTTGAAGCTCGTGTCTTCTAGCCTTCTCGTTCTCTTCGCGATAAAACTCAAGGAGATCTTTGGTTGGGTCTCTTTCTAACAACTTCTCCATGCATTCAACAGCACTTGAGGCAACTTCTTTCCTTTTTTTCCCTCGGTTTTTGACTGGTACAAAAAGCTTCCTACCATCTGACGATCCGTTACCTGTACTCTCATCGCTGTCCTGTACACTTGCTGGACTTGCCCTTGATTCTTCATTTACATTTTCACTGCTCCCATCAGTTGGTTCAACTGCTCTTTCAGGCTGACAGGAATCTCGACTTTTCACGAGAGCAAACAGCATGGGGAACCATGGCCCATAATTCTTTTCTTCTTGGAAGCGATTAACACCTGTCGCGGTTTTCACGGTGAGAGCCACTTTTTTGCATTCGCTTATCAGCTTTTTTAACTTGTTTCTCACTTGCTCCACAGTGAACCGAACCTCATGACCACGTGCTTCGAACCGTTCCTGCATATCTTTGAGCAACTTGCTATATACCTCATTGTTTCTTGAGTTTTTTGAATTCGTGAAGATAATTCTTTGTTTGTAATAATCGCTATTACAAACAATATCCACCATATCTGTAATGTCGTCTTCCTTCCAACTCGATTTTCTTCCAACTTTCTTCTTCTTTGCCCGATTGCTCCCGGAATTCGTAGACTTGCTGATTTCAGATTCAGCGTCGCTAGCTGCTTCTTCGCCATTTTCCCTTCCACATCCATAGCCAGCTAATGGAATGTTTTCATCAAAGAGTTCGTCTTCGTTCCATGATTCATCACCAGCTTGCTCTTCGGCGGATGAAATTTCGTTCACATGAACACTTCTTCGCCAAGCCGCCATGTTGTTACTTTAACACTCAATGCGCATAATCCGTAAAGGAGAATTCTCCTCGTGGTCTCCTCGTAACTCCTCGCGCGAACAAAACTCTGCCAAAATACATTAATATAATTTATGAATTTTGTTTGGCACGGCAGAGGCACGACGTTTGAATCGCTGCCGTGCCAGAGTCGTGTAGCACGACAGAGGATGTCGAACTTAATTGCTTTGTCGAACTTAATTCAAAAGTTTGATTCAGACGCCGTGCTTCTGCCGTGCTTTTGTCGAACTTAATTCCTGAATTTAGTTCGGCACGGCAGAAGCACGACGTCTGATGTTTTGCTTACCTTTCTCATTGTATTTTGTCGTTGTTTTCCGTTGTTTTGATTACACGAGAAGAGAAGACGGGTCTCATTCCTGTACTTCTTCGTAGTCGGAGCTTGCAGTGAAATGAATCCATCCACCATCAATCAATCAGTCAGTCAGCAGATCACGAACGGTACACTAAGAACAATTATGCGTCCATGCGGACTTCATAAATATCAGTGATATGCTTGATTATGTTTCCAAAAGGATCCTCTCCATAGTGCTTACGCCACACATACCAATCTGTCACCGTTTCTGTTGACGTTACTTCATCATCCAGTGAGGTTTCCTGCACTGCTTGACAAGCCAATACTTGAAAATACTGATTGAATTTAGTCATTGGGTATTTAATTTAGAGGGCGAAGAGGCGATCTTATGAATACAAATGAAGCTACCAAAGGTGTCGACGCCGTGCTAATGAAGCATTGTGACAAAGTGTCACACCCAAAAAGGAGGTTACATAACCCATGATAAATACATTTATCATTTGTTGTGAGGCACGAATGGTAGGGCCATTAACTTTTGGATGTACTTGCAAACAGCATCGTCTTCAGAGTAGGATCCCTGCAGTTCAAGTTCTTGCACCTGAAATCAAACGTAGACATACACATTAGTTATTCATTTACAAAGTTCATCTGATGCGTGTCCATCAGTGTAACCAGTTGAACTACAATTTATACAATTTGAAGTGTGTTTACTTTGCTTTGAACTGATGTAATGTGGTAGTAACAAGTGAATAATAAAGTGACAACACAACCACATGTAATGAAGCAAACAAAGGTTATTGATAGCACTAAACTGTCATTCTTTTCAATACAGAAAACTTTATAAAATAACTGACATACTTGCAGGGGAACACCTGAACCTGGAGCGTAACACCCAGTTTGACGGGACTGCAATGCTAGTTTCTGTTCTCAAAGAAGCAAAATACATGTTCTTGTTACATTACCTCTCCTTTAAGTAACTCCTGCATCACATCCATGAATTGCAATTTACTTCTGAGTTGAGCGTGCAAAATGTAATCATGCTTGGCTTTGCATAGACCATCCCACTCACTTGAGCCTTTTCACCAACCTTTTAGCTTGCCTTCAAGAAACACCCTCTTCCCGCAAATAAGTTGACATTTCACACAGATAAAACTTGGATGGACACTGGGCGAATCGACCAAGAGGGAAACTTGCCAAACTTTATTCACTTCAGAAGATAACTTTGATGCATGCACTTTGTGCTTATGGTCCTTTATTTTAACTCCACAAATTCGGCAAAGAGCTGGAAGTTTCTCCTGGTGTCATTCCATGCCAAGAGTATTAACCTAAAAAGAAAAAAAGCCCATTTTAGTCACCAACAAAATAAAAACCGATTTAAAATAGCTCAAGTTGATCGTGTTACTCTTGAGTAATGGGACAGCGATTTTGACTGCAATTAGTGCCCAGACTTCCAGAAAAGTCTACCAAAAATCTAGCTTGTCTACCATGTTGGCACTTGGCATGATGAAAGTTTATGGATTTAAGAACCGAGGAAAAATACTGCGAGCTTCGTTAAAAATACGCGAGTACTAGAAAAAAACAAAAGTTCTTCACCTACCTTTGAAACGTGACATCCTAAATCGTTGCGCAAAACGGCATAAAATCTCTCAGAATAATGCGAGTACCATCAACTAGCATCCAAAATGGCTGTTGAAATATTCCTCTTGATAGTTGCTTGGGTATAAGTCCCGGATGGATGCTCATACAAGGCACAGGACAGCAACTTTGAAAAGTGGACGCTATTTTCCTTGAGAACAATGGTTTCGTGACGTCATGGATGTCCTAATATATTGGGATATTCCAGACTGGTTAGGCACTGTAAACTCTGAAGCGTGCAAAAAGCCGAAGTACCCCAAGGAACAAGCTGCCCAGAACATCCGATGATCAGGATGGCCAAGATCCAAGGACTGCCAAATAACCAGCATTAAGTCGTCGGTAATGGTCAGCCTCGAGGAGGAGGGAGTGCCCTGGCAGTGCTTGATGCCACAAACTACCCTCTGCAGGTGGAGGCAATCTGAGAGTGGGTCTGGGAACCCCTGATCGATGTGAAGAGCTCTAACACCAGAAAGGTAGACCTTAATTGATGAATGCTGCAGAGTCGTAGCCAGCCAGGTAACAAATAGGCAAAGCGTCCATTCATCTGTTGGGCACAGAGACCCTGATGGGTGCAATGTACAAGGCTGTCAGCAGAAGGAAATGAATTTGGTCTGGGTTGTGGTATATGCGCACCGAGTCCTCTGGGCCCAGGGCCCAGCTGCATCAGAAGAGACTTCCACATCAGTCTCGGGAAGGCATATTTTAGTGGTTGGGACTGGCAAAAGCCTAATTTAAACCCATGAAGAATCCCATCTAGGACCAATTTGACCAGCGGCACTTCAGAAAATTTGTGTTTGGCCTTGGAAGTGCTAGATCAGTCTCAAGATTCCTAAGATTATAGTTTATGTTGCTGTCATGGAGCTTTACAAAGGAGTCACTCAGTTGGGGGGCAGATAGATCATTTTTCATGTATAAGGGTACCCTTTGTATGGAAGTGCCTGGTTTCAAGGGATCTCCACCTCAAGTTATTAAACCCAAGTATCATATGAAGAACCAGTAATAACCCTTCCCACACAGTTCTGAATTTTTTGTCACTTCAGTTGCCTACCACATGTATCCCAAGGGTGAACGGTAGTCAAAAGAAGGTTGGATGTGTGATCTGTTTTAAGGTAGATGTGTGCAAAGGGGGACAAAAGGCTTGATTCTTCTAGAAGCACCAAAACCAGCACATGCCTTTTTACATATTATATACTCAATGTGCATCTCAAAAGTAAGCTTTTCATCCAGTAAAACTCTCAAGCATTTGTTAAACGGCACATGTGAAACGAAATTATTACATACATATCAATGGAGATTACATTAGATAAATCTCAAGATTGATTATTCAAATGTATATGTTGTGGGAGTGTACGTCACTGACCTGACAGGTTGTGTGAAAGATGCTTGTTAAATTTTTTTGCCCCACAGGAGTGAACTTAGAGTAAACCGAAAGAAGTTATCAGACTTGAGTAGTAGCATGAAATTATGGAATTCGACATGTAGAGAAGAAAAAAAGTTAAAATCTCAAATTATGATTGGAGAACATTAATTGAGGGCAGCATGGTATGTCTTACTGTTATTGAATGCACACTTTTACAAGTGGGTGTTTGTAATCCTCTTAAAGTTGAGCTTGGATAAGGCTAAAAGCTTCAAGCCATTAGAAAGCAAATGAACAAGCAAAAAAAACAAAACAAACAAACAAGCAAGCAAGTATTTTTTTTAGTGAAATCTTAATTTTAGAGAGGGTGGCTCACTATAACAGGACTTACATGTCAGGGCCTCTAATAAAAATTACAATAAAATTAGTTAACAAATTAATTAATTTATTATAAATATTATAAATTATTGGGTAAGCTCACATGTATTTCCTAACATGACACTTCCAAAAATAATTAGAATGAAGAATTAGAACAAAAACCCGCTGTAGAATGCCTGCTCTATCAAGTAAAACTCCCGACAAGACTGCTAAAAAAACCCTCAAACATGATCGTTAAAAATTCAATCCTTTAAAAAGTCAGTAGAAGTCATTCTTATTGATGTTCTCCTCCAAATTACTAATTAAGTCCAGGATCATTCACTAATGATGGCAAGTACTGGCAGGAAACATACCGACCACTGTAACAGTTCTACTTCTCACTCATGATCATTTGTGCTGTGTTACCCGAGTTACTAGATTCTAATTTCTGTCTCCTCTGGCATTCTTATAGTGTTTTGTGGCTTTGGTATTCAGGGTGAATTCCATCAAGACACTGACTCATGTTGGTGTTTTTTTGACTGGAAATTGACTCAGATCATAACCACCTCAAATTGGTCATTACGTTGTGTCAGCGAAAGATTGTGCTTGTCAGTAAATGATTCCAAACACTCTTGTGTAAGGTGTGCCACTGGAAAGAGTGGTCCTTTTTTGCATCAACTTGCACTACTGGGGGTCTTATTTAGAGTGTAGCTCAATGAAGTTTCTGTCCTCTTCTTTTGATTGTGGAGGTGGTTTCTCATCTCCTCAGTCGCTAGCAAGTGGCTCTGCCGTGTAAAATTCTACAGGTATCCCACCCATATTTATCTGTGAGACAATGTTTGTTACGTTCCAAAAGCAACGTTCACTTTGAGATTAAGAATTAATCTGTAACTGCCACCTTTTGTAGGTCTCGCAAAAATTGTGGGCAGGTTATTTCAGCACTAATAATTGTGTTTTCCCCAGAAGGAAATGTGATTTTTCTGGGTTTAGTAGCCTGAACAACAACAACAACAACAACGTTTATTACATACAATACTAGTTACAGTGAAAAGTTTGCCCACCTAAATTTAGCAAGGCTAATCGAGTTGGGTTGAGCAAAGATACATCTGCCTTCAAACTCTGTGATGATGCTTAATGGCATCAAGGATAACCAGGTCAGCAGCTACTGGTCTCCAGTTGTCAAAATGAGTGGTCCTTTACAGAGGACCAAATGGGATAGAAAATCTGTATCATAATAGCTGAAGATCCATCAACTTGAGATAGTTGGTGACAGTTAAAAAATAAAATATCAACAGATTTGCTTGCTTGTTCACATGGAGGTTCTACAAATTTTACTGAGTTTTGTTGCTTGTGGCTATGCTCTTTTTCTTGAAGGAGGTGTTCGTTGTTGAGTGGCTGTACCCCAAGAAATGCTGGCGGTTTGAGAATTTGCTACCAGAACTATGCCCCCGATCATATGGCTTGAATCTCGGCACTTCAGGTTTAGTTCCAGTCAGTATTGCCCTACAATGCAACACTATCCATTACGTGGTTGAGCACATGGCGAGGATCTGGCATCTTGCCATCGGTTATATCCTTAACCAGTTTGCTCGCCAAATTTGTCAAGGCTGATAATCCCTGTAATAAGGGTTCTTGAACTTGCTGGAGAGCTAAATCCACCGTGCAAGTTTTTCAGGACAGCAAGTCCCAAATCTCCTCGTTCACCATCGTAACTGATAAATATTACACTTTTCTGGCGTTGAGTGTTTTTAAGCTCATTCTTTGAGCGTTTCGATCGGTATTATCAACGCCTTGAGTCAAGTGGCTCATCTCAAACATGATGTTGACATTGACAAATAATAGTAAAAATACCGAAATAATCCGAAATGAAGACAATAATTGTAACATTATATTTTGAATTAAAGGAAACAGTGATATCCTAGATGAAAAAAAAGAGAATATAACTAAAAAATAAATACCGGTAATTCTCTGATAAAATAGAAATAGAAGAAATAAAAAGAAAGAGAAAAATGCTGTAAAGGTAATTTTAGAAATAGAGAATTTCAGAGGCTGAGTTGGGACTTGGACTTATTATTTTTCAATTGATATCTTACTCTTAAGGAAGGGTAAAAAGGTTTCAAAGAAGTAGTGTTGTTCCTCTATGGCATGATAGTAATTTTTTCAAAAACAGAATTGGACCACTACTACACTTCACTCCTCATGGGAAAATATGAACTGGATTGAGTGACCTTGCTCCCGATGTGTGGCTTCACAGCTCAGTTGGTAGAGCATCACACCGGTATTCGCGGAGGTCACAGGTTCGAATCATGTTAAAGCCCTGAATTTTTTCAGGCTTCTTCTTACCAATTGCTTTACTTGGAAATTCCCTGCGATGATCATTCTTCACTTATCATCTACATCCACAGTTCAAATATGAATTATTTCGTGTACTTCACATCAAAGATTATTTGGTTTGTTGACTTTAGAGCCCCCACTTTCCAAATATGTCACGACCTTTGCTGGAAATTATTGTGCTTAATTTGGCGATCGACCCAACAGTCTTGCTGTAAGTGCATGCAGAGAATTTGATAGTTTTAGTTGTGTTCAATCATGTTGCATGGTGACTAAATTATTTTCATGAAATCTGATGCTAAGGGCTGATGAAGTTGGTGGTCCATTATTCATTTTCCCTTTTGGTGGTTATGGTCATCATTTGCTTCGGATTGGAGTCTTCTAATTTTTCGGCTTCCATTACAATACAGAATAATTATTTTGGGATAATTTCTACTTTTAAATTCTGTCAGCAGAATTGATCTTTTGACAAGGTCACCCGTTTCCATCTCAAGTGAGTGTCAACGTGGATCTGTCTGTGTCACCTGGTGTTTTTTCCTTAATAAAGTTTACATTTTTTGGCCACGATTTTAACACCCAGAAAACATTGCCATTGATATTCTTAAAAACTTTCTGTAGTTCTTGAGAGCCTTGTACAATTGGGCCAAGCAGGTAAAAAAAAGGAATGCTGCAGTGAAAATTATGGGTTAGATGAGTATTGCCCTGGAGCACTTCTCTTTGTGGTTTTGCTTTGAGATGCCTTGGAAATTAGTGTGAATGGAGCTTTTGCATCACTCCAGCTGGGAGAAGTCAGCATCTTTGGGTTTCCAAAATGATCCAGGCAAACATTCCTGATGTGTGTACCAAACTATGCATAAAT
>OX393561.1:8282469-8354969 GCA_947652115.1 Blastomussa wellsi
TTTTTCTTTCAAGAATTCAACCGCATCACCCCCGCTTCTTCGGCTCTTTTTGGCGCTGCCTCCAGCGGATTCATTTTATTTTTTTTTCGAGGCCATACGTTCCATGGCTTTCTTTCTGATTTCTGCAGCTGCCTCTTTATCGTCTGACTTTTTCTTGCCTTTGGCGGAAAAGCTATCTTCTCTCTCACATAACTCTTCAATTAGCGCATCCTTTTCGGATAACTCACAATCAATGCCACTAGCTTGAAGCTCTTCTCGTTGCATGCATTTAAACTTGGTCTGAAGCAAATTCCATCGGTCTCTGACTCCCCTCTTGTCCTTTATCACAAATTTTGGATTATCGAGCTTGTTCAATCTTTCCTGGATTGACTCCCAGATTTTTCCACGGTCTGGACTGCCTTTCTTGAACTGAAACAATTCGCTAGCAATCATTTCACGCAACAGGATTGCTTCAAACCACCTTTTAACACCAATTTGGGGGTACCCCGAATTGGAAAAGAAGAGGGCCTGGGGTCTACCCACAAGGCCCTGTGGACCAAGACCTCATGGTCCCATGATGCATCAGTAGCTTTTTGACGCTAATGGAGAAGGGGAGGGCAAAGGGGGGTACTCATATATTTCTCACTTCCTCTGTTAATATAGTCTGAATTATTACTTCAGGCCGCTTCGCGGCCCTAGTATAATTCTTATTATATTACACAGACTCCGTTCGAAATATATGAGAAAACAAATGGTAGATTTCAACTCCAGTATGACTGAGGCAAACTACTCAAAGGTGCAACACAAACATCTTTAATGAGTGTAGTACATGGGTATTTAAACTGAAGACATTGATAGCAACCTGAGATAACATTTACTTTGACGACAATACGCCAGTAGCAAAGTCTGAGTTAAACAAAGGTTTATAATAAAAAGTTCTGAACGTTGAAGAGGAGGACCAATCGGCCATAGCCATGATGGTTGACAGTGGAACATTGGCGGCTGCTGTCGTTGACGCACCACGCACCGAGTGGGCTTTGAAGATTTTACTGTCTATTCCTGCTGCTTTCATAAAGTTCCTTAACCAGCATCCCAGTGTCGTAGAAGTGACTGGTTTATGGGGACGTATGAAGGAGATGAACAGCTTGTCAGGTTGAGAGGACGGAATGACGGGACGAATGTCCCTGGTTGACTTCTACGGGACAGAGTCGTTTGTCCTGGTCAAAACGAGCGAAGAAAGTTTCTGCTGGTTTGTCTGCACTACCAGACTTCCTAGGAGTTGAGAGCTTAAACGAAACTCCTTCTGGATGAACGCTGCAGTGCCGGAGATTCAGAGTAGCAAGAGCAGAAATCCTTTCTGGGCAGGTTAATGCAAAGAGAGTTACTAATTTCATAGAAATAACTTTAAGAGTAAGAGAACAATGCCAAGAGAAACAATGTATTTAACCATAACATCAACCTTCCAGGTGTGTGTGTATCTGGGTTTAGGAGGGCGTGAATTGAGAGCACCTCTAAGGAGCCTAGTGACATATGGATGTTGACCCACATGGTATCCATCTATAGTAGGATGAGTAGAAGAAATAGCAGAACGAAGAACACTGAGTGACCTGTAAGCTAGACCTTTGTTGAATGCTTCAGTAAGGAATGTGAGGATATCGCTTATAGATGTATGAAGGGGATCAATTTTTCTTCCAGAACACCAGCGGCACCAACGGTTCCAGTTTGAGTTGTAGGTTTTGTGTGTGGAGGAACGAGTTGCTGCGATAAGTAGTTTGGCAACGTCTGTTGGAATGCCCTCAGCTTGGAAGCGTTGGTAGAGATGTGAAAGACGCCCTGGTGTAAGCGAGGGAACACTGGGTGAACTCTCTTGGGGTCTGATGGTTCCAGTAACAGAGTTTGATTGTTCGGAAGAAGAACTGGTTGCGATATCAGGAGTTTCAACAGGACTGGCCACCAGTGTTGGGCTTGCCAGACTGGAGCAACCAGAATTATCTCCGCCTTGTCGATCATGACCTTCTCAAGAGTTTTGGATATCAGATTGAATTGTGGAAATGCATATCCCTTCAGAGGATGTGGATGGCCTCTGGATCGGGCCTCCAGCTGATGTAATTCTTCAGTTGGGTGGTCAGGCGACTTGCAAACAGATCTGTCTGGCAACCTTGAAGAAATGGTTGGATTATGGTGGGATTCAGCTTCCAGTCGCTCATGTCCTTGAATGTTCTCGATTCCATGTCTGCAGAGACATTGTCTCTTCCTGGGACATGAGTGGCTATCAGAAAGATGTCGTTTGCTTGACACCAGTCCCACAACTCCAGAGCTAAGGTTAGGAGTTGGGGGGACGTGTTCCCCCTTTGTTGTTTATGTACGCGATAGCTGTTGTGTTGTCTAACCTTAGAGACACGGTCAAGTGAGATTTGCCTTTGAGAAACGACTTCAGTGCTAGGAAGGCTGCTTTCAACTCCAAGTAGTTGATGTGTTGGAGTGATTCTTGTTCTGACCATTTGCCGTTGGTCTTCAATGACTGGTGCACTGCGCCCCAGCCTTTCTTTGAAGCGTCGGTCGTGATTACCAGATCTGGAGGAGGCAGGTGCACAGGGCTGTTGTTTACACTGGGAGTATTTTCCAGCCACCAGTCGAGTTCCTTCTTGGAGCCCTGTGAAAGGGCTATCCGTGAGTTGTAACATCCCTGATTCATCTGTAGACCCTTTATCAGATCCATCTGCGAGTGGCAAAAATGAAGGGGAGAACGCCAAATTGCTGGCCGACAAGATTCCAGAAGGCCGATCAGGCTTGCTACGCTTCGCAATGTGACTGTTGGTGAAGTTGTCAGGTTCTTGCAACATTCCATAATCTTCTGGACCTTTGTTACTGGGAGTGTAATTATCAATGACCTTGAATCTATGTTGAAACCCAGGAAGTAATCATTTGTGTTGGAGTTAGTGAGGATTTCTTGAGGTTTACTGTGAAACCTAGGGATTGGAGTAGTGCTACTAACATTTGAGTATTTCTGGTGGCTTCTTCCTTTGTTTGAGCCAGGAGAAGAAAATCGTCCAGATAGATAAGCACTCGAATTCCTTTCTTCCTTAGGAAGGCAGCAACCGGTTTTAACAGTTTCGTGAATATCGTTGGAGCCGAACACAGGCCGAATGGAAGAGCTTTGAACTGGTAACACTTCTCCTCCCAAATGAAACTGAGGAACTTTTGTGAATTTTCGTGAACGGCAACTGAAAGGTATGCGTCTTTTAAGTCTATATTTGCCATTTAATCCCCTGGTAAAAGCAACGTCTTTAGAAAACTTAGATTTTCCATCTGGAAATGATCGTTTATAATGAACTTTTTTTTTTTTTTTCTTTTCCTCAATAATACAATTACAATAATGATACAGATACAAAAGTTACAAGTCTAAGTCTAATTTTTTAGAGAAAAAAAAAAAAAAAAAAAAAAGGATAAGAGCGATAAGTTTTTACTAGATTCTAAGCATTATAAGAGGGGGTTGATGCGCACAATGTTGTCCATTTCGATTTAAATTTCGACGATTTTGTTTTCACAGAGGATCTTATCTTTTAAGATTGAGAGAAAATTGCTAAAGCTCGGGGGAGTGTTCTGAAGCCAAAATTGGAAAATGTGATGTTTCGCGGTAATTAAAACATGATTTAAGGCGTAAAAGTTTGAGGAATCCGGTTTGTACCCGTACAAAATATCTGTCTCATTTAAGGAGATCTTCTCAGATCGCAGTTCGTTCCACCAAGTGATAATTTCGCGCCAAAACTTTTGGACAGTGGGACATTCATACAGCATATGAGTTAAGGTTTCATTAGGGGAAAAACAGTGTTCACAGCGAGGCGACGTTTTCTTTCCCATTTTAAAAAGACTTTGGTTTGAGGGTAGGATGTTATGAATTATTTTGAATTGAAAACATCTTAATTTATTTTCTATCGTGACTTTAAATGGCAGTTCATAAATAGCTTTCAGTGGTAAATTCTTTTCGCTTAGGTCTTGTTCGTTGTTTGGAGGTTTAATTGTTTTGAAAACAAAGTGTTCACGAGCATGTTTAGCTGTGACTGTCAACGGGGAAATGTTGTTTTTAGTAACTTCATTGGTTTGCGGCGGGTCGGGAAGCGATCTTTTCCAAATACTAGGGATTGCCGCTAGTAGGCTGTGATATTGTAAGAAATTTACTCGCAGGCCGTACTTTTCTTCAAATGCAATTCTGGAAAGAAACTTTCTGTCTTCGCCTAACAGGTCCTTTATTTTAACAACACCTTTACGGTGCCAGGATGGAAAAAAGACTGATTTTCCGCCGATTTTAATAAAGCGGTTGTTCCATATGATCTCATTTTCATATTCATCGACAGACGAAGGTTCTGTAGAGTGTATCTCCTGCCATGCCACGAGGATTTCTTTGTAAAATGATGGAAATTCTGGTGTAAGGTTTAAATCATTTATATCAAAATTGCATTCAAAAAGAAAAGTGCCACCGTGGTGGGATGTGAGGGAGGAGAAGGTAGCGCACCATTTACTATCACCCGCTTCACATAATCGTTTTACCCACGCGGCTTTAAGGGATTTGTCCATTAAAACAAAATCAACCATGTTGAGGCCACCTTTATCAAAAGGGGCGATAAGCGAATGACGTTTAATCTTATCTGGCTTAAACTCCCAAACAAATTTAAAACAGATGTCCCTGGCTTGTTTGCATATGTTCGATGGTACTGCGAGGACAGAAGTATTATAGACAAGTTTGGAAATGGCGAGCGTTTTGACAATGCATATCCTACCTATAAGGGTTAAATTTCTCGTTGACCACTGATTTAGGATTTTCTTCAGAGATACAAGTTTTTCTTCAAAGTTAATCCTGTCGCTTACCGTAGGGTCATAGGCAAAAGCAACACCAAGAGAGATAACGTATTTTTCTGGCCAGGAGATATTATAAGGAGAACGTTTTCCTAAGTTATGTTTAAGGCTACCAAGCCACATTCCTTCCGTCTTGGAGATATTTATTTTAAGGCCTGAACAAACTCCAAATTTGTCCAAAATATTGAATAAGTGGCCTGCAGAGTCATCGTCGTGTATAAAGGCTGTGATGTCATCAGCATACAAGCTTAGTTTTATTTCGGTGTCATTAATTTTTAGGCCTCGTATATTTTCATTCTGTCTGATTGATTGTGCCAGCGATTCGATGGCTAATACAAACAATAACCCTGATAAGGGGCACCCTTGTCTTACTCCTCTGAAAAGGGAAAAGAAATTTGACGCATGACCATTATTGACTACACAGCTAGAGATGTTCGAGTAAAAGACGCGGATCCAGTTTTGGAACATTGGACCAAAATTCATAGCTTTAAGGACTTCGAAAAGATATCTCCATTCGAGGGAATCAAAAGCTTTTTCGAAATCTATAAAAAAAAAAGAGCATGCCGGGTAAATTTCTTTTCTCGTATAAATCAATTACGTCAGAAATCAGGCGAATATTTTCTCCAATGAAGCGGTTTTTGACATATCCAGTTTGATCTCTATGTATCAGTGACGGTAAGACTTTTTCTAGACGTTTTGCAATGCATTTAGTTGCAATTTTGTAATCAGTGTTAAGAAGGGAAATCGGTCGCCAGTTTTTGAGGAGAAGCTTATCTTTATTCTTTTTTGGTATAAGTGAGATCACACCTCTTCTTTGCGTGATAGACATCTCGCCGGTCTGATAGGCATCATTAAAGCAATTAATTAAAGGGCTAGAAACTTCATCCCAAAAGCATACGTAAAATTCTGCTGTAAGTCCGTCGGAACCTGGGGTTTTGTTCTTTGCGAACGTCTTCAGTATCTCCAGACACTCCTTAGCAGTTATGAGGCCTTCGCAAGTATTTTGCTGATCAGCATTCAGTTTTGGTATATTTTCAGAATTTAGAAATGGTTTATAGGAATTGTCAAATATTTTGCTATCTTGAGGCAGTTGTGAGGTATACAATGTTTCATAAAAATTTTCCATTTCTGACAGAATTTGGTTTGGTTCTTCTAGATATTCGTCTTCGCCAGTTTTTAATTTCGCAATGTGTTTTCTATCATGTGCGCGCTTTTCTAAATTAGTGAAATACTTATTATTCCTTTCACCATGCTCATACCATCTTACTCTGCTCCTGATTATAGTGCCTTTTGTCTTATACTCAGAAATTTTTTTTAGTTGCAGTTTAACACTTCTCACTTCGTCTGTTAAATTCATATCGTTAGGGTTTTGGCCATGACGGATATTAAGCTCATTTAATTTACGTAGTAGATTCATTTCTTGGGATCTTTTGTTTTTACTTAAGCGTTTGGTAAACCGTATACAGAAGTCTCTGATTTCCATCTTAATCATTTCCCAAAAGAGTCTTTTGTCTTTTGTGTTACTATGTTTTTCTTTTGCGTGAATAAGAAAAAATTTTAGCTTTAATACAAATTCTTCATTTTCAAGAAGCGAATTGTTGAATTTCCAAAACCCCGGACCACGCTTTGTTTGAGCGTTTTCATGCTTAATTTCAACATAAATAGGGGAATGATCTGAATCATGATATGCTTTAATTTCAGTTTTACTTGCAAGTGAAACCAGGTGTTTTGTTACAAGCCAGTAGTCTAATCTGCATTGTATTTTGCCTGAACTGTTTCTCCATGTAAAACATTGAGACGTGGGGTGATGGAGTCGCCATATGTCAACAAGGTTCAGGTTGTTGCGAAGGTCATTTATGCTATCGATGACATTTTTTCGATCATTTATATCTTTTCCTCCTGTTTTATCAACACTTTCAAGTGGACAGTTGAAATCACCACCGAGAATAATATTGACATTCGAGTAGGGACGCAATTTATTAGCTAATTCGTAGAAAAAGGCTTTCTGAAGACTTGGGTCGTTCGGCGCATAAATGTTGGCAAAACAGTATTCTTCATCTCGTAAGGTAGCATGAACAATAAGAAACCTACCGCTTTTGTCACTTGTAATTTCAGGATTTTCGATTTTTAACGTTGGTTTAATTAACGTCATTACACCTCTACTGCGTTTTGACCCGTGGGAGTAGAAAACGTCACCTCCCCATTCGGAGCGCCATACATTTTCGATGTCTTTGTCGCTATAGGTTTCCTGTAAGAAAATAACATCACATTTTCCATTGTGAAGCCAACGAAATAAGTTTCGTCTTTTGATCGACTTGTTTATACCTCTGATGTTTAGAGAAATGCATTTAATGTTCATCCTTTAGAAAGAGAGAAGTTACTTGACAACAAGTGCGCTCCCTCAACTTGTTTAGAGCACTCAGGTCTATCACCGGACGCAGAGGTCCATCCTTTTTTGGGACAAGAAACAGTCGGCTGTAAAAAACCCTCTCTTGTAAAGGGCATAATTTTGACAGCCCCTTTTTGAAGTAGTTCGTTCACTTCCTGAGAAATAAGGGTTGAACCTTGACCCGATGCCTGGGTGACTTGTGGAAATTTTTTGAACAGGGGTTCTGAAAAACTGTATCTTGTATCCCAAAACAAGAGATAGGATCTCTAGGTCCGATGTTAGGGTTTTCCATGTGTCTATGCATCCTGGGAGTTTGGCTGACGTCCCTTTGGGGATGAAAATTCCCATTTTTTGATCGAGGCCCTTGATAGTTTGACTGAGATCTGGAGGCGTTACTGTGCGTCTTGTTACTGTATTTGGAAAAATTCTGGCCCCGATACTTTCCTTGTGAGAAGGAACCAGGAGCACGTTTAGCAAATGACTTATTAGCAGTTTGGGATAAATTCTTAGTGAGACCTCTGGATAATTCTGCTTGTTTTGAGGCCAAAGATGGAAAATCATCTCCAAATAGCCATGTCTTGGCATTAGGCAAGGGCAACTCTGCCAGGTTGATCCTTGATCTGTTGATGGCTGCGAGGACCCTTTGGCGTCTTAAAATAGACAATTGCGTATTAGCTGAGCCTAACAGGCAGAGAGATTGCTCTAAGGCGAGTTTGAGATCTTCATAAGATGGTGAAGAACCATTTTCTATACAATCATGCAGCCCACAAAGTGGACCTGTTGCATTTAAAAAAGCACGCTGGACAGTAAACATTTCCTTGTCCCTCTCTTGAACAAACTTTTTCATATTTAGAGGGACTTGGTTCAGCAGTTGCTGATCAAGCTTTGGAGCCTGTAGGGCATCCACCTCAGGGATAGACCAGTCGTCAAGAATAGCCAGTGATTGTTGATAATTTAACTTTCTTCGAAAATTAGTATCCAAAAATTTAGAAAAGGATACAGAAGTAGTCCAGGATGTCGAGCTGGCCAGTGGATTTAAAAGGCTGTGATCGTCACCACTACCCTCAACACGTGCAGAATTTTTTTGTGTATTACAAGGGTCTGACGATGAAATATTTAACTTTTGTGGTGCCCCATTTGGGCCTACTGGTGCCTTAATAGGCTCTACGGATGATTCCTGAACAGGCTCTACTGATGCCTTAAGGCGGGGGTAAACCTGAAAAATAGGCCATTTTTCAATAATTTTTCACAGCTAGGATTTAATTGAAAACCCTAGCAAACTATATATCCCTGGAAAGCTTATGAATCAAAGATTATGAAAAAAAATATTTCACACTCCACAAGTCAATTGTAATAGGATACCACTCATTTAACCATGCCACCTGCTGGGTGCTACCAAGGCTTACTTAAGAAAAGATAACTCTTGCTAGAACTGATAAAAATTAATTTATTTTATATCAATTTAAAGAAGACATGTTGCTTATTGTTTTAAGCAGAGGGATTTCTAAAATGTTTAAAACATTAAAAATAATGATTGATTGTATTTGACATGGAAAATCAAAGATGTGTTTCACTTCATAACTTAGAGTACATGCATCATATGGAAAATTCCTCTGCTTAAAACACAAAACTTATTGAGAAAAAGAAACCCTGAAAATTTCAGATCAATCGGATAAATTGTTCTCAAGCTATCTTTTCTTGAAGACAAAATTATTGCGTAATGAGAAAATTGACTTTAAACTTAAAGATAGCAATTAAAGTTGATTTATTAAAAATTGTAACCATTATAGTGGCCCTTATGTCCATATTTTGACCACAGGAGTGTCTGAAAGCAATTTAAAATCCCCCTGCTTCATATGTCACTCCTTCTGCTTCTCGAAGGGCTTCTTCTCGACGAACCCGCAAAATTTGCTCGCCTTGACGGCGTTTCTTTTCCTTCTGCGTGGCCTGCAAATCAGACTTTTTCAATCTTTTACTGTCTTTTGCATGTGCTGCCTCTCTTGTGCATACTCCACCAGGAATAGCTAGCCTCTCCATAACTTTTAGTCTACTGGAAGCTCCACCATGGTAGTGGCAGACAGCTGAAGCCGCAGCACACCGAACTACTTTAACACCATGGTGCTTATGTTTGGGACACCGTACCCACACCATGGAGTTGACACATTCATTGGGATTTTGTGTTGTTCCCAATACACACCTCTCAAGCAATTTAGAGTCACTTAAAGTGATAAAAGTTGGTTTTAGGACTTCAAAAAAGACCTCAGGCAAACAGTTACTATCATCATATGTTGAAGTTCCTGTCGCTTCATCTTGCTGCCATTTACACCACGACGATTCGCCAAGAGGACAATATCGATGCTGCTTTGCAGGGTCGTTGGACTTAACATTGTGATGGAGAATTGCAATTATGTTTTTTTTCATTACATAGACTGCAACCTCCACCTCTCTCCTTGTTGGATTTGACTTCCTGATGGTGTTTTGCCTTATTGCAAGTCCATAATCCTTCTGAAGCTTCTTAATTTTGGTGTCCGACAGTCTTCCAGCACCGCCAATAGGCCGACCATCAGCAAGTTTCCCTTTAGTTCTGGACTTCAGGTTCAACAGATGTTTCCCCATTCTCTTTTGGACATGTCCAACACAGTCTAATTTCTCCACTTTGATCTCACCATAAATACTTTCCACAGAATTGAACGCCTTGCTATCACCATCACTCACCATCCATTTGTACCTTAGGTTGTGACGCTCCACTGACCTATTCCACAAGACAACAGCTCCTTCAGACTCCATTGCTGGTGAGCTACCAGCAAAGTTAATGTCACACTCATGTTCCAATAGCCACTCCTCAAATTCTTCATCACTCAAACCCTTTCCTTTCTTTAGAGCACATTTCTGGCATGCTTTGGACAGGACATGGTAATCTAACACCTCACCGGTGTCCACTGAAATGACGAAAACCACTCCAGTTAATGAGGTAAACCCTCGTTTGGCCCAAGTACCATCAAAACTGACAGCAGCATCAAGAGTATCATCCTTGTCTTTTTCAGGGTTTTCTTCTAAAATGTGCTGTCGAAGTCTCTCTCCAGCTCTTCTCATATCCTCCCTTGCTTCATCCTCAAGAGCTTCCAGGATGTTGTCCACTTGCTTGTAGTATGCAGGCTTAGAAAGGCAGGGCATATTCATAATACTACAAAATGCCGCAAGGCCTTCATAGCCACTGCCACTCTCTACTGCATGGTAGACTGCTCGGCGGTTAATGTCATACGATTTCCCACGCTGCGTCACACTATACGATGTTGGGAGTGCGCTGGACTCCTGACAGGAACTGCACTTAAGGTTAAGCTCTGACATCAGCCCTGCTCTTGTGCTTTTGTCTTCTTCAAGAGTTAGGTCACCTAGGAAGACAAATTAAGTGCAATTCGTCAGATAAATCAGGTAATATTATTGTCAGTTAAGATCTCATGTCAGAATTATACATGTGACTTTTTCCCATTGTTGTTTATATGCACAAATTTACCTAAAAAATTCTCTTATTTGATCCAAGATTTAATAGATAATTCAATGTAATTCAGAAGAAAACAGCTATCTCTAGAGCTAAGGGTTAATATGATATGGAAAATAAGTTAAATGAATACGGAGAACGACAATGCTTTCAAAAAATGTCTCACCTTCCTCACACACGTGTGCGTTTGTCACCGCCGTAGATAAATTTTTCATATTAATCAATCGATATCCCTCGCTTTCCTCATTATGGAGGGTAATCTCTTCATCAGAGCTATCTAAAAGAAGCTTCTCGTTGGCATGTTTCATTTTCTTCCTCGTGGAACCAACAGTTTCGTTAGAGCCCGAGTCTGAAAGCTGATTTTCATCTCGAGATGTGCTTGGAGTTGAGCAGGCGATTTCGTCCCTTTCGTCAACAACAGAAGCGGGTTCTTCGGACTTTCCTTCTTGTCTTCGCCTTCCAGAAAATCCCTTTCCCTTTCTCTTTTTTTTGTAAACAGATCTAACTTTCTCTCCGACCATTTTCAATAACTTTTACTCAGATTTACTGCGTAAGGCGCTCTGTGTACACTGTATGTCAAACTCACGATTGGAACGACCACGAAATCTATCCCATAATGCTCTTGTCCCTATGGAACTACGTTAAATAAGACTAAATAAAGTGTCCCTGGTTAAATCCTGCTTGTTCGGCGATTGATTGCCTGTACAATAAAGGAATGGACAATGCCTAGCGTGCGTCCATCCAATTCGGGATGCACGCGGATAGTTGGGAGAGCACGAAGGTAGCGTAAGAGATGCTCGAGGCGCAGCCGAGAGCATCTCTAGCTACCTAAGTGCTCTCCCAACTATCCAAGTGGATCCCGAATTGGATGGACGCTAGCTAGGCATTGTCCATTGCTTTTATAACATAGCAAGACATTTTTCACGCTGAAAAGTCGCACTTTCGCTCAGTTGTTGATCTCTCGACTTATCTGATGTTTCCGATGTTTCAACCATTTCAGACACGTTATCTAACTCTTGAATGTCATCGAAAAACCCTAACTCAAATGTTGGGTATTACTAGCCATAAGTGACTGCTAAATTTAATTTTTTTCCGAAAAGGTTGCGAGAAGAAACTCTTGCTGGCAAGAAATTTCACCGACAATGACGTCAGCCTGAACCATCTCTATGAACCATCCATTTCTTTTTCATAAAAAATTAGCCAATCAGAGCGCGCGCTAGCATATAGCTATGTTATAAAACGTTATAAACAACTGATAAACAAAAAAATGCTGTGGCCGTTGCCATGGTAACCACGTCATTAAACAGGAGCGGGAAATTTAAAATCGCTCAAAAAGGTAAAAAAAGTGGAAATTGGTGCAAAATTTTTTCTACATAGTAAAGTTAAATACCCAAAGCAACAAATTCCAAGGAAAACAAAAAACTGAGTTTTTGAGCGAATTTCAGGTTTACCCCCGCCTTAATAGGCTCTACTGGTGCCTCTGGATCAGAGCTGTGTTCAAAGCCAGCTATGTCCGCCATAATTGACAACGTGTCATCTTCGTGCACGTCAGAAACACTCGGAATAATTTTCTTCTGAAGCGAGCGAGTTTCTATCGAGTCTATCCGCTCTGTAAGTGTTTCAATTGACTTGAGAATCTTTTCGAGAGAACCATCTTCCTTGTTCTTGCGCCGTTTCGGCGGTGAATGCTCGCTGCGATCTTCGGATGAAGAATGCGCTGAGTTTCGGCGGGAAGATGGCGGTGAACGCGAGCGAGTTCTCTTGTGAGATTTATGTCGACGTGAAGACATTACAGTCAGCTGATCTCCTGCGAATGGTTTGAAGCACAAGGAAAAAAGCTACTGATGCATCATGGGACCATGAGGTCTTGGTCCACAGGGCCTTGTGGGTAGACCCCAGGCCCTCTTCTTTTCCAATTCGGGGTACCCCCAAATTGGTGTTTAAAGGTGGTTTGAAGCAATTAATAGGAAATCCTACCATTTGTTTTCTCATATATTTCGAACGGAGTCTGTGTAATATAATCCCACTTGCTCTTTCCTCCTCTCTAATTTTCCTCCTGTATGCTTTGGCAAGTAGACCACACCTTTCTCTAACACCTCTCTGGTCAACCTTAAATTTGGGGGCTTCTACTTGCAAAAGGCGCTCAGAGATTTCATTCCACTTCCGACCTCTTTGAACTGTCCCACGCTTTGTGTCAGCAAAGGGGCTGTTCGCTAGCATTTCTCTGACTAAAATGACATCATGTTCCTCTGTCCAGAACATCCTGTCATATGAAATGTGGCATAGTAAATAAACTATCAATGACAGTAGTGAAAAAAAAAACAACACACAATCTACAAAATCTACCATGTTGATAGAGGAAAACAAAGAAACACCTTACGATGAAAGGTAAACCCCTCTGCTAATAAGAAACAAATATAATGCTAAGAAACCAATATAATGAGTGAACTGTGTAGGAAGTTAAAAAATATGTGCATGATGTGTAATTATAGCATATTCAAGTGTGAGGAACAGTGAGGCCTATTTTAAATCTTTGTTGTGAAAAGGAAAGAGACAAGGAGCTATCGAGCTATGAAAAAATGCCGAAGAGGTTGGTTGTACACAAGAAAATATTTAATACAAAAATATTGGCACTAGTAAGTGCAGTTGTTAACACTGGCAAGAAAAATTCGGTCCCGAAATGTTTTCCGGAGTTTTGATAAACACACGCCACTGAAGAGGAAAATGAAAGGTTTGACAAATGCCGGCTATTCAGCAATTCAAGTCAAAATTCCACAGAAACACAACAGAAATAGTTTTATTTCTATAAAGGGAGGGAAAATTTATTGCTAGGAGTTGTTTTTCTCTTTCACGTGGAATACACGAAAAATCATAAACTCCGTATGACAGTCGCAAGTAGAAACTCAATAAAAATGACCCTGAAAGTAGTATTTATATAAGCATTAAACAATGATTGAAAGCAGAAAAATAACAAGAAAAGGCAAATCACACCTGCAACATCTGCATGACAGAAGCGGCCAACAACAAACATAAAACGAGCCAACAAAAACATTTACTTACACTGGCTTTTTGTTGCTTGTTTCCTTTGAACATGACGGGGAGGGGTTCGAGACAAACTGAGCAGAGCTCATTACTTTGTGAAGTAACGAGGGGCAGATGGCAACCCATTTGGCAAGCAAGTGTACTGGTAAAGCTTCCCTTGCCATTCAAACCTTGAATATTTCCTGTATTCTGTAGTTATTGGAATTGTATAATAAGCATCCCGTAAATCCACGGATGCCATGTGCTGGAGAGGAATTCACCCACCAGATGGGTGGTCTCTTCAATAACCCCTTTACGTAGAAGCTTGTCAAGCTCTATGGTTAAAATTTTTTGTTCAGCAGGGTTATGTGAAATTGGGTGAGCAGAAGAAAGCTGCTTTGGCATACTGTCAAATTCAAGAGAACAGCCTTGTATCATCTCAAGTATTTGCTTATCTGCAGTAATCTCTTGCCAAGCAGAGATAAAGTATTTTGTTCTACCAGCTATGACAGTAACCTGAGATGTAGTTGAACTCACCTGAGTTTTTTCAGGTGGAGATTCCTTCACTGGTTTTTCTCCTGCTGTTGCTTCTTCTTGGCCCCCTCTCTCCTGTTCGAGAAAGGGGGGCACTGGTAGTTTTTTGACCTAGATGCATAGAAATTTGATCTGTATGGTCTGTAGGGTGTTCGGCTGTTTTGGCCTGCAAAAGACCTTAATCTTTGCCTTCTATCCCTTCTGTCAGATGGTTTCCTTTCACCATGGATCTTGGAACTGATCTTATTAGCTTCAGCGATGTCTTTGACAGCCTTTGGTAGGTCGTCCCCAAATAACTGAGAAGTTATGGGGTTGGAAGGATTGCACAAATGCCGATAACTTGGATGTAATTCAGGTTTTAGCCTTTCTCTCCGACGTAAATTCACTTCGGTATTGGAATTGGCTAGCAAAATAACCGCATCCATTAATTTTCTAATGTTATCCTCATTGCTGGATTTTGGCTCATCCTTGATGAGTGTATCAATGACTGTAACGAGAGCTGTCATACCTTTGACAAGGTATTTCTGGACTTTCTGAAGTTTAAGATCATTTGATCTAGCTGTCTCTCTGAGATTATTCCAGATATTGGCATTCACTCTCATCTCAGACAGACCCTCACAATTATTTGGAGGTATGTACTGCTTCTTGAGCTCGTTTAGTTTCGTTTCGTTTGGTTTTGCCTCACGAAGAAGCTTGTGGACAAGCCCTGCAAGTTGGACATTGAGGTCAGATCCTTTCTCGTCCTCAAGGGCAAGATCTTTTGTTAGCTTCTCGATTATAGCTGGACTAGAATCGGCTGCTTTCTGTCGCTTCGCTGGCGGCTCGTGTGGCTCATTTTTGTCAGAGTCTTCATCGCCCGAGTCTCTGGATTCACAGGGTCTGGAAGGGGGGGTCCTGATCCCGCATTCCCGCTCCTTTTTTGTGAGAATCCCGCATCCCGTCATTTTTTCAAAGCTTTCCAGAATCCCGTTTTTTTTTTTCAAAGAAAAAAAAAAAGACTACCTACAAGTGTAACGAAGCCGAAAACAAAAGTAGATTTGCGTACACTTTGGGTATCCTCCGTTGTTGCCAGACCACTCTCTGCATCATTACAATGTAGATTGACCCATTCGAATGATATTCTGGACTTACGGAGCGCTTTTTAAGGCTACTGTACACAAAATAGCTCCTCGTTCCTTAGTATGATGAAAGTGCTCGGTATGACAGCATGATCGCTCGTCCTGTACGCGTGCGCACTGTCCTTGATAAGAAGTTAACAGGAACAGCCTGAACATGGTCTTCTTCATGGGTGACGCTGTCTTCGTCGTCGCTGGAGTCAGAATCGTACTCTGACTGCTGGTCATCGAAATCATGATGCGAGCTTAGTTCTTCCATGACTCGCTCGCCAACAGGTAGCTCTTTCCTGTACATATTAAGAGGAAGAGTTCCTGCTGCATACTTGGTGTTGTTCTGACGAACTGTGAGCTGTCTTACAGCTTTTCCATGTTCGCTGGCCCACTGACGCATAGAATCTTGGTCCTGTTTATTCATCGCACCTACCGGAAGACGCTTTATCTTTGGGATGTCTTTTAGAGTCACCTTTGTCTCGGGAACCCGATAGTAAGATTCAGCATGAGTGAAGTAGTAGGCCGACCACTTTGTTGCTCGTTTAAGAGACTCTTTCATGCTGTTACCAAAATCTCTGGCATATTCCAGCGGAGTACAAGTGGGGTGTTTAAAGTGGCTTACCGCATGCACATTTTCAACCTGAATGGTGAGGCAAACCTCTGGCTTAATGCAGGATCCTGGACTCAAGTTTTCAATGTTTTCATCCAACCTCTCAAGGCCTTTTTCCAACAGTCTGAGTGATACAGCTGTCTTTGCAGCTATGGTTCCCTGCGGACCATTGGTTGTGCCTGTTATACCGTAATTTGATTTCACGTTTTCAATAGTTCCGCTGCAGTAAGAGCAAACTGCCTTGACCATCTGATGTGCTTCCTTGAGTGTTAAAACTTCGTGTTGTTGATGCTTGTGATGTACTGAAAATGCACGGTACAACTTACCGAGGTTCTCTAGGAATTCAATAGTTCCTTCGAGCCTTGTTACCAGCTTTATCGTGCCGATTTGGCCATCGGTTACAAATATGCTAGCTCCCTCCGTGCAAACGCCCATAGGTTGGCCAAACGCAGAATGACTTCCAGAACCATTTTTGTTGCTTTCTTCTCCGGTCCCAGCGATTACTTTGACTGCACCCCCACTTTCTAGTACTTTTAGCTGCCTGCTGTCTTTGTCTGTAAAGACTATGCTTCCATCTGGGAGCGCAGAGATGGAATGTATGCGCACAATTGGAGGGGGATCACTCTGAAGAACTGCAACTCTTCGCAAGGTTTTCTGTGCCATGTTGAACTGCCAAAAACTCTTGGTGTCTGCAAGAAAGAGAGAATTTTGACTCCCGAAGCACATACTTTGAACTTGCTTGCATCTGTCTGGATACGAGACCAACGTTGTTATTGATCCACACAAGCCATGCCCATTTGAATACACCGTGATTGAGTACACCTCACTTGTCGTATCAGAAGCGCAGGCTATAATGCCATTAGTAAGATTACAGATACTGGATGGCTTTATATCCTTATCTAATGTTAATTGTTGTCCTTCCGAGTGCATAGCCTGACGTTCATTTTCTAAGTATTTTGTTAGCCTCTCCTTTAGCACTTTCACTGTCCCTTCACAGGAGAGGTTTCGCTTCGTTAGTTCGTTAACTAATGAGGCACGATCGCGTAGTCGAGCAGGTCGAAGAACAATTTTATCTTCTAAATCTGCCACAAGCAGTCCTATACCACGCTGGCACAAAATCGCTGCTCCAAAATCATTCAGGTAGCACAGACCCCGAACGTCTGGTAATCCTGGCTTAAGGACCTCGAAACGAACAGGATTGTGAAGATCAGCTTCCACAAGACGCGATGTTTGCTTTAAAGGATCAATGTCGATAAACAACAGCTTCCCTCGCTTTCCTGACGTTATAGCCACAGGATGTGGGTACATACCAATTTTGTTTGTTTCTGAAAAGCGATACTTTTCGGGAACCATCTGGTGAACTACGAATTTCACACCCTGAAGTGTGTTAATGACACTTCGTTAGAGAGCCGTAAAATTGGGTCGACTGCCATGCGGTCTTTGTTCTGTACATCTTCTGCTCGCAGGAGTCGCCGCAATGGTTTTCGAACGTTAGGGTTGTTGTCATCTCTGAGAGTCTGGATAACAGCTAAGCAACTTCATGCTTCCTTGAGTACAACAAACCAATTGCTAAAGCTGCATTTCAGGCTTTTTCCAACATGAACACCATCAGGCAGGAATACTAAATATTGCAAGGCTGGGTCAATGAGCTGATCTGTTTGCAGTTTAGCAATTAACTCCATTGCCTTTTTGTTACCTTCTTCGCAATCTGTACTAAGGATTAACACTAAACAATGGATGCATTGTTCTCCAGCGTCAAGACATCGCTTGCAAGCCCTAAGGCTTGGTATATGGCTTGGTTGATTTTGGTCAGCACAAGGTGGGCATGGTTTACCACCATCTAAACACCCGCTACACGAGCTCATACAAGATTCAATTGCGCAGGGTGGTACTGTGTTCTCGTCAGAACGAACCATCTCAAGGCAGGCTTTACAAATTTGAAGGACTTTAATTTGCTCTATAAAAAATTCTCTCATTTCTTCTCCAGTTTTACCCAATTTCGTAAAGTAGCTAGTTGCTACGGGCATGCTCACACCATTACAAAGGGAAGTAACAAATGAAACATTTGCTTCAGTCAGGATGTTTGTCTTCAAAAACTCCGGAGTTGGATTTGGGTTGTCTTTAACGAACTTAAGATCTACATCTTGTTTTAGTCCAACATTTCTCTTGATTCGATCATCAAACTGAATTCCCGGCTTCAGGGCCGTGCCATCATTTTCCAGGGCTACACCTATTACTTTTACAGCGTCCGTCTCGAGAAAGGGTGAACGTTTGACGTTTTGTCTGTCGCAAGTGTCATAAAGGCAAGTTGTAAATCTTTGAGAACACCGCTTTTTGTTGTGTAGCCTCCTCTCAGTTTATAGCGTGTTCGTTTAGAAGGACCCCCGAGATTTAATGCTGCAACTTCAGCATTTTTTTCTCCTCCTCTACCTTGCCCATGATACATGGGCCCCCGTAGGAAGTTCACAGTGCTCCCTCCTCCTAAGTGTTCGATTGTGTTGAAAAATTCGATTACTTCTGGATCGTATTCGTGATCGTACCTAATAAGAACTTCAACAGTGTCCTTTAGGTATTTGTACATAATTTTGTCTTTAGAAATAATCCCTGTTTGAATTAGCTTATCGAGTTTGATGCATACATCATCAGCTGCTGCTAATGAGAGGGGGAAAATTTTCCAGTCATTGTCTTCAGGTTCACTAATCTCATCATCCATACTTTCTTCCTGCTCATGGTCATCGTTTATCGTCAAATTTAATGAATGAATGTCATCATCTAAGCAAGCGAATGGACTCTCTGTGTCACGTTTTAGGCTCCAATCATCCGCTTCGAATTCCGTGTTCAGTATCATGAAGTCACCACCGCTGACACTATTACACAAAAACATATCAATTTTTAATATATAACATTTCTTAAGCTCTTTTTTTCATAAAGTACTTAAAAGCTTTCCAAAACAAAACGAATATACTGTAGACATACTGAAATATTTCGCATTGACTATACATGCAGTCACTAGAAACCTATTCTATCACATTCATTATTTTATCATCACCTTTCCTGAAGGATTGGGATTTTACAACATAGGCACTGAAAAGGTACGGAATAACTGTATGTATAAGTTTAAATAATATATCAAACAAACAATCACTTTAAAGATAGGTCCTCGTCTTGTAATTCCAGAACGTCGTTTTCATGAATGGTTTCCTGGGATTCATCTACATTTGGGGCGGTTGTGTGCCCATCATTGATAGGTTTCAACCACGTAGTGAGGTTCTGTTGTACTCTGCGCTCTTTTGGATTTTCACCTGAGTCCGTGGACGAGAGGGATCTTTTTAGACAACTGTCGTAGTGCTCTGAAATCAAAAATGTAAAAAGAAGCATTAGTTGACTCGACTTGCATGGCACCATTTCACTTCAATGTATTTTCTGTGGCCTCCTACAGCTGCGAAGGGGGTTGATTTCTGTGTCGCTCTTCTTTATTTAACATGCTTCACACTACTGGGCGCGGGCTACTGGGGACGAGTCAGATCTTTTATTCTAAGTATCTTTTTATCATTCATGTGTGTTTAAAATTAAATAACTTTTCTTTATTTACTAATTGACATATTAGTTTTCAGACACGAACGATCATAATGCACTGTTGGGTCAAGATAGCTGTCAGATAAGAACAACATTCTGTACACTTTTTTATAATCTGTATAATGTTTCCTTTGCTACTTACTCCGCTTGAAGTAGTTAGCTTGGCCCTTCCATTTGCGGTCTGTTGGAAGTTCCAGTTCGGCGGAGCACACTCCACATCTAACTCTTAGGCCGCTTGAAGTAGTGGAATTGCCCAGGTTCAGTAACTCTAAATGAACAAAGATAGCATCACTTATATCTTTCAAGCAAGTATTAACAACAACTATAGGAAAGTGGGTGAGGAATTGGGAGATTCACTCTTCCCACCTCCCTACCGAAACCCCTATTTATGCCTGCTCAAAAGACTATAATAAGTGTCTTTTATCCGTTGTCCTATTAAGCAACTTTCGAAAAAGCGTGACTGCTTTTTGCTGAGTTTTATTCTTAAACATACCTCGTTTGAGCTTGTCTAGCTCCTCTTCCTGGCGCTTATTCCTCTCTACATTTCTCCCCTCCCTTAATTTTCGTTACAGTTCTTCGTCTTCTTGTGGCGGCACTCGCTTTTGTGTCTTTCGTTGCACTTCGCCTTCATTTCCTGATAAACCCGCAGTTGCTGTAGGGATGGTAAGGATGGTGTCTGTGGTTACCAGCTGGAGCACTGGAGTCCCAGTTACCCACACCGTGAGCCGCTGAACCACTGTAACTGTAAATAGGTATAAAGGCAATAATACTTCATCGTTTTTTTTCGCAACATTCTTACTCGAAGAAACTTACTGTGAATTTATGCTTGTAAAACTACACAACTAATTGATCACCAGACGGAAATACATATTAACCCAATTAACAGTGTAGAATGACTAGGAACCCAAGGGGGTGAAAAAGGATAATTTTAAAAAATATATTTGTGGGCTATACAGAATAACATGTTCATATATTATTAACATAACATAACACAGTTACTCTATTTGTTACTAGTACCTTGGAGCATGCCGTTTCCTCGGATGAGTTTGTTAAATTCATATTCCCACGCTTCTTGTGTATTGATCGAAAAAGCGTCAATGCCACTGCCTGCTTTCTGTACTTTAGCAATGTTGATATCGGGGTTTTCTCCCAGGCCCGTTTTCTTGGCAATTGCTTCTAGGCCAGTGTATGTCTTGAAGTGCTTGAGGAATTTGTGAAGCTCTTTGTGTTCGTCGAAAAGCGGAATATTGAACTTCTCTTTGTGGATCGGCCCGTTGCTGACAGTATTACCACTAGAAGTCTTATCGGTGTTTGTGAGAAAGAATGACGCCAAGATTCGTACTGTTTTTTCATCCGAGCCAACAGAGCTGAAACAAGTTGAAACAAGCCTCTCGAGATTACAAAAATCCACAATAAATGCGCAGAGCTTTAGCGATTGAGCTAGTGAGTCGAGTAAATAACTGGTATGGACCGGTCACCACGTGCAATTTTCTGGGATCTGGTTAACACCAAACACTCTTCGACTCTTTGTCTTCTGCCTGCCGTTGTTTGACAGTGTCAATTGAGAAACGAAATTTACCAGGCACGTGGTTACTTGATACAATGTTTTTTGTTGTTGTTTGAAAGGAGACACCACATAGTGCTCGCTTGGTTAATTTGCTTTCATCACTGAGCGTGTTTTGCTGTAATACATGGTAATTCTTGGTTTTCACTCACATGACCAGTAACTTGACAACGGTTGCTATCCGCCATCTTGGTGTCCCTAAAGTGTAAACAAACCAAGCTCAAAGAGACGCGACAGGCGAATAATCAAGATGGTTCTGTGTATTGTAGTTGGATGTGGGAACAAAAGTGTAAAGCAAGATAGCGTTGGTTTCTTTCGAATACCCTCAGTTATCAAAAATCAAGGTGAAGAACAGGAAGAGCTTACGAGAGAAAGAAGAAATCGGTGGATTGCGGCGATAAGCAGGGACGACATAAATAGCAAGGACGTCTTGCAAACAGAGCGAGTATGTGGCCGTCACTTTGTATCAGGACAGCCTGCACGACCCTGGGACAGATTTAACCCTGACTGGATACCTAGTTTAAATCTCGGAAAGAAGAAACACAAACAGACAGACGTGGAAAGTGCGACTCAACGAGCTGAGAGAGCAAAAGCTAGAAGGAAAAGTGCTCTTGAACGACAGGAGTTAGAGGCTGCAAAGAAAAGGAAAGTGTTAAATGAAAGCGGTGAACGTGTAGCTGCGATCGATTTCGCCGAATCATCAAATAGTTCGTCAGAAGCAGCAGAAGAGGCTGTGGATAAGATGGAGATGAATGCTGAGTCTATTGAAGACCCGGGAGAACCAAGTTTGACAAATGCGGAATTTGTGGATGCTGAAACTCAGACTGAAGACTGCGAACCTCATACTGGAGCCCGTGAAAGTGAAAAACATAACGCGTTTCAAGATTGTGAAACGCAAACAGAAGATTTTGAGTACATGTTTGCTAGGCCAAGCAGATATCAGGCACCCGACAGAGAGTTCTTCGAATCTGAGGAAAAAGTACGATTTTACACGGGACTACCATCTTTTGAGATCCTCCATGTTGTCCTCGAACACGTGTCTCCATTTGTAGCACGCAGATCAAGAGTAAGAATAATTTCCCGATTTCCCGACAGAGGGAGAACAATTCCCGCGTTCCGTGCCCAAATATTAGCGAATCCCGCTTCCCAGAGGGCAGTGAAATCCCGAATCCCGTCAAAATATTAAGCTTTTTCCTGATTCCCGGACTGTATTTTAGTCAAATCCTGTATCCCGAAAATACCCTTCCAGACCCTGGATTCAGAGCCGCTTTCCTGGCCTTCAGGTCATTTTGTGTCTTGTATCAGCTTTCCTAGATCGGCAAAACCTGTCTTTAATGACTCTGTTAAGCCAGCGAAAGCGGAAGATAGCGACGACTGTAAAATATTTGACAACTGAGTCATGTCTGCAGTGTCTGCTGCAGATGAGGTCGAAGCGGTGGTTTTCCCGCCTTTTTCCGAGCGAACAGTCTTGTTCGTTTTGCTCGTGTTTGAGGCGTGCTTAGCGCCTTCCTTAGTTGTTGTCTTATCTGCCGCTTTTCCCGGCTTGTTCGAGACCTCTTTTGGTCTCCTCTCTGGGCTGGCCGCTTTGTCTTTTCCCCTCCTCCTTTTCAGCAAGGAGGAAGTGCTGCCATTATCGAGCATGACTGAGTCAATGGCGCCAACGCCAGTGGTCGCCTCAGAAGTAAAACTTACTTCCTTTAGTTGACAGTCAGCATCTGTCTGTGTTATTATTACCTCACTTAGGAGGCTAGACTCTTCTTCTGACATGCTGAAGAGATTTTCTTCCAGATTTGACAGAGTAGAATTCTTCGAAGTCGGCATGTGCTTTTGCATAAGCGGTGCCTTTCTGTACTAGTTTCTATCACTCTAACGAGTGAAAATGACGTACAAGGGTGTCAAGGTACTTAGACCACGACCCTTCGTGTATTTTGCTTCGTGAGGGGTTGCAACAAAAAATCATCGATTTTGCACCCCAAAAGCAAGTCCGTCTTCTCCCGATCGAAGCATACGAAGCACTGATCATGCGTATGCGCAAGCTATCTCATGGGATCCCTTTGGCATGGTAACGAGGTAGAATTAGGGATTATATGTCACGTCATGGTTCCACCACTGGTGAGCCTTTTATGACAGGTTACTTTAGGTCACATGGTCTACATGTACAAAGAAGCAGAATACGTGCTGCATTAAATAGACTAGATCCCTGCAACACTGTTCTTAGATGGGGTGCTTTAGTTTCAAGAAGGAGATACTTTGTGCCATGGCCCTATTCCCTCTGGCATCTAGATGGACATCACTCTCTCATTAGGTGGAAGTTTGTGATCCACGGTTGTTGTGATGGAAAATCTAGGAAGATAATGTTTTTGAGGTGTGGTACAAACAATCTGGCAGAGATGGTCGTGGATCTTTTCAAGAACGCTATTAACGAAAATCGTGGGTTATGGCCCTTACGCATACGCGTAGATTATGGCGTGGAAAATGTTTTAGTCTGTGATGAAATGGTTGCCCACTGGGGCGAAGGGCGACATAGTTTTATTGCATCCATTAAATTCAAGTGAAAGCTTTCATGAATCCATCGATCAGTTTTATGGTGAAGATCCTGATGGCCCACATCCTCAGGCAGTTGATGATGGAGTTTTTGTTGCCCCTGTAGAAATTGCCCACAGCAGGGAAGTATCAGATTTTGTTTTACAACTGGTTGATGTTAACAGGCCATCAAACCTAGCCGGAATTGATATTTACAGTGGTTGTTCAAAAGCTGGATGAATACGTCGATCAGTAAAAATGCGAACTCTGTTTTTGTCCCTGACAAATGACCATACAAAGAGTTTTCTTTGTGTTCACCCTTTGACAATTACTGTGAATGCTCGAATTAGCGCCCGGGGCTCGCATGTTGATATTTCTATTGAGGAAATAAGAAACAAACCCGTGCGACTTTGAAGAACATTTAAAGTACCGTATACGTATCATGTATCGTACCGAGTACCGAACCTCGTTTTTCGGGGGAGGGGAGGGGGCGCTTATTTCAAATTTCAAGTTTTAGGCGGGGCGCTTTTTCGAAGTGGGGCGCTTATTGGAAGCTGGGCGCTAATTTGAGCATTTACGGTATGCTGTTTTCGATATTTAATGTTATTGTTAATGAATAATATACCTAGCTTATGCAAGGCTAAAGGTCACAGGTCGAATTTGTACTTGTTGTTCACCCATATATTTAACCCATCTGCCCCTACACACATGTTTTTCAAGACATTCTGCACTTGTGTATAGTTTACACAGGAAGCAACCAAGTAATGAAACCACAACACATGCTCCAAGAAACAAGAACTTTAATAACGTACATACCTATTTGTTAACATCAACAAATCACTAACAAGCCTTCATAGCAAACTTGAAATTTACTGTTTGATTGATGTTGTGAGGCTGTTTAAATAACTGAGACCTCAACTGAGTACTGATAACTCACACCTAAAAAAAACAATGAGTAATTACAAGTAGACAACATTTGGAAAAGGTCTTATGATCAGTGTAAAATTTCAATGGAATCACAAATGATTAAAAAATAACTGTTTCACGCCAGTATTAATTTTAATTTCATATCTAAATGACATAACTGTGCAAAACTGAATACTGTGAACTTGGATTTTTTTATTTATGACATGTGTCAGTCCTTGTTCAGAGAGGGAGACAATCAGATTCCCAATGATTTTAGCTGCAAAGCACACTGTGTAACTAGGTAACTACTGTAGAAATTGAAAACTACATCATTCCAAAATGCGCATTGGCGAAAGCGATGTCATAAACCTGAAACAGGCTGTTTTCCTCCGGCAGTGGGGAAACAAGTGCACCGATGGGCAGTGAAAGCACATTGCAGCACACACGTGCTGTAGGGATGTAGTTATACGGCAGATGGTCTGATGACTGCAATTCCTGTATATAAAAAAGGAATACCAACATTTTTTGTTTTCAATATTATAAAAGTTTTCAGGGGCAGATAAAAAAATAAAACAGCAGTAACAGAAAAACTTTTAAACTTTTGTTCCAAAGGTTTTCCATACTTCACATACTACCACGCCCAACGAAAATACTGTTTAGCTTTCCCTGTTTTCTCAAACGGATAGTAATGCCCACTTTCTTGAATATGTTTCTTATGACCTTCAGTGGAAAGGGTAATGGATTTTTCTGGAACTAGACTTTTATTTAGATTTAAGGGATTAGTCAAAAAGTATTGGGGGGGGGGGTGGGCTGGAGGAAAAAGGGGGTGGGTCATCAAGTTTTCAGCCTTTGCAAAGGGGTGGGTCAGCTACTAGAGGGGGTGGGTCATGATGGTTTTCTGACTGGAAACTTCTCTCAGAAGCCTGGATATGCTATTTCAGAGACCCTAATTTTCAAAATCTCCCTGGTACTCGATAATCCATGGTTTAATAAATTATTATATAAAGTATTTTTATATTTCCATGTAACAATGGCATACCTCAGGTTCCTCTTCACATTCAAATTTGAGGGATGGGTGTATCACGAATCCCAGAACCGGTTCCTCTTCAGCTCCAGTGACAAATGCCAAGATAGAACTCAAAGTAATTGGCTCTCTCTTACCACTGGCAACTTCTCGCACATATTTCACGAACAAAGCATAAACTCTCTTTTTCTTTGATGTATGCTGTGGATCCTTCTTCAGAAAATTCGGGGGTCAACAAGTTGATAAGCATTCTTGCAACTATTTTGTGATTTCCAGGTGTTAGCAAATGAAGTAAAATTGGCACCTCTTGCATGACATTTGCTAGTCCAAAAACATTTAGTCCACGCTGGATATTAGCAATGCATTTATCCTTTGTTTCTGTTGTCAGTTTCTGAATGACATCAACTGGCATAAAAGTTGGGAGCTGACCATTTTGCAAAAGTGCAATGCCTACCATTAGGCCTACAAAATAATACTGGTCTGACAGTAATTCTCGAAGCCCACTGTCAAAGTACTTTTCTTTCATTGTAGCATTCGTGAGACGATCCATTCCTTCCTTGGACCACCAAGATCCTTGGCTTTCTCGCCAATGAAGTCTACCTCAAAAGTCATGTTGAAATTCTCTATGGATGCCAGCTCTGGAAAAGTGGTTTCTAATATGTTATATCTGTCTACACAAATATAGTTTGTGTCCCCTTCCATTAGATCTGAGTCACTGGTTACATCCAAGTTACGCCCTTGGACCAGCTTTTTTTTGAAGGAAACGTAAAATTTCAACTGGATCTTTAAGTCCAAGAAGATGGATTTCGTGGATCAACTGAGAGGTTTCTGGGTTTGCAGTTAAATTAGACTTCTGATCTTCTGCTTGAGCATCTGGGGGGTTCTCGCCACTGATACCAGGAGTTTGATTAGCTTGGCTTTCTAGTGAATTCACTGAATCTGACTCCTGATCTGCTGCTTGAACATCTGGGGGGTTCTCACCACTGATGACAGGAGTTTGATTAGCTCGCCTTTCTAGTGAATTCAGTAAATTTGACTGCTGATCTTCTTCTTGAACATCCCCATGTTTTTCAACGCTGTCCCATGCTGAGTAGAGTAGATCGTCACTCATTTCATCTTGGGCACCGTACAGGAACTGATACCCCTTCTTAACTTTGACATACAACAAACCCTGGCCAGCCATTTTTTTAATCACTGCATAATTGTACTCTGCTCCTGAACCCAGTTTCCACTTCGCGAATGTACGTCTGAGCTTGTTCCTCAGCTCTGGCAGTGTCGAGAACACATCTTTGGGTAAAGCATAGACATCTCTATGATTTTCGCGTTCGTCAAGCCATATTTGAGGGTTTCTGCTTCGAGGGCTTTTGCCATTACGGGATCATACTCGCATTGGTGAAGTACATCACGTATCCGTCCATAGAAAACATCCACTGACTCTCCTTTCTCTTGTCTCATGAACTTCAGGGTCATTGTCGCAGCATTCCACGAGCCATGAAATCCTTCCTTTTTGGAACACAGATTGTCAAAGAAGGTCCAAAGGGGTTCAAGTTTTTCCTTGTCTCCTGGTGCAAATGGATGTTGCTCATGTTTGACTCTGGTCCCATCCACATTAGCACTTTGTTTACTTTCACACTGTCCTCGAGCCCTTCGTAGCAATCTAACACTTTTTTAGCCAAAGTTTTGAAGCACAAATATTCATGATGTAGTTTTTTTGGCATTGAAATCTAACCTTTTGGGCATTTCAACTCCATGTAGTCTTGCTCTAGCGGCTTGTTCCATGGTTGCTTGTCGTGTCCTCCTTTCCTCGTCTGTTTCAGGCTTAGTGAAAGTGAAGAGATTCAAGAGCTGACGCTTCGAGCGTCAGCCCTTCATCGGAGCGAATCAAGGAATTGTGCGTCGTGTGTTTTTATATACAGAAAGATGGAGCTTCGCTATTGGCTGGTGCCTGGTAACGTGAAAACTTCGGAATAAATTAATTGAATGAAAAGCGTTCGTTGATACCGTGAGGATTAAGAGTGCCGATTTGAAAAATAAATTTTTGTTCTAGAGTTTTACGGCTTTCCGTGTTTCCCTGGTGAAGGGAAAGTCTGCAGACTGCCATATGTTGCTTAGAATGATTTGGGAGATTGAAGTGTCTCGCGACCGGTTTCGATGCATGATGGATATCGGATATCAAATTTTCTATCGAAGGCAACAGTTTATGCACCAGTGTGCACTACAAACCCACAGATTCTCATAGCTATTTGTTGTATTCATCTTCACATCCATCACATGATTAGCTACAGTGATCGATCAAAGTCTCACTTGTTTTCGTGTACTTTACTGACAGAATTCTTCCTTATTCGTCCTCACTGGGCTGAATTTCCGTTTCGAAGAATCGTATTAGTAATCTTGACTCGTTGTTCTGTGCTGGGATGACTTCGGTGAAGAGAATTCAGATTATGGCACTTTCCAAAATCCAAGATGGCGGCCAGTGTTGTTTACTGTTTCCCTTTGAATTTTTGTCCTGGAGTATCCTTGAAGGCTCCAAACTTCTTCTTCTTTCTTGATCCTCCTGTGTGTCACGTCGGGGTCACCATGAAGTAGGCTCTGCGCTTTGGTTCACAGAAGATCAAATTTTTATTGTGCGGTTCGGGCACTATGTGTAACTTTTTTTTTTACAATTATAAAATTAAACGAGACTTACCTGTAAGTTGAAGTTTGATTGGAATTCTATCGAGTCATCAAACTGCACCAAGGGATCACATGAGATAGCTAGGCGCATGCGCATAATCAGTATTCACAGCCGAATGTGAGTGTCGCAAATTGACACCAGGGTAATAGAATACAAAAGTCCTCAAAACATACCCAGTCTGGGAGGGTAAAATGTGAAGTAAACATGCTGCGGTGGGCATGTGATCCCTTGGTGCAGTTTGATGACTCGATAGAATTCCAATCAAAGTTCAACTTACAGGTAAGTCTCGTTTAATTTTATAACACTATCTCGTCATCACTGCCCAGGGATCCCATGAGATTTCAAAGACAAGACAGTCACATGAGGACAAATAGACTGCCGAATACAGTAAAAGAAGAACTTCCTTTAATGGAAATAAGAAATAGAAACGCTCATTATAACAAGTCTACAACAATGCAAACAGTGGGGTGTTACATATAACAATTATGCCCAATATAACATGGCCTCAAATTACCTACTGGTCAGATAAAAAGAAAAAATGTGTGTACAAATAATCGGGAGATTTCTCCTCCCGAGAAAAAACAAGTCCACATTAATGGACAGGACTTCGTTAGAAGTTAATCAATTTTAGTACTGCTGATGCAAAGGTTGTGGATTGAACTGGTTTATCGTAGAATCGATCAAAAGATCTAGACGAGGACCACCCTGCCGTGCGCAAGATCGCAGCCATTGGAATACATGCTGCCTTGGCTTTGGAAGTGGAGGCAGACCGAGTGCTGTGTGGTTTAAATGATGCAACATCAATTCCAGCAGAGGACATAACAGTTCGAATCCATCTTGACAAAGTTTCCTTTGAAATTGCTTTGTGCGGTCTGGTAAAGCTAAGAAATAGCTGAGTTTCGTTTCCTCTCAAGGGCTGGGTTCGTTTAAGATATTCCGTTAGGTATGAATAAACACAAAGGGACTTGTCATGAGGGTATGCATGCAACATCACTGATGGGGGCTGATAGCCAGGCCTACTCTCTTTAATGTGAGCGGGTAACACAAACTCAAAACATGAAGATGTATCTTTCATGAAGTTAATATTAAGCATATGCAAAGTCTGGCTCCTCTGTGCTGAGACCAGGGCAACTAGCATTGTTACTTTCAGAGTCAGTGTCTTGAGATCTAACTTCTCCATAGAGCTTAATCCTGAAAGATATGACAAAACTGGCTGCACATCCCAAGTGGATTGATATCGAGGCATAGGTGGTGTACATTTATAGATCCCTTTCATGAATCTTGATACTACCGGGTGACTCCCAATAGGTGTCCTGTCTGAAGATACAGTGAGTGCTGATATAGCACTTCTGGCTGTATTAAGTGTGGTGTACGTTAAACCTTGTTCATGAAGTCGAACTAAAAAATCCAGCACAGTGGTCACAGATGGGCTATAGGGAGAAACCTGTTGTTCACCACAAAACTCAAACCAACGCCTGAGGTATGGTTGGTATTGCTTCTTTGTTCCAATGGACCAGGATTGCAAGATAATTTCTGTAGCTTTCCCTGAAAAATTGCTCTGGAGGAAGCCTTGCCGGAGACTCTGCAAGCCAACAGGCGAAGTCGCTTTCGTAAGGGGTGTAGAGCACCGCTGTGAGGTTGTGTTAGTAGATTGCTGGATTGGGGGAGAAGGAGAGGTCTGTCTATCAGAAGGTGTAACAGTGTTGTGAACCATGGCTGGGTTTGCCAAAGAGGGATCAGTATCACTCCTGTTGCCTCGTGGAATTCTATTTTCTGCAGGCATGAGGCAATTACACTGAATGGAGGAAAACAGTAAAAATATGAGTTAGCCCAATTCATATGAAAAGCGTTCACAAACTTTGCTCCAGGATCTGGCTTCCACGAAACATAGTCCTGAACCTTATAATTCAACCTGGATGCAAACAGGTCAATTTGGAAAGGGCCCCATTTATTGCTTAGATCTTCAAACACTTTCATATTTAGGGACCATTCTGTGGAGCCATCAAAATTCCTGGATTCTTGGTCAGCAACTACGTTATTAACGCCTGGGAGGTGGCATGAACTAAGCCAAATATTCCTGCTATTAGCCCACTGCCAAATCTGCAATGCCATGTCATTGCAGTCATTTGACTTAATGCCCCCCATAGCATTGATGTATGACACTGTAGTAGTGTTATCTGACTGGATCCTTATGTGTTTATCTGTTAAGTCACTATACAAAGATTGCAGGCCAAACAAAACTGCTTTCATTTCTAAATAATTGATGTGGAAACAGTGTTCTTGTGCACTCCAAAGCCCTCCAGTCTGCTGTTCTTTACATGTTGCCCCCCACCCTGTGTTAGAGGCATCAGTAGTGAGGGTTAAGTCAGGGTTGAGTTGCATTATATTTTTAAATGCTGTATTCACGTTGATCACCCACCAGTGCAATTCTGATCTGGCCTTGGCACTCAAGCTCATGAGTGCATCATAATCACCCTTGTTAATTTTTAAAGCTGAAATCTTATTTCGTTCTAAATGTCTGTAGTGCAACTCGCCAAACTGCACTCCAGGAAGACTGGATACTAACAGCCCTATGACCCGAGCAACCTCCCTAATAGTAGGATTGCTCTGATTTAGGAGGTTCTCACAGGCCTGTGTAACAGTCATAGCTTTCCTGGGTGGAAGGCGTATAGTCATCGAGTTGCTATTCAGCAAAAATCCAAGAAACTTCAATTCTTGCGTGGGGATGAGTACTGACTTTGTAGGGTGAATGACAAAACCTAATTTGACAAACGTATTTGTTGTCTCCCAAATGTTTTCCTCGCAGGAGGTATAGGTGTGACCCATGAGAAAAGAGTCATCAATGTGTCCCATGCAGAAATGCCCTAGGGATCTGAGGTGAGCATAGATTGGCTTCAACACTTTGGTAAACAATCGTGGGGCAGATGGTAACCCATTTGGAAGGCAGGTAAATCGAAAATAATTGCCTTGCCATTCAAACTTGAGAAAATTACGATCCTCTACTGAAATAGGGATAGATCCACTGATGCCATAAAGCATCCTGGTCGCATGAGTTTGAGGGCGGCATGGATGGTATCCATTTTGAAATGATAGTATGCCACAAACTCGTTGAGGGGTTTTAAGTTCAAAATAAGCCTATGGCTACCATCCTTTTTGGGTCTTACAAATATGGTAGAGATAAAATCTCCATCACTGGGCTTAGATGGTTCTATAACCCCTTTTTTGAGGAGTTTGGCTATTTCAAGGTTTATGATGTCTTTGTCCGCAGACGAAAAAATAATTTGTCTAGGTTGGGTAGCCTGCACAGGTCTACAATGCCCCTCAAACTCTATGTGATGATGCTGGATGGCATCAAGAATAACAGGATCAGTAGTAACTGCTTTCCAGTTTGTTATGTGCTCCTTAACACAGCCTGCTCTAAAGTTAAGGACCAGCTGGGATAGCAATTCTGCATCCACAATAGATGTGACTTTTTCCCTCACCTTGTCTTTCATTGATCCTTCCGGATTGGAGTGTGTTGTTTGGTGTGGGCACCCCTTGGTGCCCGGCTGTAGGCTAAAAAATGCCTTTGGGAATTTGCCTTCTGCGTGGCGAATTGCCCATGTGCCCTAGCATATGGCTTTGCAAAATGTGGTCTGTTAAACCTTTGTTTAGGAGCCTTGTAGCCCTGGGATGATGTGCTGGTACTTGAGGTTTTTTGCATCTGTATCCCCGCTTTTTTCAGTTCCGCCATATCTTTTAAGTGTTTAGAGAGATCATCTCCAAACAACTTAGATGCTGTTTTAATCTCTTCCTTGCAGAGTCGAGTGTAAGGCGGATTTAACTCGGGTTTAATTAATTCCCGTCTCTTCATGTTCAACTTGTGGTGTGTATTGCACAAAAGAGCAATGCTATCCATGATAACCGTGAGAGTTTCTCTCGTACTTGGCGTGTCGCCAGATTGAATGGAGCTAACGAGCTTGCCACTCAAAGTACACAGCGCAGATAAGCCAGGCAACAAAAACTCCTGTACTTTTTGGAATGCTAAATCCACCGTTCGACTCCGACGGGGGAGCAAATCCCACACCTCTTTATTGACACTGGTGACGTTAAGACGTTTGACATTCTCCGGTGGTGAATATTTGTCGGCGCTCTCTTTGACCGTGTCGGTAGAGAGGCCACCAGTGAGCATGTTGTCGACGAGGGTGGCAATCTTTCCCTCGATGGCCGGGGATGTTTTCGTGTTGGGTAGATAAGCCTGGGTCAGGCTATCTACGATGCTGTTATGGCCCTGAGGCTCCGAGTCGGAGCGAGTGTCAGAAGCCATGTTGTTTGTTGCATTTGGGTTCGTGCCTGAATCGCGTGTGCAGTCATTCACTACTGCTGTGATCTGAGTGATGTCCAGTGAATCGGCTGGTCTGTCGGGATTTTGCCCAGCTGCATCATCTTGGAGGAGGAGATCTTCCTTTAGGTCCACCAATGCTGCTGTTCGTGCCTGAGAAGCCTGGCTTAACTGAGACAACGTGGTGGTAAGATTTTGGAGGACGACCGCCAAGCTGTTGCTGCCGTCCGGAACAAACTCCCGGAGTTCTGAGCCCGAAGGTGTTGTTGAGCTATCTTCTGTCGTAGCCGACATAGCTGCCTATGTAAGAAAACGACTGGCCAACTATTTTCCTGAGAAAGTAGTGGAATAGGCTAAAAAACAAGCGAAATTTCTATCCGCAAATCTAAAGCTGCAAAACTGATTTCACGCGCCAAAAGCACTGATTATGCGCATGCGCCTAGCTATCTCATGGGATCCCTGGGCAGTGATGACGAGATAGAATCTGCTATAACGCAATCAACATGTGCTCTGGTGCTATCGCGGGACACTACAACTTAGCTTACATAGAGTATAAACTAAACACGTAGCCAATGAAATGATGAAACTGCTACGTCAGTAGCCCAGCACCGAATCCACATTGAGAGGGCAATAGGTAAAGTAAGAAGGTTTCAAATATTTTTTTTTTTTTTTTTTCCAGTCATATTCCAGTTACCATGTTTGGGATTATCAACCAGATATGGACAGTGTGTTGCATGTTGTCAAACTTCATTGAGCCTATTCTTGATTAGTGCCTAGTTTGTCTAAGATATTGTTTGATAAACCATTACTATTGAGTTATGAGTTGAAACTGTTTCTGAAATTGTTGCATTTGTTTTGAGCTCCTTACAAAATTTTACAAATTTGAGAACACTATTAACTGCTAATATGAACTTAAGTCAACTGTGTTGACAAAATATCATTTACACTAATAATTATACAGTTAACCTTATCCAGCAACATCACTTGCTTATAAAATCGTTTGACTGCCAAAAGAATACCTTTTAATATTTTAGCTCTTCATGCTTTTGCCAAGAATGGCAGGGCATGATCAAAGTAAAACTTTGTTAACTGCGGAAAAAGGATTTCATCCCAGTATCTTTGATTGAAGTAAATGCGTTCAACATTAACATTGTGTGACCCTGACAGGTGAACAACAAAGTCACACCAAGGCAATCCAGTAACAGGAAGTTGTCCCTGAACCTGATCATAATAACCACTTTTGTCATTTTCTTTAAGTTTTGGTTTTCCATTAACCATGTGAAGGTAGAAGTTTGGATCATTGTAGGCTTCTTCCATTGTATGATTTCTCCATGTGTAAGGATTTTTCATTTCAAGTAAGCCAAATGGGTCTTTTTCAGTGGGGTCGTACACTTTCCCATCTGGGGAAGCCCCAAGGTAGGGGAAAGAGGGGTTCACAACCAAGCCAGCATCATATACAATGAACTGTTTGCACTTCTTCTACATTTTTCTGCTGTACAGAGATCTAACAATAAGCTCTTGTTGTCTTCCATGACGAATGGATGATACCTTTGATAAATCCTTTGGAACAAACAGGTCTCTCAGAAATGATTCAGTAGGAGGTCTTTTTCTTTTTATAACTTTGCCAAAATTGGATGCTGTCAATCTTTTACTTCGTTGAAACAGCCACTCTGGCTCCAATGATTGACGGACAGTTATTTTTTCTATCTGTTGACATTGTGCCAAGTTGACAGTTAACGCCCAGGTCGCAAAAAATGGAGGTTGGATGCCCCCAGGGGGCCCAGAAGCTGCCAACCGCAATCACACCCCAAGGCAGAAGAACACCCAAGCGACCAGTACCACCCGCAACCCAGCCACGAGCCCCCGACGCCAAGCCCCCTAAAAGCACCCATCACACTGAGGCCAGAGGCCCAGTGGAAATAAGCAAAAATAACTGAATAAATAAGTGATAAAATTAACAACTAAAAATAAAATAAAATAAAATAAAATAAATAAAACGATAACAACAAGGGAGGGTGGGAGGGGACGAGGAAAATGCACGCACAACTTCAAGAAACTCCACTACGCCACGAACCAGCTACACTACAAACGCAAAGGTCGAGCACAACATTGGCACAACGAAGCACATGCGCTGGCGCACGCAAACGCTTGTACGTAATACCGCTGGCCACGAAGGTGCCCCAAGCCCTAAACTGCCTACCAAACGCTAAAACGCCCCCTACCACGCTAAATACAACGCTAAAACGCCACAAACAGGCACAACGCAACTACAACGCCTCACTGCTGCTATTTGCTCCCGGTCGTTAACTATGTTAAATGTCATTTAACTGTATTTAACGCCCAGGTCGCAAAAAATGGAGGTTGGATGCCCCCAGGGGGCCCAGGGGCTGCCAACCGCAATCACACCCCAAGGCAGAAGAACACCCAAGCGACCAGTACCACCCGCAACCCCGACGCCAAGCCGAAGGGATCTCCGGGATAGGGACTAACCCAGAGCAAGGGGGCTCGAGGCTCCAAGCCGCAGCCCCCTAGCACCCAACCCTGAGGCACCCAACTCCGAGAAAAACTAGATACAGGTACCTGCTAAGACGCCAACTGACGAGAGACACACACACGATGGAGTGAACAGGGGTGCGGATATAGATCTGATAAGCATCACTTGACCACCGACCAAGGGTCTTGATCAGGTGATCATGGACACCCTGGGCTGCTGCAGTGGTGGCAGCACCGATGCGGAAGCTATGGCCAGAATACACACCCGAGTAGCCAGCTGCACTCAAGATGGACTGTACAGTGGATGACAACTGTTGACGCGAAAGTGGGCGACCATCCCCAAACGTAAACAGAGGCCCCTCCGCAGAACCATGTACTGTTAAATAATGACCCAGGGCCCTAATGGGACAAACAGCACCCTCGGTACGCCCCAAATAAATGTCGCAGCCCAGGCGAAAAGGGGTCTGTCTTTGAACACTTAATGCGAACTTTAAAACACGTAGGGTTCACCAACGAGTCGGCTTGCAGATCACTCACTGTCATATGAAGACTAGACTGAAACGGCGCATTCACTGTAAATTCCCCCGCCCGTAAAAAGCCGAAAAACCCCATGCAACATGCAGCCCACAACATCACGTGATCCCTGGTGGAGAGGTCTAATGCACGCTGAAGGGCCCTCAGATGGTCAATAGTGATAGGGAGGCGACGCGGTGTCACAGGACCCTGAACACGCTTTATCCCTTTAAGCAAACGCTGCAGCCGAAGACAATTTAGCAAGGGATCCGGAAAGCCATGGTCAACGTGAAGAGAACGAACTGCTGAAAGGTAGACTTTGATTGATGAGTGGTTCAAGCTGTCGGCCAAGGTAGTGGCAAAACACATACGGGTTTCCTTGTCTGCAGGAGGAAGGGAGCCATCCCCATTCAAGCGACCATCCTGGCGACAGAAAGCGAAGTAGCGACGTTGGGCGGAGAGATAAACACGCCGAGTGGACGGAGCTAACCCTTGAGTCAGGAAGAACTGGCACCTGGCAGTCAAGTTGCCTGAAGAGCTACCAATAGTGAGGCAGGGATCGGGCAAGGATCTGGGTTGGCCTGAGGCGCAAGGCATCTGAAATGCTGAAATTGGAAACGTGAAAGTGCATCAGCAACAGGATTAGCCTTACCACGAACCGACGAAGCGGTGAAGGCAAACGAATGGCGTACAGCCAAAAAAGACAAATGGCGGAGCAGCACCATCAATTGGTGGTCCCGTGATGTACCCGACTTGAGGATGGCCACCACAGACTCGTTATCGCATAAGAACTCGACCTGCCGCGACACCCACTGCTGGCCCCATACCGCAGCTGCTACAACGATAGGGAAAAGTTCTTTGTACGCGATGGACAACGGGGATTGGTCCGCAGACCAGGCGCCGCAAAACCACTGAGAGTTAAAAATAGCCCCATAACCCACTGAGCCAGCCGCATCGGACGACACTTGGAAGTCTGGGAGGGGTGCCCACGCAGGCATACAGAAGAAGCTAAGTCCATCCCATGAGCGAAACAATAGACCAATTTCGATATTTTAATATTCAGCCTAATACAATAGACATCACTGCGAGGCTCCGGGGAATAAATCCCACAAACTCTGTAATTTATACCCCGGAGCCTCGTTCTGAGGTCTATTGTTTTTGGCTGAATTTTAAAATATCGAAATTGGTCTATTCCCGCCACCATGTCAGGTCCTGGTAAAACTCCTGATTTAGCCTGATGGGGTGATCGTCCCGGCGAAAGGCGCACAGCAAGTTGATCATTCGTCGAAGGAATGTCCGACCCTGCGGAGCAACTTTGCAAGCATGATGCAAATGGCCAATTAAGGATTCCAGTTCACGCCGCCTACGGAAACGTTTCACCGACCACTCCTCTACAAGCGCAATAATCCTATCCCTTTTTTCAGATGGCAAGCGAGCCTGTAGCTTAACAGAGTCAAGTTCGATCCCGAGGATAGTTAAACAAGTCGCTGGCCCCTCCAATTTTTCCGGATGGAGAGGGAGGCCAAGTCTCTCACACAATTGAACACATGTCGTTAAATTATTCTGGCACACTGGAGACGAAGGTGGACCCAGTGTGAGAAAATCATCGAGGTAGTGCCGCAAAAACTCTACACCATAATTGTGCACCAAAATCCACTCTACCATGTCTGCGATTGCAGTGAAGATAAATGGAGCCCAGCGTAAGCCAAAAGGAAGGGCCATGTCCACAGAGTAGTGCTCCCGCCACTTCATCCCTAGGAGGGGGCGATCGGATGGGTGGATCCCCACATTCCTATATGCACTTGCCACATCGAATTTTGCCATTAACGCACCAGGACCCAGGGACATGATACCGTTGATGAAGGCATCAATTGAGACATACTGCACAGTAAATGGGGGCTTGGGAATCCCATCGTTCACACTATGCCCTTCCGGGGACGAAAGATCCAAGATGAGTCGCCATTTCCCAGGTTGATTGTTCTTGGGAATCACCCCAAAGCGGCTGATGTGCAAGGACGGGAACAGTGGTGAGGTAAATGGACCAGCGGCAACCTCCGTTTGCAGATACGAATCAATAACCGAGGGGTGTTCTGCAGCAGACCGCATGTTAGATGACGCACCCCTGAGAGATATCGTCGAGGAATTAAAACCGAGATGAAAACCCTGTTGAATTCCTGTAAGGACGTAATTAACCGCCGACCAATCTGGATGACTACGCAATTCCAACCGAAATTGGTCCCCGCGTAACAGGGAAACCTGGCACACTGGAGCCAGTGGTGCAAACGACGAAAGAATAGGAACTGTAACGCAGGATTCAAAAACTGGAACATTATCAGCCTCAGCACTTTTGGGCAGACCATGCGGCCGGCTGGGCAACAAAAACACGCTATTTACACAATTTACAATGGCAACTTCCTGGCAGTCCTGCCGATCAGTAACAAACCCCCTATCCCGGGCAGAGGGAGAACGGGAACGCTGGCTGGTGGAGCGGGGAAATGGGCAGTTAATCTTGTGGTGGTCTCCTTCACAATTGCTGCAGCAGTGCCGATACCGACACCTGCCGAATGACCAGCGGCACTGACCCTCATTCCAGGAAAGGCAGAATGGAGGCCGCGGACTGAACTCCTGGCTGGGAGCCGGCACCTGGGAGGACTTCGGCGAGGGGGAAGGCAGTGCCGGTGGCGTCGATGTAGGAGGGGTCTTCAGGTGGAAGTGGTAAAGGTCCAGATTCATCTTCGACCAGTCACTAAGGCCAGACACTGCTGCATCCTTGGAAGATGGTGAAGGCCTCAGTCCACGTGAGAACATCCACGATTTCCAACGGCCTACGCTTGGAAGAAACCATAATCGTCCCGTTCAAGTACGCTTGTGGTGCTTTGTCCTCTGCCCGAATGTTGACCGACAACAAGTCCGCTAACTCCACAAACTCCCCATCGATAATCTTCTTCACCAGCTTGCCTGGCACTGGAGCATGACCAGGGCCAACAGCAAACGCTTTCAGCAACTGCTGCTGCGATGTAGACGCCCCGAGTGCTGGGATACTGACCGGAAGGCTAGCAGATGAGACAGAGGACAACGTAGAAAAAATCGGAGCCAGCGAGTGGGCCGAGCTGAACGTGAAGAAGACGCGTTGCAGTTCAGCGCCAAGCATGCGCAGTGAAGCACTTTTTGAACAAATTAGTTTTGCGACGTTTCAGGCAGCGTCGCGTTCTGGTTCGTAAAGTCCCTATTTACTAATTCAGGTAAACCTCTTCCGGTCGTCGACGATGCCGAAGCGAAGGTATCGTGTAAATTTGTTTTTGATTATAAAATGAAAGTTTTGGTTGTAGTTAACAATTTGTTTTTTTTTCAACCTTCTGAAGAAATCCATACTTTTGCCGACCGGCCAAATTTGCTAAACCAAAGGGCGTCGTTTTCGACGAAAATGAAGTTAAAAGGTACAAACTTGATCTGCATTAAATATTTTTTGTTTCTTAAGGTTATTGATCGAAACAAAGCTTCATTTGTTATCTTTTAATTATTGGTCGTAAAATTTATCCCAGAACCCCAGAGGAAGAGGAGCGTCAACTCCAGGAAGAGTTGAGGAGGTGGGAAGAGCTGAGGGCAAGACTGGAGAAAGAAAGAGAAAAAAAATTGTCAAAAAAAAAAAAAGAAAATCAATTTGTAAAAAAGGAAAAATCATTGTGAAACTTATTTGTCTTTGCTTTGTAGACCTTGCTTTTGACCAGAATTTGTACCTTGATTACCTTTCGTTTAAGTTCATGACTGTTTTTTTATGTGGGACATATCTACTAAAACAACTTGATGTGTGTTTTCTTGCTTCCAGTAGGCAATGACAATGATGGATATTTTATAGCTCAGTTTAAATTGACTTAATATCCACTAAAAATTGTTTATCAGAAAGAAAAAAAAAATGAAAGGCAAATTTAACTTTGATCCAAAGGTAATTTGAACCAGAACAGATATACGTATACTTTGTACTTACTCACTGACCATTTTGTTATTGGTTCTTGATAAAGTTGTGAACTTTTTTATTTGTGAGGAGTGGTGACTTTCTGTACTTTCCTAGTTAGTTGGCAGGATAGTAAGATTTTCTTGCTTTTCATACATTGTATGGTTTTCTAAGGAAATAGTACGGAGGCTGTGCAAGTTATCCACGGTATGATAAACGTTATTTACCGACTAAGGGTCTGTCTGTGTAGTGAAAAACTGTGACAGAGGTCGTGAAATGCTGCAGCATTTTCAAGTCAGAGGTTACAGTTGTTCACTTTATGGACTGACTCTAAACCCATAAATAACAAGTTTTGTTTTCCCTCCCTCAGTGTTGTTGACCTTTTCCAAACACACATCAGGCAAACGTTGCCGTGACTGCGGTCAGACATAGGAGAATCTAGACTTTGCTAAGAAACAATCAGATTGCAGTATTTGTTACTATGCCCTCTTGAAAAAGAATCTAAAAAAAAAAAGATTTATTTGACATATGCAATTTCAGTCCATGTACCATTAAATTTAATCACATATTTTAGTATTACTCTATTTTTAATCAGTTGTACATGGAATGACGTTCTTGTAGTCACATGGAATGATTAGCAATGAACTTGTCAACAAGTTAACAATACAGTTTCCATTAATAAAATTTGCTGTTATGGAAATCAACCACATGGGTATATAGAAAATTAATGTTCTCTACATGATCTTTAGGCATACAGCCAACATCTTTGTAATAATTGGTTTCACTGAAACCAAATTAAGCATACCACTGTAGGTACTTATTCAATTAATGTAGATCTGTGACTCAATGCCGCAAACAAATTGAATTCTATCTGTATAGCAGTGACTTTTATGATTTAAAGCTTCACTGAAGTTCTTCAGTTCAAACTGGAAAAAAACACTCTACATACATACATACATACTTTATTGACTTTCCCCAAGGGGGCTTTTCAAAGACAATATTAAAAAATATATATATTCCTATTTACAATTAAAATTAAGAATGAATAAAATAAGGTTCTAAAAAGATTATAAAAATATATATAAATATAAAAATTACAATTCTTTAAGTAGTTTAGTCCTCAGGCGATTTTTAAAAACAGTGACTGAATCACACAGTTTAAGAGAATAATCTAAAGAATTCCATAAATTAACTATTCTATAATGAAAGGTTCTTTGGCCGGTAGCGGTTTTAAAAAGTGGGATGTTTAACAATTGTGAGTTTCTGGTGCTATGACCGCTCACCTCGGCTAGCTTTAAAAATTTTGAAGACAGGTATTCAGGGGCGTGGCCTGTCATACATTTAAAGGCCATTGTGGCGCTTCGGTAATATAGCTGGTTTGCTACAGGTAGCCAATTGAGCTCTTTACGAATGGGCGTAATATGGTCATATTTGCGCGCACCGCTCACAATGCGGCAAGCGAAGTTTTGCACAGCCTGCAGTTTGTTAATGTTACACTTCGATGTGTTTGCCCATACATTAGAACAATAAAATAATTTACTAAAAACTAAACAGTTAATAATCATCAGGAGTGTACGTTTGTCAAAAACATGCTTGACGCGGTTTATTTGACCGAGGCGGGACATGCATGAAGAAGCGGTTTTAATTATGTGTTCATCGTAAGTTAAATTAGAATCCAAAATCACGCCCAGGTCTTTAGCAGTGTCTGTAGGGACGATGTCCTTTCCCATAAAGGGAAGGGAGTGAAATTGCAATTTTGCTCGCATTTGCCTGCTGCCGAATATCATTAACTTGGTTTTGCCAGGATTGAGCAACAAGAGGTTGTTGGAGCACCATTCTCCTATTTTAGACAGGTCGTCTTTCAAATCAGTAATTGCATCCAGGTTGTCTTTTAGTTGAAAGGAAGTAATGAGTTTCGTATCATCTACGTAACTCTGAGTGCTGCATTTCTGTGGTGTCGAGGAAAGATCGTTCGTGTATATGCTAAATAGTAGTGGGCCCAAAATACTCCCCTGGGGTACACCACTGGCGACAGGCAAAGGCTCAGACAGCGTTGAGTGGATTCGTACTACTTGTTTCCTGTTACTTAGGTAGCTGCGAAACCATTGGAGAGTGTGACTGGAGGTTCCGACATCTTGCAATTTTAAAATTAAAGTCTCGTGATTGACACTGTCAAAGGCTTTACTCATGTCTAAGAGTACAACAGCAGTTAACTTCTTTTTGTCAATAGCGTTAAGAATTGTGTCAGTTGTTTCAATGACAGATGTTTCACACGAATGCCATTTCTTGTTACCGCTTTGAGTCTTTGATAAGCTGTCATTTGATTGCAGATGCGAAGTGAGTTGATTATGTACAACCCTTTCGCAAACCTTAGATAAAACTGGTAGAAGTGAGATGGGCCTATTGTTATTTGCCTGTTCATGATCGCCGTCTTTTGGAATTGGTGTAACCTCAGCTGTTTTCCATTTTGATGGAAAAACACATGTTAGAAAGGATGCATTAACAATAGACGTGATTGCGTGAACAATTGGATTAAGACAGTCCTTGATGACGCGAATCGGAATTTTGTCTATCCCAGGGGCCTTATTTGAAGGCATGGCACGTTCTATATTGAAAGTCGCTGGTCATCACACATGCAAGAATGGTGGTGTTGACAAATTGTTCCTAACATGAAAACCTGGTGCAACTGTAAATTGAGAGTTGTATCAACATGTTTGCACATACTCTGGCCAGACAGGGTGAAACTGCCCTGAAGCCCTTTTGTTCCTGCCTACACATATTTTTTGCTTTTAGCATTTCAATTTCAGGTGAAATGTAAATTACCTAATTACAATATTTTTAACCTCAGCAAACCCAGCAAACTCTATAGTTGTCTAGTAAAGTATTTCAATTGTTTTTTTTTTTTGACAATTGCATTTCTAATAATACACTTTTGTGGATATTTATAGTAATAGTTTCATTTTCTTTCTTATCAAGAACAACTAACAATGCTTATGCAACATTTTCAGGATTCAACAAAATTTGTGATAGGAAATGTGAAAGTGGCATATTATCTAAAGAACATTTTGTTGACATTGTGTTTTAAAGGCCCATTTTCTCCCTTTGTGGTGCATGGTGGTCTCATGTTTCATGTGCTTGCCTCCACATTCAGTAGTCTGGGTTTGAGTCACAGCCAGTGAATTTGTGTTTCATTTGGCTAACTCTCATACAGAGATCTTCACCCACAGGGGTATAAATAGTTCAAAATAAATTAAACAAACAACCATGCACCATCAAAGATGAAAATGGGTCATTAAGTTTTACACTTCAAACAGTTGTGTTTATTCTTATTCTTCATGAACAACTAGCTTGCACTGGTTTCTCTTTCTAGGCTTGTTGAAGTTGGTCAATGTGGATTGACTTTGGAGCCACTGACTTTTGGCCACCAGTGCCAGGCGATCACAGGTGTTCTGTGTTGTTGCATACATCCTGTTGAGCTTGTTAACCACTGGGTGGATGCTTTCTGAACAGTGCTCCGCTTCCATTCCAACAGTCCCCTTTAAGATGGCTTTCTCTGGAACGTGGAATGTGAGAACATGGAATTTCCTAAGGAGGCTGGTATTGGGGAAATTTATTGGAAACGAGTGGCCAAAGCTTGCACACCTTGCTCCTTCATTAGGGCACAGAGGGGTACTTGCTGAGTAAAGTTTAAAACATTGGGACAATTTGGTGAGCAAAGTTGATATTTTGCACATAAGTTTGTGGTCACTAAAGACCTGCTTTTCCCCATGTTTGAGTTTGGTTTCAAGTGGCTTGAAGATTTTAACAATTTTTTTGATGTGAGAGGGTTGCAGAATTTTTGCAACATTATTGCCAACCAAAGTGCCCTTATGATAAATCTGACGCTTCAAGTTCATTTCATCCAAGGCATTATCAAATTTTGTTTGGAAAGGCCCCTTCATGATGTTGATTTTCTCATGTATGTGTGCCAGTTCATCTTGGGCTGCCTTCAACTGTTGCTGATGTTGTCTACCTTTTCCTTGCTTCTTATCCCTGGTTCTTCTAAGTTCCCTTGCCTTTCCCCTAGCCTTCACTGCCTCCACTGTGTGATTTGTAAACCTGTTAAATTGAAGTAAAAAATTCTAGCTTAATTCAGACATTGTTGTTTGACATTCACATACAGTGCCTAAGAATGTTATTTCAACAATCATTCATAACAGAGATCCAGATTTTATGTTCTGTCTTAAAATACTCCAAGAATAATACCTAAAAAGTTCACAGATTAAACAAAATTGTTAGTACATACTTTTTTGATGCAATTCCTTTATGAAGCAGCCTTATTTAACACACTTATTTAACTGGGATGCATATGGGTTCCTGCACACTCCTGTACTGAATATTCATTGCAAAGCAGAGATCAAGCAAAAATGATGGAAGTAGGTTATTTAATACATGTAGCCTGCAATGTAAACTTCCCAAGATATAGGGTAGTTTTATTGTGGTAGACTTTTATACAACTTTCTTTTATTTAACAAATCTGGTTGTAAAAATATTAACTGTCTTGTCTAAAACAATAGCCTCGTTTTCAACAAAATCTTACAAAATCTTCGTGATCGGATGAAATTGATTCAAAGCTGCGTGGAGAAAACTGTTTCAATCCAGCGCCATTGGAGCTACTATTCAAGATCCAGGGTGTGTGTGGCTTGCCCTTCTCAAGATCTTTAATTGTAGCATGACAGTAGTTGCAGAAGTACGTGCCATTTGGACCTGTTAGACCTAAAAGCCTGGCAATAAATTCCCAGTCTCCTCCCAAACTCAGTCAGCATTTAGAAATACAGCACTCCATTTTTGTACCATTGGAACTCTGGAGAGTTGATGTTTCATGTGTTGATCCAGCTAGTTTCTTGCAATAGGGACAGTGTTCACTACAATGGTCACTCTGGGGATTTCTGATAAGCTGCTGAAGTTCCATTGGCCAATTTTGCATCCCTTTGATTTCAATAACTTGTTTTTCACTTCCTCTGGTACTGGTACTTGCACATTCTGGTAGATCCAACTTTAAGTTAAGTTCTGATACATTAGCCAAGACTTTTTGTGTTGCCTCGATAACTGGGCCAAAAAACTTTCTAATGCACTCGTAATTGTCTTTGTCCCCTTCAAAAATTGCTAGTAGCCGGGCAGTATGTACTGAGTGTTGCTCCTTGCTGTTGAGAAATTGCAATAGCAATTTGGTGGATTTCCCTCCCTTGTCACCGGAGAGAAGTGCCCATAAAACATTTTCAGGAATATTGCTTTTCTTCATAAGGAGACCACTTTCATTCAACTGAGTCACAGTTTTGGTAAGTAGATCGAGATGTTTGTCACTCGAACAAAGGACACTTTCTTCCCAGAGGAACTGATAAAATTTCCACATTCATATTCAAATTCCATAGACCTCAAGTGGCTGCGAATTTTCTTCTCTGAACCAAATATGTCATATCCTGCAGATTACTGAAAGAGCAACCCTATGAGAGGGTTTGTATGCTTTGGTAATATTATAGTATCAACAGAACTCTCTCATTATGGTGTCTCAAAAGTCTACCATTTTCTTGGAAAGAAGCCTTAACTATTGTTTCTGTGAAAAAGTGCAAATCCAGTTCTAACCCTTCCACTCCTAAGATCTGACAGCTGTTTTTCTCATAACTAAGGACTTTACATTCCTTTGTTCACTAGTGCTGAAAACTTGGTGCAATGTTAAGACTATATACCTGGCTGATTTTTGTAAATTCTCTATACCTACCTGCATGGCATTGCATTAAAATTGTAAAAGAGAATAATTTAATGTACCAGTCCTTATTTCTCCTGGGAGTGAAAGGATTTAAAGCAAACATAAGTACATGTATATTGCAAAGGCATGTTATTTTTTAATTTCAGGAAATGTGTGATTTGTACTGTTCTAACACTTGTTATTATCTTTTAATGTGAGTTTTGTACACTACCTGCATTAGATCTACCTTGACATTACACCTGTATTAGTATACAGATAGTGTAGATTACCGGTAAGTTACTTTGGTTTTCTCACTTCCGTATTGGTATTGTTGAAATAGATGTGAATGGTTTACATGCCTGAGTTTAAATGTTTTAATCATTTTCAACATTCCATAGGCATGTGAGTCTTAAGTTCTGCAACCTAGAAAATTAACCCTTAGCATACTACGGGGGGGGTGGGGTTATTTTGAGAGAATACAAGTCTTATGACTTATAATACTTGTCAAGCAAAAACATTACACAGAAACCTCATAAAACCATATATATATAAAGAGCATAAAATTCTTGTTCATATAAGATTAAAAAATTATGGGATATATGAAATCACGTGACATCATGGAGTGCATAATTTGCATAATTATGCAAATTTTCAAAAGACAATAAAACATCATTTGTAAAGAAGAGAAAAATTTCATTTATATACATGATTTTGCTACAACTGATCTGTCACAAGTTATAATTCAAAAGAGAAAAGGCTGCAGAAAGGACTTTCTAATAAAAAGAATGCAAATCAGTACTTAAATAATCTAAATGGTTGACTGTGAAAAGGTAAAAATATGAAAATGTTGACAAGAGAAACAATTTTAGTCAGTCTCCAACAACTAAATTCATACCATGTTCTATTTCACAAATTTCATTGAAGACACATCAACAGTCCCTAGCATGTTTAATTTCGCAGTGATCTCCTTCTTCCCCTTTGAAAAGGCCTCCCTCCTCTCTCGTTCAGTCGTCTGGGACCATTGTAATGGTTGTCATCAAAGTAATAGTTCTGTAATGTATGGTATCTTAGGAAGCACAGTTCTGGACACATTCTAACTCCACAAACAGCACAGGTGTATACGGTCTTCACTTCTTGAATGTGCACCTTACAGGTAGATCTGGTGTCTCGACTTATAAGGTGATGGAAATGATCACGGTTGAACCTGATGTCTGGGATATCAACAGGGATCTGACAAATTCCTGTGTCTCTCCTGAAGCATTTGCCTTCAACTAATGCCTTAAGCACTGACTTCCTGAACTCAAGACTGGAAATGCTGGCATGATCAGGGGATTTACAGTGCAAAATGTGTGCATTTGAAATACACACTTCGATCATATAAAAGAAAACCTTGGAATACCAGACCAGTCCCCTCATGAGTCGGGCATATGAAACAGCCCTTTGGTCTGACAGATCAACACCACCCATGTAAGTATTATGTAGGTTAATTACGCCTGGCCTAGTAAAGTCCCTCTTTTCCCAAGTTCCATTGACCTTAATGGAGCGCTGGACAACACCTTGATCAGTGTTCCTTGTGGGAGTGGTAGCCAAAACACTCACTGGCTTTCGGTCATGCCATGTCACGCATGTCACACTTCCTTTTTGCCTGAACAAACTCTCTCCCCTTTTGAGCTGCTTGACTTTATTTTCCTTCAGACCACAAATTTCTTTTGGTAGGCCTGACCTGTTGGATCTAACTGTCCCACATGCTAGGGTTTTCCTTTCTTCAAGTTCCTCAAACAAAGCGACTGATGTGTAATAATTGTCCATGGAGACGTAGTATCCCTTGTCTAGGTATGGCTCAATCACAGACATTACAGCTTTCCTGCCTAAGTCTCTCTGGACTCCATCACCTTCCTTACCAGTATAAATTTTGCTATTTAGCAAATAGCCACTGCTAGATTCAGCAAGTGTAAATGCTTTGATTCCAAATGTCCCTGGCTTGATTGGAAGGAACTGCCTAAAGTGCACTTTTCCATTGAACTTTATCAAAGTTTCATCAATGGCAAGCTGCCTGTTAGGCTTATACACTTGCTGAAACTTGGGTATTACTAAGTCCAGGAATGGCTGAAGCTTGTACAATTTATTGTAATCAGCTGAGTCAGCCCTGGGTGCAAAATCTGGAGGAATCGATCCCTGGACATTATGCTAGGAAAAAATGGGGTGTTAAGAGCAGAATCTGTGCTCCAATAAGAGCTAAGGTTTGGTTTGGTGACTAAACCCATGTTAAGAAACAGGCTGACCCAAGCCTTCATTTCATCTCTTGTGACCGGATACCAGACAGAACTTTCTTCAGGGCCCCTTTTCTGTTCTGCATACAAATTAGTTTGTTCAACTATCAACTGCCATACCTCTTCAGTGAAGAACAGCAAAAAGAAATCAAGGCAAGATCGAAGGTTTTCAGAATCAACATTTATTCCAACCTCTTCTTGAAACTCTACATCTTCCCTTCGATTAATTTCCTCAGACCAGTCAATTTCCTCCACATCCTCATCCATTTCCAAGTCGTCCGTGTCCTGTTCATCAGAATCCTCTTCGCTAGATCCCGACTCATCTGCGAAATACTCGTCCTCAGAGACTCGGTGCTCTGTTAAATGGGCCAAAGGCAACTCGTCTTCATCGACGAACTGAATATCAACGCCGCTTCGACGACTTCTAGGGTCAGAATCTAGCGAAGCATCATTTCTAGCAGCCGCCATTTTTAAATCACCACGTACACAATGTGTTAACAAAATAATTTCCTTAAAATCGACCCAAATTCGACCAAATCTTTGATATTCTGGAAAAACACTTTGTGTAAGCTATCCCAAAACGGTTTATTAGTTTCCAGGCCCTAAAAAGCGAACTTGGGGCTCGCCGAAAGTGTAGCCTGAGTATCAGGCCCTCCTAAGGGGCTAGGGGAGAGGAGAAGAGATAGAGGAGATGTGAGAAGGGGGAGGGGGGAGGGGGAGAGGGAAAGGAGGGCCTGACACAAAACCATTCAGCCAACCGTGTGACACATCCAAAATCTGGATGTGGCAGTGATTGGATAATACACAATACTCTCTGACGTCACCGACCGGAAGTAAATAGGAGCAGAGGAGAAGCCATTTTGAATTCATGGTCGAAAGATTTCTCATACACCGAATTCCTAATGGCCTAAGGCTCGGAAAAGAGTAGGTACGAGAACATGAAAACGAGGCGGGTGAGGATAGAATCGAAAACAAACATGGCGACACCTGGAGAAAGCTTGTTTTCAGCGCCGGTTTTACTCACGGAAAATGATATTCCTGGAGCAAATGGCGCGCTGGCTTCCGAACTTTGAAGACTTCTTTCTTTCTTTGGGAAGACTGATAGAAAGTTCAGAAGAACAGTTGATTTCAGCTTCTTATGATACCTCAGAATTTTTGGTCCGTCGATTAGAAGAATACGAGCGAACGCTGTCAGCTTTGATAGCCCGTTTTTGTGAGGTGTATGGGCAAGCAGATTCCCAGCAAACCTGCATTGCTCAGTTAAACCACCTGCTCAGTCGAACAAGTAGTCTACGAGCTCATTTTCAGCAACGTTGCTTTGTCCATTGGAATGAAGATGATGAAAATGAAGGGCAAAATGGGATTCTCTATCTTGAACGATCTGATTCACAAGGGCGGCCTCGGCTAGCAATATATCGCGAACAATTGGATGCACTTCACAGAGATTGTGGATTCTGCTGGAACGATATTGCTCGCATTTTAAGAGTTTCGGATAGGACTTTGCGACGACGGCGACATGAATTTGGTATGCGTGTCGTTGGAAGAGAATTTTCAAACTTATCAGATACTGAGCTAGATAACTTGGTTCGCCAAGTACGGGAAGTAACTCCATCAGCAGGCCTTAGAATGGTCCAAGGATCACTGAGACAACGTGGGCTGGTAGTTCAGAGGATTCGCGTGCTTCAGTCCCTTCGCAGGGTAGATCCTGTTACAACTACCCTGAGAAATGCAAGGAGGATAATCCGAAGAAGCTACAATGTCCCCTGCCCAAATTCTCTGTGGTAAGATTTGCCATTTCACTTCCGACTTTATGCACTTATCAAATTATGTTAACCGCGAAGGTGAGGATTTACAGAAAATTTTCAGTTAAGCTTATTACCAAAAATGACCCACCATATAAACACAGTTAGAAAGAACTACGGTCTATCTTAAATGGTAAAGGATGGTTCACCTATGCCACTGACCTACCCTTGACACTGGTAAGGGACTGTTTGTTAATTATGTCTTAGAGGGGGCCGGTGTTTATTTCTGAAAAAGACAGTGAAAAACATACCCCAATACTGTGTATTTTAAAAGAAGTTACCCTCCAGGGCCCAGTTGTTGAAAGCCCGATTAAGCTTATCCTGGGTTAAACTCATCAACAATAGATGAGCGTGGGCGCTGGTGTCTCAAGGTTGGTGGAGCCGGGCCAAGCTAGCGAGGAAGGAGGTAACCATGGCAACCCGGAAGCGGCCACCACCCACCAAGAGGCACCGTCACACTGAAGGACTCAGTGGAATACTTACCGACCACACAAGGCTGGAACCAACCCACGGGCGGGTGGGAAGGGCGAAAATAGCAAACTGGCGAGCGTGAAGGCTAGCGAAACTGACACGTGCAAGCACCAGACTGCGTGTAAGGGACACCAAGTGCCCCTGCTAGAGCTTGGGCCACCCCAAGCTTTGGGCGCCCGCGAATCAGCTGCGAATGTAACTCGTGTGAGCACGAGGCTGTGTGTAGGGGTCACAAGGTGTCCCTGCGAAGAGCTTGGGCGTCCCCGAAGCTTGGGCGCCCGCGTACAGCAACGACTGCGTGTAGGCGTCACGTATTATCCTGAATGTCGCTGGAACTGCAGGACAAGCTTTCTGCACCCACTAGGAGAGCATTGCTTTGAGGTTAACTTTGCCTAAATTACATTTAGCCACATTTATACTCATCAACAATAGATGAGCGTGGGCGCTGGTGTCTCAAGGTTGGTGGAGCCGGGCCAAGCCAGCGAGGAAGGAGGTAACCATGGCAACCCGGAAGCGGCCACCACCCAGACCTCCAAATTACATGGTGCTTGAAAAGGAGGGGCCAGCGGACGGGGAACGTGGGACCTCCGACTCCAAAAACCCCAAGCACCAAGCACCCACCCACCTTCGAGCAAGGCTAACACTTACCAAATCATCCGGTAGGACGCTGCAACTAAACCCAGCTGTAACACGAGTCCTGGGAAACTATTTGCATACTCTCACGGCAACCTTCCAGCCAGAAGACGGTTGCCTGGGTGAAGAACTGGCCATGACCACAATTAAGCCAGACGATTGGATAGACCAGCAAGCGCCTCGGAAGGGGTTCTGATATACAACTGATAAGCATTACTGGTCCAGCGGCCCAAGGCTTGAATAAGGTGATCAGGCACACCGTTGCGCGCTGCGACCGTCGCTGCCCCGATACGAAAGCTGTGGCTAGAGAAGTTGCCTGAGATTCCCGCTGTCGACAAGATTTGTCTTAGCCAGTTCGTCAACACTGCACGAGATAGCGGTTGGCCAGACTTGAGCACAAATAAAGGGCCAGGTACCTCCCCCCGCCGGGATAAATAGGAGAGCATGGCTTGGACAGCGCAGAGCGGAGACCGGCCCAGGCCAATGTGAACAAAGCAACCCTTCCGAAAGGGATCTGTCTTGGATGCTTTGATCCAAATGCGTAAGCAAGACGGTGAAGTGTGAGAATCCACTGCAACGTCAGACACCGACAAATGATACTCGGGGGAAAAACTGGCAAGATTCGGAACGGTAAACTCAGCTGAACGCAGAAAGCCAAAATAACCCAAGGTGCACGCTGCCCAGAACATGCAATGGTCGAAGGAAGAAAGGTCCAAAGCCTGATGAATGACGAAGAGTATACTATCCGTGACAGGGAGACGTTGGGCTGCTGGCGAACCTTGGGAGCGCTTAATCCCTCGCAAAACTCGTTGCAAACGCAAACAGTTGATTAAAGGATCAGGAAAGCCTTGCTCAATATGAAGTGAGCGAACAGCTGAAAGGTACACCTTGATTGATGAATGCTGGATAGAGTCTGCCAGGAAGGAAACGAACAAGCACAAAGTCCACTCCTCCGCTGGACATGGAGACCCATTTTGATGAAGCCTGCCTGCGTGAAGGCAAAAGTCATAGAATTTGCGTTGACCAGAAGCATACGACTTGCGTGTCGACGGAGCCAGACCCTGAACCAAAAAGTGCCGGCATCGATCCTCTAATAAGGAGGTATTAAGCTGTCCAACAGAATCTGAGGAATAGGACAAGGGACCAGCTGGGCCTCCGGGGCCAGGCGGCGGAATTCCTGCCAACGAAAGCGAGAAATAGCGTCAGCAACATTGTTCTGAATCCCCGGGACATGGGTAGAGGAAAACGAGAACCCCCAGCGCGCAGCCGACAGCAAAAGGTCCCGGAGTAGGTGCGTCAGCACGGGTATCTTGGAAGTCCTGGAGGAGAGAAGAGCCACCACAGCTTGGTTGTCAGAACGAAAGAGGATGTGTTTACGGGACCAGAGAGAGCCCCACAAATGCGCTGCAATGACCACAGGAAACAGCTCCTTGTAAGCAATAGACTGGCCGGACTGGAAAGGAGACCACGGTCCGTAAAACCATTGGCCCTGGGAGTATGCCCCAAAACCAACCGAGCCAGCAGCATCGGATGTGACTTCGAGGTCGGCCACTGGCGACAGGCCGGGATACAGCCAGAACCCCACGCCATGCCAAGAAGAGAGAAAACGCTGCCACCAAAGCAAGTCTTGACGAAACTCGCGGTTGATGCGGATTGGATGGTCCCTACTCCGGAAGCAGCAAAGCAAATCAATAAGTCTCCGAAGAAAGGTTCTACCAGGCCAAACCACCTTAGCAGCGTGGTGTAAGTGACCAATGAGCGATTCGAGTTCCCGTCTCTTGCGCACCATTTACGCTGAAGCCAAGTGTCGATGAGTTGTTTCAGAGCCACAAGTTTCTCTTCCGGGAGGCGAGCGACCTGCTGAACCGAGTCCAGTTCAATACCAAGGACTGACAGAGTAGTAGTCGGACCAACGCACTTGTTCGGATGCAAAGGTAACCCCAGCGATTTGCACACTGTTAAGGCCGTGGAGAGGTTGTAAGCGCACTGGGCAGAATGAGGAGGACCGGCCGTAATAAAATCGTCCAGGTAATGCAGAAGGTCGGAAACCGCATGCTGGTTTAGGAGGATCCATTCCGCCATATCTGCCACAGAGTTGAAGATAAAGGGGGCCGAGCGAAGGCCAAAGGGCAAGGTGAGATCCACGTAATACTGGTCACGCCATTTCATGCCAAGGAGAAAGTGGTCGTCTGGATGGACAGCTATATTCCGGTAGGCCGCTTCCACATCAAACTTGGCCATCAGGGCCCCTGGACCGTGACGAGCGACCATGCGAATTACCTCATCCAATCTGATGTACTGGAGGGTGAACTCCTGAGGGTCGATGCCATCATTAACGCTAGACCCCTCGGGGGAGGAGAGGTCGACAATCAGGCGCCACTTGCCGGGTTGACCCCTTTTTGGAATAACCCCAAAACTGCTGATTTGTAAATTGGGTAGCGGGGGAGAGGGGAAGGGGCCCGCAACCCTGCCGAGCATGACCTCGTTGGCCAGGTAGTCGTCTATGACATTAGCATGCAGGATGGCAGACTGTTTGTTCCTAGACGCTGGCTTAAGCTGAAGGGGTGACTGAAAGCCTAACTTGAACCCGTGCCGGAGACCCTGCAGGACATAGGCAACTCGCTGCTGATCCGGATGGCTGAATAACTCGCGAGCAAACTCCTCGGGATGTAAGGGGCTAACCGCGTGAGCAGGAGGTAGTGCTGGGCCAGCTAGAGTAGAGAGCGAGAGAACGGAAAATAAGGTAAATATGGGCTATCGAACACACATGCATAATGCAAACAAAAGCAGACTAACAGAAAACTAGAATTTTATTATGATGAAACAACCACGAAAATATAACATGAACGAGCGATTCGGCCAACAATGAAGCCAGGACTGAGCTCAGGAGAAACTGGAAATAACCTATGGGCACCTAAGCCTAGTAGGAGCACAGACAAAAAAAAAACTGCCTAACAAAGGCAGCGGAGCAATGAAACTTAGACTAAAAGTGTTATTAAAATTGTTCCTGAGAAGCACCGAAGCAAGGGCCACTGGGTGACGGCCAGGATAGGCGCCTACAGATCATCTCTCACGACGACTGGCTTTGGAGGAAAAGGAGGATGTGGCTGGTGGGGACTTAGACTTGCGCCTACGGTCTGTGCTTGATGATGACTCGGTATGCAGGGAGCACTCAACGAAGCGATGGGAGCCCGCGCAGATGCTGCACCGATGGGCGAATCTGCAATGAGAGTACTGCGAAGAGCAGCGACCACGGTTCCAAGATCTGCAGATTACTTGAGATGCAGGCGTTCCTGAAGCTTCAAGCGAATCAGAGGCCGAACCACCAGAACCAGGGTGCACTGAAGTCCCGGCTGTATGGAAGTTGAACAGTTCAGAGTTCATTGAGGACCAGTCCACGAGTTTTGAGGCGGCAGCGTACTGGCGAAACGCAATATCATAACTACGCCACGCACGGCCGCTAAAGTGGCGATGGGTGCGTAGAATTAAGAGCTTGTACGTGGTTAAGTCTTTCCAGCGATGGGGGAAGTAAGAAGTCAGGATCAGACAATAAATTGTAAAGGTCTCCGACCACGCGGCAATATCTTCGACCTTGCGGCGATTCTTTTTGGCAGCAGGGGTAATGAGCAAATGGCCATCGAAGTACGCACGTGACTCCGGTTCCTTTTCTGCTTCGGAAAGGTTTGCAGGGAGCAAATCGTCCAGGTCAACATACTTGCCTGCGATAATCTGGCTGACCAACTTGGCAGGGACTGGAGGAAAGCCAGGAGGAAGCACGAACTCTTGTTGAAAAGACGGGAGAACGCCAGGAGTCGAAACGACCGGACACGTGGGCAGCGAAGGCAAAGCGCTCACATGCATAGTGATCGCAGGGCTTGGAATTGCCGAGCGAGGCGTAGCAAATGTTGAAACAAAATAGGGAACAGAAAATGCTGGCCTACCTTGAGATGGGACTGGTACTATGCTTGGACTTGAGTAGATGCCGGGGTTTCCGGACGCCAAAAAGGCTGATGCCCGATGGTCGAGGCCAGTGCATGTCGGAACGCCCCCAAACGTCGAAGGAACGTTCGCCATTGCCGGCAAAGAAGCCGCTGGAAGGCTCTGCGAAACTTGTAAACTGCTACTGGGCGACGGCAGGCTATTCTCGGCTGCAAGTGCCGCGCGAACAGCGTTTGCAACGGCTGCCACGAAGGTCGGATCGATCGGCGTGGAGACCGACAGAGAGGAAGACATGGCGTTCGCTGCAGTTGACACAGCTAGCGAAGAAGATGGCGGAGTCGGCCCAGAACTCGAAGGCTCGAAGACACTGGCCGAAAGGCTGTTGTTGGTTTGCCTAGTCGAGACTCCGTCCAAAGCCATGGCGAACAAGAAGAGCGAAGCGAACAGCGAACGAAGATTGTGAACGACAGCGAAAATAGCAAACTGGCGAGCGTGAAGGCTAGCGAAACTGACACGTGCAAGCACCAGACTGCGTGTAAGGGACACCAAGTGCCCCTGCTAGAGCTTGGGCCACCCCAAGCTTTGGGCGCCCGCGAATCAGCTGCGAATGTAACTCGTGTGAGCACGAGGCTGCGTGTAGGGGTCACAAGGTGTCCCTGCGAAGAGCTTGGGCGTCCCCGAAGTTTGGGCGCCCGCGTACAGCAACGACTGCGTGTAGGCGTCACGTATTATCCTGAATGTCGCTGGAACTGCAGGACAAGCTTTCTGCATCCACTAGGAGAGCATTGCTTTGAGGTTAACTTTGCCTAAATTACATTTAGCCACATTTAACGTGAACTTTGATTTGAGTATATTTACTAATCTGTAAGGATTCGTCCAAAAGAATTTTGTCCCTTAGTTTTGCCTTTGACTTTCTTTATCATTAGCTTAAAATAAGCCTTTAAAATCATCTTTAATGACCGAGATGAGAACCTTGGTTAATTTTTAATCGTGGGTTAGCGTTAATCGTCTTTCGAACAACCCGGCCCAGATTACCCTGCGAGCAAAGGCCCTTCGATCTTCCTAGATAAGTAGGGAAGAGTTGATGAGTTGTCTTCAGTGTTGTAATACTGGCCATTCAGTTCTGTTAGTAACCTATTGACATTAAATGCGCTCTACTAATGAGGTACATCTGTACTGTTTGCAACTTGTTTACCTAGATTTAATTAACCAGGCCCTTGATGAGTTTACTGCTGAATGGAACAGTCATCCTGTCACAACTGAAAGAAACTTGTCCCCTCAGCAGTTGTGGGTAAGCGGGATGGTAACTTTGCAACATTCAAACTACACTGCTGTCCAAGACCTACTTGATGCTTCTACAGATTATTCTAACTATGGCGTAGACGAGGAAGGCCCTGTTCCAGAGGCAGAGGAATACAGTATTAGAGTCCCACCCTCAGCCTTGCACTTGAGTGCAGACCAATTGCACCTTATTCAAAATATGATCAATCAATCTAGAGGCGAATCTCAAAATGGGATTTTCTGTTACCTGATGGCCTTAGAAATCATCCATTCCTTTATTGATGACTCAGCTTAATTAATTGAGTGACAGTTGTTGAGATGTAGTGGACTTGGCATCTTTGAATATCTTGCATTTCAAACTTTACCTTCACTGTTGAATTGATGTGCATGTAATACATGACTTTGTTACTCACTGAGGCAGTAAAAGTTATGCCAAAAAGAGGATGTACCAATAACATATTGATACCACTTATACATGTACCTGGAAGATGGATGGGAGTGTGCTACTGAGCCATAAGAACCCTTACAGTCAGCATGTACAAGACTGCAAATTTGTAATTTTGGAACCCTGTTCCAGACTTAATTCTAAAAAAAGATACACTGTTCCAGACTCAATACAGTAAACAGATAATCTATTCCAGACCATTTCTCTAATAGAATAAGATCACTTTTTTTAAATTTACCGATACACAAGTGCTTTTTGCTTTCAGTGTTAAGTAAATGAAACAGGTATCCCTAACAAAATACTGAGTCGCGGGTTGATTAAAATGATAGTCTGTTCCAAACATTTGAAAGAATTATTATCACATCCTATTCCAAAGTAAAAAATGTTTAAAGCCCAGGGTTGTCATTAAGGTTTTCAGAAGATGGTCTCTCAGAGATAGTAGCAGGTCAAAAATCAAGCAGTTCTTCACGTGGCTGTTTTGTTTTCCTCATTTTCAGACTGAAGAAGCTGGTTGATTTTACTATTAGTAGCCAGCTATTAAAGCCAGTTGCCAGCTTCTAACGACAGCCCTGAAGTCAAACCCTGTCCAGTGGCATTTTGTAGCCCATGTAAGGGAGTCCCCTTCCACCCCTGTCCAAGACTATTTTACTATTTTCCAGAAACTATAACAATATTTATTAAGGCAGAGATACACATGCATATACATGTATAAAGAAGACATTTTACGTTACATTTTAAGTTACAACTCAATGAATGCCAGGAAAAGGTTGAACCATTGAAGTATGTCTCTCAGGCTTACAGTTTCACATAAATACCAGCTTGATTCAAACTGTTAACATTAACCCAACATGTCACGATTAAAACATAACTTTCAAATTACATTGTCTACCAGTACAGGAGTTTCAACAATGTGTGAGTGAAATCATTCCCCATGTGTGAATTTTTTTTGGAAATATGTAACTGAAACACTGTTCATACTTTGATCGACAATCAAAGATTGGATGTTCAACAGTCTTGCCTCGAATTTTAGCCACGACCATAACCTTGGTTCTGACAGTTAATAGCAACATTCATTGCCCTCCTAAAACTGTGGTAATGTTGGTGGTGTCTTGGTAACTTGATAGTATTAAAACAAGACTCCGCATCAAGTAGACTTGCTCTTGTAAACCTGACTTTAATAAAGTCACCACCTTTTGGAACATGGGGGTGTCCACAGACAAATTGAATGAGCTCATTCAACTTGGGAGTTACTGCAACTTCACTGCAGTTTGATTCCTGGCTGTTGACATCTGTAAATTAACCACACAACAAGAATCTGATTATAAATAACTTTCAGCTCTACTCAGGGGCCATTTTATGGGGGGTGGGGGACTACACATTTTTTGGTGGCAATATTATGAACAATTATTATGCTTCTAAAACCTGGGATAAAGGACGGTGCCTACTAATATCGAAGTATGGCTATGTGGGAAAAGCATATACTATTTTCCTGTTTTTGAGTACCTAGGAGTACCTGGGCCCTGTTTGACACTACTTGCAAACCACAAACAATTTGCTCTTTTCTTTAGGTTGCAATCAGCGTTAAGTAATAATTTTATTTTACTCATTAATGACAAGAAACCGAAATACTAGGCGCCATTTTTGTTACGCGCGCTATAATTTCGGACCTTTATAAGCCGCAAATTTAAATTATCAGTAAAACATCTTTGCTTTTTTTATGCAGTCAACTTCAAACGCACTTTTTATTTTTGACGGTACTTATAAATTAGCTCACCTCACATTATCACCACTTGGGTTTTTCAGAACAGATCCAAAAAGATTATTGATCTCCGCCGTCAAAGTTTCCGCACTCCAGTCTTTAATCACTGGCCACGCATCAATGTAGTGGTTTTTCCTTATCAAATCCGCTTTAACTTCTCCACGCGGAACCTTTTCCCATTCAGGACAACCGAGAAGACAGACATCTTTGTAAAACACACTTGGTTCAGCAACATCTCGTGTTGATCTTTGGTTTCCGCGGGGACGGTATGGCTGAAAACGCCCATTGTGGGACCGTGATCTCCCTCGTCTTTCAGAATCTCTTCCGGTCCTTCCGTAATTGGAAGTGGCTGAAAAGTTACTCTCAACAGCTCTTATAGATGCCACCGTCGACGGCAAAATTGCTTGCACGTTCGCGCTTGTTGATGCCCGTGGTATTCGGAAGGCCCGGTTTAGTTCAGAAGTCACTGACACCTCGTTATCATTGGAAGCACTTGTTGCTGAGGTTGGATTTTCTTGTTGGGGCAAGCGGTTCAAGTTGTTGAGGACCGCATTGACAATTTGTTGAACAGAACTCGCAGATTGCGAGTTACCGGCCATGTTTGCTGCTTTGAGGAATTCCCGCGCGAAGAACTCTCACATTTCCGTATGAATAGCACATCTCTTCCTGTAATACCATATAAGGATATGCTCTTTACATCCGGTTGAGGCGCAAATCGGTTTCCGCTTCCTCTCGACTACTATTTTTTTTTTCGGTGTTGATTTTTCCGGTTGACTGACTTTTTGCGTCAGACATACTTTTTAGAAACTCGACTCAATTTTTAGATTTCGAACTAATTTTTTTCTTAAACTGTGGACCATTATTATTTTTTTGAAGTAAAATTTTCAATTAATCGACCTCATTTTTTTAACCTCACTGTTTATTTCTCCAAGTAAGTCACTTTTTTTGTTAGGGGATTTTTGTCCGCAACGAAACGCCATACTTATAGGAGCTGAACAATTTGGAATTCAACAGAAGGCTGGAAGGCATTTGGCATCCAATTTCTGTACAATCGATTATTACACGGGTGCAAGAGTATTTCTCTTTAAAGCTGTCAGGCATTGTAGCTCTTATAACCTCCCTATTAGGCCATATAGATACTTGACCAAATTTTAAATACATGTAATTTATCCAAGAGAGGAATGTTCTGCTTACTGTCGACTGCGAAATACCAAACAAGTGAGCTAGATGTTTTTCTGCAAATCCCCTTCTCAGTCTGCAAAGAACAAGGAAGAACTCCTCTCTGGGTTCTAAGCTTCTTCGTCTACCTATGCTAGTACATCCCTCTGGTTCCTTGTTTCCACTATCGTAAAACTCCTTTTGGACAGTTCTTTCTTTTGATGAACAGTACCTAATGTTTTCCCCTTTCGATCCAGTATTTAAAAATTCAAACACAGCATTAAATGTTGCTAAATTAGGAAATCCCGTATAAAAGGCAATGTCCTCGTCGGTAGTAAAATTGCGTAGCTGAAAAAGGCGGGAATCTTTAAGGCTCCTCTGGCGTTTTAATACCTCTATTTCAGCCTTTAACTTCGCATTTTCAAGTTCAAAACCTCGAATTCCTTCAAGTTTTTTAACTTCTTCTGTTTGATCTTCACACGAACTTAAGCTGTTTTCCACATCATGATAACTAAAAGCTGCTGATGAAGTACAGGTTTCAGAAGTTGCTTCAGCTGCATCTGCAGTTGTTTGACTTTGAGATGATTGCAACTCCTTGTTTGAACACTCTGTTGTAGACGAAAGATTGCGACATTTAGGAGGTGCTCGCTTTTTCGGAGAACCTTTGGACCACGAAAATCGAGATGGAATTACCCCTGCCTTTACATAAACACGCTGACCTCCAATAGCTTTAACCAAGTCCTCGGGCTTAAAATGACGAGAACAGATCTTCGTGTTTTGGTTGACTCTAAACGCTTTTCCTTCGTCTCGACGAATGGCATGGAGCCAACGTTTTTTGAGGATAACGTCGTCTGGAAACTTCAAGTAAGAAATTTTCTCCCCGTTTTCGGTTCTGTATTTCTTTTTGGTACAGTTTGGAACACAACAATTTTGCGGCATTTTCAAAAACTGGCGCCCTTCACATCAGGCGGCCATTCTTATTTACCAGGCCCAACTAGCCTCGTTTTCAAGTTGATCGCTCCCAGTCTCTTTTCGTTCTGCATAGGGTCACGGTGGTCGGTTGCTATGCGGAATCCTCCCGTTGCTATATTGAAGATCACGTGACGACGCGCTTTCGATCGTGGATGAAATTTGCCTCGCGATGCAAGGCTGAGTCTCGGATGCTCGTTGTTAGCAAAATAATACGTTTCAAAGCTTGATTTTTACCAAAAATATGAGCACTTTCCTTCAATTGTATGTCTTCAATATGTTGTGAGCGTCTTTCTGCGACAACGGCTCGAACCGAGCTGTTAACTATTGATGCATTTTTGCTAAACATTGGTTTACACAGGCTTTCAGAACAAAAAGATCTAAGTTATTTTTGCATTTCTGGAACCCTTGGACAACAAGGACAATTTTTCACTTAGGGTACCCTAACGTAAATATCAAAACAACAAGAATACAATAGAAAAAGGCCTTTTTACCACCCTCTTAGGTTCAATTTTAACCGCCAGGCGCTCCATTTTACCCAGAATCCCCCAAAACCCTAAGTAAAAGATGAAGTTCAGTTTTAATGGTGTCGAATTCACCGACTTCTGAAGAAGAATTAAGGGCTAAACTTCAGAATACCCCGCAACTGAAATGAACTCTCAAATCCTGCTACCGCAGTCCCGCAGTCGACATAATTTACATACTATCTACATATAAACCTCACGAAATATACCGCTTTTTGCTTTGTTCACCTTGTTGGTCCGTGCTACCGCAGTCCCGTAGTCAACATAATTTACATACCAAAGCAAATGAAATGAACGCTAATTAACGCAACGCAAAGCGTCCTACACATGAATATTCCTCGTTCTTTCATCCATGTGCCGAAACAAGCAAGTTAAACATGTATATACCTTGTTCTATTATCCATGAGCCGAAACAATGCTTTGAAAAATAATATATTACAACTTCTTTTGCCTTATTAACATCATAAATTTCACAACAACAAATTTATACAACTTCTTGGCCTTATTACATCATCTAATTCAGGTTAACTTCAACCAAAATTTATAACAGAAACCGAATTGCGGTCAACTCGCCCGAAGTTAAAATCGCCCGGAACCAATTCGCCCGAAGTCAGGGACACTTCGCCCGAAGAAAAGTCAACTCGCCCGATCCAATTCGCCCGAAGTCAAGGTTTATTCGCCCGATATAAAATTGATTCGTTGAGAAGGAGTACAAGACGAACTTTGTCGCCGCTTTAATGGTTTATTTCGAGCTTTAGACTTAGAAAAACTATAGCGAGCTTTGATCAATATGTAATGGATAAAAACTGTAACGATATTAACTAACCTAAGATGATCTTACAGGTCCATTTAAATGGCTGCACGCCTGGAGGAGTTGGAAAGCAGATTTTTGGCTGGAAGCATACTCTTCCCATAACTCAAAAATTTTCGCTTGGCGACGGCGGTAGGCTTTGCGTTGTATTCTCTTCAGTTTTCGTTCTGATACAAGTCGTACCTGTAGGGCTGCCAGGGTTGCCTCTCGGTGTAAATGTTTCACCAGCAAGTAGAATGGTATGTGAACCCGTCCTCCAGCGCGTCTGTTAAGGCCGTGGTGCCACCCCTCTAAGTCATTGTTCGTTCGCACCGACTGTCCGTAAACGCTCCAGTCGCTCGGCGGGAATATTGTGCTGCTCACCCATTGTCTGTCGATGTAGGCGATGAGCTCTTCCATCTGATCGTTAAGCGCCCGATACCAAAACTCTTCTCGAGATGTTCATCCTTAAAGTGAAGTGAACAAACCTTTGTAGAATCTGTAACAGAGAAATGTTTTCCCGGCTCTCTTCGTATCGCGTGTAGCCATTGCTCCCTCAAATGCTTCTCAGTTGGAATACTAAAAAATCCAACTCTCTCGCCGTTTGGACCGGTGGATCCTTTTTGATCGCAAAGAGGAACACAACAATATCGATTCTCCCGGTATGACCAATCGATAAAAACCGATATCGGAAAACCGTTCGATAAATCGATATCAATCGATAATTTTTAATTAATCGATATCGATTTTATCGATCAATCGATAGAAATCGATACTCACAGTCTTCCGCGTATTTAACGGAGTATCAAAAACCATACAAAATAAAACTGCTTCTATGTGGACAGCGTTTTAATTTAATATAAAACAATGAACAGAAACATTAAGCAACCAAGGATTTATTTCATTGTGTAGTTCCAGAAAATATCCATACCCCCCCACGGAAGGTCACTGGAATTTCCGAGGGGGAGGGGGGGTTCAAAGGCTGTAATTTCCGAGGGGTCGGGGGGTTCTTTTGAAGCTGTTTTTTCCAAAGGGTGACGAGCTCCCGTACAAAGTCCTAAAAGCAACGTTCTATCGATCGAAGCAGAAAAACATACTTACCTACGTTGTTTTGAAACAAAAATCATTGCTCCCGAATATTGAGATGAGGTTAATACATAAGCTTTAATTTTTCTGTTTTCTCTTTGAGTTAGCTAGCGCTACAAACTCCAGAAGAACGATGTGCACTGGCGATGTTTATCTGGAACTCAAAATGGCGGACAAACAGGAGAGACTCGTCACCAGACTCCTGGTTTCGTCTGACAAGTCGTGTTCCGACTTCCGTTGCATGACTATCGGCGCTTTTACCCCATAAACTTTTAGTTAAATGTGTTAGGTCAAATGTTTTTATCTGTGGTAGTAATCTGTTACAAGCAGTTTTATCCGGGTTGCTAGTACCTTGACGTTTGCCTCACTGGTATTATGCTATTTTTCTTTCGCTTTGAGACGATAAGACACGGACAGTAACTGGAAGTCGCATTTTTTCTTGCTTGAGGCGTATTCTCGAATTCTTCAGTCACGTTAAATTAAAAGTTCTAAACTAGTGTCTTTGCTACTAGTTACTAGAGGAAGTAAAACCGCATAATCGCGCTCGGTTCGCTTGCCAATTTCAACTTAAAAAAATTCGCTGGAGAGCCTGTTTGCAGGCTAAAGAAAACGGCTTTGCTAAGCAGCAAACTAGCTCAGATTCGGTGAGGCAAAGGTATCGTTTGCCAGCAAGACTGAATGGCTGCTAATTTGCGGAAGGTTTTAACGTAAACAAAACAAAACGGCAACAGAAAGGTTCAATAGATCAAATATTTTTATCATTTATTTAACTTTTTCAATTATCATGACAAATTATTGGCTGGAAAACCGAGAAAAAAAGACAAGTTATGCAGTTCGCGCTTTTAAGTACGTTTGCTCTAATGCTTTGTGCTAGTGTCCACGCTCTGCCCAGCTAGTAAAACCGAATGTAACTAGTTCTATCATTCAGGGAAGGTGAAAACTATAATAAAAAGTAACTACGAGTTCTATGTCTGTTTGGTGATCTAGTACTGCTACTATAGATAGTTTCCAGTTTTTTATGTAAATTTACTTCAGAACACAACGGCAAAATTTGCCAAAAAAACTGAACCTTTTACTGCAAATTGCAAATGTACTGTGTATTAATAATTGTTACTTATAAAATGCTGACATACGTTTTAAAAAAAATGTCTTGTAGTCATTAACTGAGTTCATTCACTATCGGTACTGTCGTCACTGACTTCTTCGTGATCACTTTGTTGAGTTGCATGAAGTTGACCTAACAGTCTTCTTCGGGTATCTATTGCTTTCCTTAAAGCGTCCTGTGCTTTACGCATCTCAGTCAGCTGTGATTGGAGGTCGTCTTCGAGTTCATCCACTTTGACTGATGCCGCTTGACGGTTAGACTTGCTGCTATCGATATACTCTTGCCTGGCCCGTCGGTCAGTTTTTGCTGTAGATCTTGCAGGGATGTCGAAGCTGTTTCCACGCGTTCCCGATTTTTTTCTAATGTCTTCGCAGAGAGCTGAAACTTTCTTTGGACATCAACAGGGCATTTGTGGTTGATCTCCTGATCAATGTTCTCCAATTCATCCTTTAGATGCTCTGTTTTCTTTATTGTCCAGTTGACATTTACCGCCCCTTGAATTTCTCCAGGCTTGAAGCTTCTCAGTGCACTGTTCTTACAAAGCTCTTCTGCTTTGTTGTTCCAGAATTGTCTGTATGTTTTCTGCAATCCCTTGCTTTCTTCGATTTCTTTCTCACTAAAAATCTTGACTTTCCTCGCTCTGGCCGCGGAGTAAGGCTCCGATGATACTGACAAACGATTTGGTGAAAACATTTCCATCAGCGTGGGCTGGCGAGAAACCTTTGTTTTCTTTGCTGGTGGGATCTGCTTCAAGGACCGATCAGTTTACCGGCTTGATGCAACTAGTGCCATCGCGGATAGAATTATTCATCCAATATGAGCATGTAGGTCATGAAACTGACGCTGAAATGATAGAAGTCGGTTAAATTTGAAACTTGGCTTGATAACAAGGAATGGAAGAGAAGTTTGTAAAGAAGGGTTACAGTTGCAATTACTGCTTTTCCTTTCAACCAAAATCCTCGTGAAATTTGTGATAGCTGCCAGCAAAATTAAAAAAAATGGGGTCCATTTCAAACATCGTAAAACTAGATCGTGCCAAACTCAATTTCAATGTAAACACATTTTATTCCGTAACTTCTGTCTTGGGTAAGTTTGTACTTCATTTGTAATTTCAATACCGTATGTTTGGGGTAAATTCGTTTTCCAACAGCTTTTAAATTCGGCGAAATTTCAGAAGCGAGTTTGGCACGGCAGTTAGCACGATATTTTAAACGGGCCTACAACAGGTAGGAATTAGGATGACGACATCGCAAGTCACGTGAAAACGTACAAAGTCATGCTACACACGAAATCGCCATGTTTGTTCAATTGCAAAAATATTGTTGGCGACCTTTCCATAAACTTAATTGTTATGAATGACATTCAAGGAAAAATGGAACACACGTTATTCATGATTAACTTTGGTTATGTTTGTAGCGGCTTCTTGTTGCCGTACATGGCATTTCGAATTATTTCAACTAAAGGTTCAGTAGCCACTTCGACTTGTCTTCCCGTAACGGGAAGACAAGTCTTGGACTTCTGTGGTACGTAAAACACCATGACTTCTTAAGTTTATCTATTTGAAAGAGAAGAAACGTTAGCAAACTTTGTTTAGTGCAAAGCAATAATGGTAAAATTGATAATTAGAAAGAAGGAATGTTCTCCTACTTTACGTATTAAAGCATAAATAATTTCCGTTGTGGATAAACATTTCAGCGAGTTTCAAAACTGTAAAACTTATTCTCCAGTGTATATCTAAAAATGATTTGTAATTAAAATAATTTTAAATGAATTCCTTTGAGAGGTCGTAATTTTTTTTTTGACCGCTAAATCGTTGCGCGAGACTCGATTTTGTAAACATGACAGAAATTAATTGAAATATCGGCAAATTCTGAAACAACATTATCGCAGAAGTTGCAACATATCTTCTAGTAAATTAATGACTAACAGCGAAAGAAATTAAAAGGCCCAGGCTTTTAACAAATCAAAAAATTATTGTAGCGGCGTTGAATGAGGGTTTGAAGCTACATGTTTACATTTTAATTTCTACTTTACAAGTGAAGGTCACGCATGTAATAAACGTTTCCACCGACTCAATTTGGTGCCCAAACGCTTACGATACAGCTAGATTGTTACAATCGTCCTACGTTCTAAAGAAAGAAGCAATTTCGAATTTTCAAAGAGGTGTTTAAAAATATTGGAAATTCCTGGGGGGAGGGGGGGGTCCTCACAGACCCTCTGGAACGGAAATTCCTGGGGGGGAGGGGGGTGCAAACCAAAAAGCCTTCCGTGGGGGGGGGGTATGGATATTTTCTGGAACTACACATTCAGTCAACACATTAACTTCATTCTTTGTTTTTTCTTTTGTTTCTTTGGTTCTGGAACCATGTTTTAACCTAAAAGGAAAAAAAAAAAGAAACCAAATTTATATGTTTATTGCATGCAACCGTATCCGGGTTAATCATTTTGACTCTTATATTCCCGGTATATTCTCGCAAGGTCTCTCGATGATTTTACTTTATATCTCCAGGAAAAAGCTATCTTAAATTCACTTACTTGGTGTTGCTCTAAGTCAAAGTTCTCGGCCAACTTTTCCATTAGCTGTGCCGTCGGACGGCCCTTTGTCCTTCCATATGCATGGTTTAGTCCACTCAACTGAAATTCAGTAAAGTGGTATTATAAACACGAAGTAGTCGTAGTCGTTTTCGTATAAAATCTGATTTATTACGCTTCGATATCGTACAAAAGAACCTTTCGAGTTAAATCACACGCCCCTAATATACACACTAATTTTGATATCCTATAAAAACCAGTAAATCAAGTTCTTGTCACGTGCTCTCTAAACAAACAAAACGAAAAGCGTGACGACTTTGATTACATAACAAATACGCGTGACTGTTTATGACACTCCCCCTAGTTGATCACCTTAGTGTGAGTCAACTATATATTCGCTTTGAAAAATAAACTAAGATTGTATTTGTTATCGCAAAGTTCGTTGTTCCTAAATGTTCGTGTTATTTACAAGCGTGAGGAAATAAATCTAAATATGGCAACGTTTAAGGTTCTCAGTTCAGTTCAAGAGTTCACCTCAAGAGGAACAACATGTTGAATGGGTCGTCGCAAACGCTGGATTGAATTACCATTCGTACTCGTAACTTTAACTGAAACTGCTCGCACTTTTCCATCTCGGCCCGGGTGCAATTCTTCTACTTTCGCAAGTTTCCAGAAGCTTCGACGAACGCTGTCATTTTTGAGAATAACCATGTCTCCAACTTTGACCCCTGTATCACCATTGTCTCCCCTTAGCCGTGCGGTCTTGATAGCATGTTCTCTTAAACTGGTTAGATATTCATTTCTCCATTGACGAGTGAATTGTCCCAAAAGACGTCTATGATGTTTAAGTCTCTTCGTCAGAGAATCGTAGGTGCTGGTGATTTCGAAATGTTGACTGTTCGGAGTTGTAGTAACTCTTCGACCATAAATCAGATCCGATGGCGTTAAGGGATACGAGATCGATTCCTCGTCGTCATACACATAAGTCAGCGGCCTTGCGTTGATCAGCCCTTCTATTTCAGTCAACAGAGTACTCAGCTCCTCGTGGGTGAGGGTAGATTTTCCGATGGTTTTTTGGATAGGAGACTTAACGCTGCGAACGAGCCTTTCCCAGTAGCCTCCCCACCACGGTGCCTTTTCCACAATGAAATTCCAACTGATTTGATTGTTCGTTAAATATCGCCAAACTTCCGGTGACCGTACTAATTTGCGAATATCCTTGCTTGATGATTTGAAAGTTTTTGCATTGTCCGATTGAAGATTTGCCGGGAGTCCTCTTCTACTAGTGAATCTTCTGAAAGCAAAAAGGAAATCTTGGACACCGAGTCCACGGGTCAACTCCAAGTGCACGGCACGGGTTGAAGCGCATGTAAATAAACACACGTAAACCTTGACACATTCAGCGTTGTTGACGTTTTCCTTTACGTAAAATGGCCCAGCGAAGTCGATTCCAACATTAGTAAAAGGTGGATCGTCTGAGACACGGTTGTTTGGAAGGTCAGCGAACGGTGGAGGTTTGCACGGTGCTGCATCGAATCGTCGGCAGACAACGCAGTGTCGAATGATTTTCTTGACTGTTTCGCGACCGCGTAGAACCCAGAAACGTTCTCGTAGGTTCGTTAGCGTGTCCCTTATCCCAGAATGCTTGACTAAATCGTGAATATTCCAAATAGTGAGATTAGTGAAAGCGTGTTTGGCAGGCAAAAGTATCGGGGTTCTGGCAGAAGTCGACAGGGAAGCATTTGCGATCCTTCCTTTGCATCTGATAATTCCATCGTCGTCGAGAAACAGTCCCAACTGCGCAACACGTATAGGTGGCGTTGATTTCGAATCCTTTCGTTTCAGAAAAGAAAGTTCATCGGTAAAAGCCGATGCTTGAACCGACTGTATCCACAGATTCTCTGCGTCCTTCAATTCGGTGGTTGTTAGATCTTCCATCTCTTCCTTTCGATTTTCAAGTGTTCGGTTTTTGAGCTTGTTGATGAACTTGATCACAAACGCGGTTACTCGAATTAATTTCGTCCTGTTGCTGAACCGTCCAATGTCGATTATCTGGTCAACTTTCGGGTTGAATTTGTCGCAGGCAGTGGTAATAAGGGAATGTGTTACATCTGGTACGTTCTTGACGGCTTCCTGTAAAATTTGTTCTTCGTTCACTTGTTCCGATTGAGAAGTTTCGGGCCATTCATTCTCGGATCGATACAAAAAACTCGGACCATCCCACCATGTATTGCTGGCAGAAAGTTCCTTCGCTGATAGTCCACGCGATGGTAGATCGGCAGGATTTAATTCTCCTGGACAGTGCCTCCATAAATCTTTGGGAGTTAGACGTCGAATTTCTTCTACTCTTTGACCGATGTACTGCTTCCATACTCTTTCATTTTTGATCCAGCAAAGAGCAGTTGTAGAATCACTCCAGAGAACGGTTGTGTATTCAGCTCCAATCGACTTTAACTTGTTAACAAGTCGGGCCAAAATTAATGCTCCTAGTAATTCCAATCGAGGAATTGTCTGTGCCTTGATAGGAGCGACTCTCGATTTTGAAGCGACCAATTTAACTTCGATTCGACCATCACTGTACGTGTTTCGAATATAAACCACCGCGGCGTAGGCGCGTTCTGAAGCATCACTGAAGCCATGTATCTGAGAGCTTACAGGTTGTCGCGAGAAATAGCATCGAGGAATACGATAGCCGCCAATGAACTTCAGATCTTGGAGAAACGATTTCCATCGGTGAAGCAAAGTTCCTTGTAATTCTTCGTCCCAATTTGTTTTGTTGATACAAAGTTCTTGAAACAAGATCTTCATCTCTATTGTTAGAGGCGTCAAAAATCCCATGGGGTCGAAGATCTTGGCCGTAACCTTGAGAACAGATCGCTTGGTGAGGGGAAGTGATTGTGCAAATGGGCACAGGTCGGAGAAATTGAAGAAAATTTCGTCTGTGAGAGTGTTCCAGTTCATTCCTAGAATTTTAACTACTGCGTCTTCGTTGTCAGAAGTCGTTGAGTCACAACCAACACTCGATTTAGCGAATGATTCGTCATCTTCTTTGTTGACTTTAGTGACCTCCTGTTGTGTGTTTGCTGATCCCAGTGAACTTTCAAGTTTCGTAATTTGCATTTGTAGTTTTCGCGAGTTCGATCGCCATTTTCTGAGATTGAATCCTCCACTGGACATAACCTTCTTGCATCTCTTGTAAACAGAGAGACCTCTTTCTTCGTCCGACTCCCCCGTTAACAGGTCGTCCACGTACAGAGATTGTTCCAATAATTCAGCGATTTCGGGGTCACTTTGTTTGTGTAATTGTAAGTGATGCAGAATTGTCGCTCCCAAAATAGCAGGCGAGGGGCGTAACCCGAACACGAGCCGTGTGAACCTGTATTGTACAATCTCCGGTTTAACGCAATCTGGGTTTCTTAACCATAAGAATCGAAGAAAGTCTCGATGATCCTCTTGGATTCCAACCGTAAGGAAGGCCTTTTCAATGTCAGCTGTGATACCGACAGGATTCTTCCGAAAGCTCGCTAGCATATTGAAAACATGTGGGATGTGATTTGGCCCAGTTTCAAGGCAATCGTTGAGTGACTTCTCTTGGCTACCAGATTTTGCTGACCCATCGTACACAATTCGGACCTTCGTTAGTCTCGCGATCCTTTCTTACTACTGCATGATGAGGCAAATAATGATGCCGCGCAGCAATTTTCTCTTTGTTCAAATCCTCGTTCGGTACTTTCTCGATTATCCCCTTTGATAACTGATCTTGAATGATGTTGTCGTATTCTGCTAATAACTCTGGGTCTTTGCGCAGCTTGTGATGTAAGGATCTTAATCGCGATTCGCACAACAGATAGTTGTTGGAGGATAGCGGCAAACAATTTTCTTTCCACGGTAAATTGACTTCGTATCGGTCTTCGTTCCATGCAACGTCGATTTTGAAAGATTCCTTCGTTTCCTGTTGAGTCAGATCCTTAATGCCAATTGCCTCAGTCTCCCAAAAGTCCTTCAGAGTGTTCGAGAGAACGTCGTCTTCGTTTCGGGCAAATAGGGCGTCATGGCCTTCGATTATTAAATTTGAATGCGTAACATAACTCCGATCGAGTGTTCCTTTAACTGGCCCAGACAGCAGCCACCCGAGTTTGCTATTCACAGCAATGGGACCTTCGTCTCCACGTCTTATCTCCCCCGTTACAAAATGCCAGTAATAATCGCAGCCGATCAGAATATCAATCGAGCCTTCGGCGTCAAACGGTTCATCCGCTAGCTCCAATCCATCCAAATGCGGGTAGTTTACAGAGACCTTGCCAGGTAAAGGCGAACAAATAACCGGAAATGTCAGAGCAGAAATTTCAATGGAATCTTCGCATCCAGACCTTCGTACTTGTAATTTCACAACATCGCAATTCTGCTTCTTGTACTTTGCTTCTCCAAATGTGTTCAAGTTGAGTCGTTCAGTTTGAAGTGATTTCAGATGAAGTTTTGCTCGTAAATTCTCAGTGATGTAAGAGCGCTGGCTTCCATTGTCGAAAAGTAATCTCACCACGGTCGATCTAGTCCCATCTTCGTTTGTCGCTACAGCCTTAGCTGTTTGCAGTAAGACTCTGCAATTCGGTCTTGAACTCTTGCGATTTGTCGTAGTTGCTGTTGTGATGCCAGTGTTCTCTCTTTCGTTGTTCGTCTGGTCCCTGGGTCTTTCTTGTGTAGATCGGTCGGAATTGAGGGGACGTTCTGTATTCTGCGCGTTGTTGTTATTGGAGGAGGAGTTTACGTTTCGTGGACAAATCGATTGATGGTGTCTCTTGTCGCATCTTCTGCAAGTTTTCTGGCATTGATCCTGTTGATGTCCCTTTCGAAGGCACATGAAACATCTTTTGTCCCGAGCAAGGATGGTTCTGCGAGCGTTTAATTCGGTGACCGTTTCGCACGAGGCTGAGAAATGTTTCCCAGAACAGTAAACACAAGTCGGCGCAAACTGTTGGGTTTGTGAATCAGCAAGATAAGCACCAGAAGTACCGGGTGGAATAGTGGGTGGCAAAACCTTCGATTTATCAGGAACAAGATGTGGAGGAGGCGGTCGTTTTGATTCTAAAGGCGGGACGGTTTTAACCCTTTCGCTCATTTCTCTCGCTTCGATTTCGCGTTGTAATAGGTCGAGCAGCGGTTCGATTTCCCAGACATCTTGACTAGTGTTGCGAGCGACGTGAATTCGTATATCGGGAGGAAGTTTCGACATAATTACCGGAATGAGAAGACTTCCATATTGTGCAGATTTGATGCCAAGGGCTTCCAAGCCTCTTACGTTTACGCTGATTTTGTCATACAAATAACGGAGTTGAGAAGGCCTTTCTGAAGAACATACGGAGATTTTCAAAAGTTCGTCCATGTGGGAAGCGATTATTTGTTGTGGTTTTCCGAATCGTTTAACCAAAATGTCCACAGCCGCTTGGTAGTTGTCTTCGGTAATCGGTAACCCTGCAATGGCGCGTGACGCTGCTCCCTCGAGTTGAGCTACTAGATAATTGAACTTCGCGATTTTCGACAAAGTCGGGTTCGAATGGACGGCACTTTCGAATGTATCCCAGAACGGCTTGAACTGAGTCACTTCACCTCTAAATTTCGGTAGGGTGAGCTTTGGTAGTTTAGATGTCGCTGCATTTGTTGTAGGAGGTGTACCATTATGTTGGGAAGTTTGATTCGGCGAAGGAAGACCTGAAGAAGCTGGAAGAGATCCCGTTGTTTGTATGGCTTGAGTCGAAGGAGGCGTTGATAGTGAACCGGTCAGAATAGAAGGGTTGTCTGCTGAAAATTGTGCCGCGGATCCACCAGTTGTTGTGTGAGTTGTACTCGTATTTGAGGGCGTTGTCGTGAGGGAAATATTCGCAAGAGCGTCCATTACTCGCATTTTCAATGTTTCGGCTTCGTCAATTTCCTTTTCGATTTCCTCCACTTTACAGACGGATACGATTTTTTCGTCTAGGTCTGAGACCAGTTTCGATTTTTCCTTTAACATTTCTTCGATTCTCGACAACTTGTTTTTCGTCTTGATATCCAATTCGGATGTCGCATTTTCCAAGATCGTATCAGCTTCGCCGATAAGCTTCGTTATAACTCCTCTGTTGGCCCCGCGAGTTGCTCGTAGTCGTGGCAGATCTTCTTCTGTCATCCTTTCAGGTCGTGATTTCGAGCCCCACGTTGGGCGCCATATTATAAACACGAAGTAGTCGTAGTCGTTTTCGTATAAAATCTGATTTATTACGCTTCGATATCGTACAAAAGAACCTTTCGAGTTAAATCACACGCCCCTAATATACACACTAATTTTGATATCCTATAAAAACCAGTAAATCAAGTTCTTGTCACGTGCTCTCTATACAAACAAAACGAAAAGCGTGACGACTTTGATTACATAACAAATACGCGTGACTGTTTATGACAAGTGGACCCTCTTTTTCTTTGCAGCATTCACTTCCTCCTCA
>OX393561.1:8359969-8367469 GCA_947652115.1 Blastomussa wellsi
CGTTGTTTATAATTGGTATATTAAACTTGTATAGCCCAGTTTGTTAAAGAAATAAAATTCTCAAACGCATCAGCAATTCATGAAGTAAAAACAAAGAAAATCATAACCGTGATGGCAGTTTGGAAATGCTGTTGATTGCTTTCAGCATTTTAACCAGTAAGGTTTTCTGCGTCACACCCTCTTTATTTGATGTACAGAGTTCAATGGATCGAGACTCCCTAGTTGAAGGCTACTTTCGTTTAGGGATAAATTACGTAGAAATCCTAGCCTTTTTAATCATGTGTCATGGAATCAATTTAAGTATGAGACAGTTAAAGAGGATCTTACGCGAACGAGGTCTTACAAGAAGGAAGCAACAAAGCTCTGTGAATGCAATTGTTGATGCGATAGAAAATGAGCTAGACGGAAGTGGCCGCTTAATTGGTTACCGATTAATGCACCAAAAACTTGGTTTGTCCTACGGTCTCGTTGTTGATAGGGAAACGGTGAGGGTTGTGATGAAAGCATTAGATCCTGAAGGAGTGGAGAGAAGGTCGCGACACCGTCTTGTTCGACGCAAATACCACGCTGGTGGACCGAACTTTATCTGGCATATTGATGGGTATGATAAGCTTAAGCCCTTTGGCTTTTGCATTCACGGGGCTATTGACGGTTTTAGTCGACGTATTATGTGGCTTGAAGTGGATCATCATCATCATATATCCTTTTCGTGCCTCGTGGCACATAGGGCCTTCACAGAGCTTCTCCACTCCTCTCTATTGGTTGCTGCGGTCCGCCCCTCCTCCCACGATCTCCAACCTGCTTCTTGCCTTTCTTTCTCTACTGTCCGTCTCCAGGTGGTTTTTGGTCTTCCCCTTCTCCTTTTACCTTCTGGTGCCCAGCTCATGGCAACATTGCAATCATCATTGCGATCTTTCCTAAGAATATGGCCAATCATTTTCCATCTTCGAGACATCACTTCCACACTCAGTGGCTTCATGCTTGCTCTTTCCAGTAGCTCTTTGGTACTGACATGGTCTTGCCATCGGATTCGGAAGATCTTACGTAGGCATCTATTATGGAACACATTCACTGCTTTATCATCTCCTTTGTTCATCTTCCATGTCTCAGATCCATAGAGTAACACTGGCACTACCAGTGTTTTATACAGCCTCAGTTTTGTTTTCCTCAAGATGTTATTAGAGATCCAGATCTTCTTTAGTTTGTTAAAGGCACCTCTGGCTTTCGATAACCTGTTCTTCAAGTCCTTCATACCACCTCCCTCTTTACAAACTTTCGCCCCCAAGTACACAAACTCTTCGACATCTTCAATATCCTGCCCATTTATTATGATGTTTTCTTGGTTCCTTGCATTGATCCTCATCGTTTTTGTCTTTTCTCCGTTGATTTTGAGTCCCACCCGTCTGGCCTCTTCGTCCAGCCTTGTCGTTTTATCCTGAATCTGCTGCTTGGTAGATGAAAGCAGAGCTATATCGTCCGCAAAGTCCAAATCGTCCAGTTTTGAAGTAAACCTCCACCTAATACCGTTTTCACCACTGCCAACCGCTCTTCGCATTACCCAATCCATAACAATCAAGAACAAGAATCCCGACATATTGCATCCTTGTTTTACCCCAGTTTTTATGTCAAACCACTCACATGTTTCCCCCTGATCTTCTACAGCACACTTGAAGTCGTCATAAAATACTCTTACCATTTTCACGATCTTCTCTGGGATTCCATACTTAGCCATTATTACCCACAGGCTTTCTCGGTGGATAGAATCAAAAGCCTTCTCAAAGTCTACAAAGTTCAGGTACAGGGTTGCCTGCCATTCGCTAACCTGCTCAATAATGTTCCGCAGGATGAAGATCTGGTCTGTTGTACCCCTCCCCTTTCTATAACCTGCCTGTTCCTTCCTCAGCCTTCTATCCACTCCATTTCTCACTCGCTCTATGATGATTCTACCGAGTACCTTCCCCACAACGGACAGTAAGGTTATTCCTCTCGAATTTTTGCATTCTTTGAGATTCCCTTTCTTCGGCAACTCCAATAATAACCCGTATACCATAGCAAATTACTTTTTAAAGTGCGTTCGTCGCATCGGAGGAACCCCAACAATCCTTAGAAGTGATTGTGGTACTGAAAATTGCTACGTCGCAGCTATCCAACGTTTCTTTAGGGAAGATCATGACGACCCGCTAGCCGGAGACAGTAGTTTTATGTACGGCCGTTCTGTTTCCAATCAAAGAATAGAGGCGTGGTGGAGTACTTTGAGGAAAATGGATACTGACTTCTGGATAAATTATTTCAAGGATTTAAGGGAGATAGGTTTATACAGTGATGACAATGTTTTACACGTAAACTGCCTCAAGTTTTGCTTCATGCCTTTAATAAGAGAAGAATTGCATCGTTGCGCAGAGTTATGGAATTTACATCGAATACGACCTCAGTCTTCAAACCTTGATTCCCCGTCAGGTCGACCAGATGTCTTGTACTTTTTACCGGAACTAAATGGAAAGGTAAATCATGCTCATGATGTCACTTTGGATGACATCGAACTGGCAGAGGAAGTTTTCTGTGCCCAGGGTAGAGTGGGCAGTGACAATAATTCTTTCAAAGTGTTTGAAGAGTTAGCCAAGATGATAATGGAGGATGAGAGCCTCAGTACCCCAAGCAATCCAGATGAGGCTTTGCAACTGTATATAGATCTTCTTAAACATATCGAGGACATCATGTAAACCAAATTGTATTACCCACGTTTTTGTCATGTTCATACAAATGACGGCATGCTGACCGTCATTGCAAGTACTATCTCTTGTCATTGGTGCTGGCTGCGTTCTTTTATAATTAAGGGGGATGGCCCTTAACTACAAAATGGTTGCTTCTTTAGTATCTTGGGCTTAGTTTTTGGCCATATTTGTTCGATTGGAGGTTTCGTTCACTTTCGGTGGTCATGAACATATGGGTAAGTCATACATGTGACCAGAACTCAAAAACCCTCAAAGGCTACACGTTACATCTTCCTCCGCTGAAACCAATCTCAACGAATCTGTAGAATGGTTTTGTTAAGATCCGCGTTACTAAAAGGGTTATGAGGTCATAAAGTTTTGTGACTTCATAGCTTTTTCAATATCGATCGTATATTTGAACAAATCCATACTTCAGTTTTTGCATCCGAGTGTACTCTATCCTTTGGCTTTTGTTCTATCGGAGAAAAATCGAAGCTGTGTGAGTTTTAAGGGTTTTTGCGTTCTGTTTACGTCACGTAAGTTACCAAATATGGTCACGGGTAACCGTAGAGTGAAGGCATCCCTCTAAAAGAACAAACCTGGCCCAAAACTAAACTTAGGACATTATGGGAACCCAAGATTTGACGGATAGAAGTCATCCACAGCAACCATTTTATGTATAAGTGTCTCTCTCCTTTAGCCATTTGCTGTTGACGTTATATATTGGCTATTCCGGTCTTGATTGCACCGATACCCAAACTAGCTACGTTGTGTATGTCGTGATACAATTATGGCCCGGCTATCTAATTTTGAGGGAACAATTACAGTCAACTCGCGCCTTGCAGACACTCCACTATTACGGACTCGCTATTACGGGCAAAATTCAGATTCCCGGCAAGAGGTTGAACTGAAAATGAATCCCGGTAGTACGGACTCTCGTCATTACGGCCGTTAACGACGTCCCGAGGGTGTCTGCCATAACGAGAGTTGACTGTAATGTTAATTAACTTTTCCCTGATTTAGTTGAGTTCATATCATTGTTAAAATCAATATTCCACATGTCTTGAGGTTTAAAATGAAAAAAGAAAACACTTTATTTTTCTTTAATAAACTTAATTAACTGTAACAAGGCTTAACAGTGCATAACCCAACAGTGCATGTCACTAAAAACGTAAAATAAACTTAAAATACTTAATATTTTAACATGTCTACTGTACTTAACATTAAAGCGCTTTACCATTTTCCAGACAGAAGACTTGAATTAGAATGCTCTTTACAATGAAACGTCTCTGATGATACCAGAACAGTTATCAACACATCTGGCAATACGACTATTATTGTTTTAGTAAATCATTTCAGTCCAGTCTCGCTTTTTAACAAAATATAACTTGAAACTACGGTACTAACATGCACATTCCCTTGGTTAAAAAACCGCTTGAAACGTTCTCTCTGGGGAGAAAAGCGCAGAATTCCTTATGAAAAAGAAAGCCTGGATGTTTTGCTTTTAAATTAGCGAGAATTTCCATGACTCTGCATTTTTCAATACTTCGTCCATTTGAGACTTGAAATCTGTAAAACTATCATATCCCCCAGAGGGCAAATCCACTACTGCTGAACAAGCATGTACTGTAACATGTGGCAAATTTCCCACGTACGCATGCAAAATTACTTTAATAGATGGAACTACAATAGCAGAACTTCCTGTTACATAGCGAAGAAAGCATGACAATTCATTTTCATTGAGTGATCTAACATACTTCTTGAAATATGTAAAGACAATATCTTGCCCTTTCGACATTGCAGAAGGATCGTCTACAACAATAAGGGAGAGAGCTTTGTCAGTCGTAACCTGTAGAGATTTGTAAAGATCAACGACTAGGTCTTTTGTGGCTGAGAGCCAGACCTTTTCGGGTGCTACACCGTCAAAAAGACCTTCCTTCAAAGAATTCGCTGCCATTACAGTCTTGTTCCAAAGTTCAGTTTTTGCGACACTAACAAGTATTGATCGCAAGTTATCTACATTTGGCATTTTTGACACACTGAACTCTGACAAAAAGTCAACAAGGAAATCAGTGCTACTAGCAGAAAGATTCTGTTGTGTACTACATTCTCCTATAATATTCTGTAGCCTTACTTTTTCGTAAGAGCTGACATAATCCAAAAACCCGTCAAGGAAATCTTCATCAGTAACATTTTCTTTCCCAGCAACAAGTGCAGTAAAAAATGTTTTACTTATTAATGTTGGAAAAATCCCAACCATAACGTATACATGAGACATAATCCTACCTAATGCGGTATAAATGCTTTCATCAATAGCTGGGGAAATACGTGGTACATAAGTTGTTGTACCTTCAAAATAAAGAGGCATTACTTTTTCCCAAAAAAGAGTAAATGCTTCTCTTTTTACCCCATTAAGATCCATGGCAGGTTCGTTAACAAAAGTAACATTTAAAAGTGACTCTACTGTGGATTTTTCATTATACAACTTTAACATATCCTGTACAATGTTTTCACGGTTTATTGTGACGCTCCTTGAGTTTCCCTGATCACACAACGTAGAGAGGGCTTCAATTCTCCTTTTCGGAATGGTCTAAGGAAATGAACAAATGTTAACTTATTAAAAAAAACGAGGGAACATATGAACAGTAAGTAGATGTAAAAATGGGTGTGTGAAAAACAACTTAAACTGAATGTGCTACAGCATACTGAAAGTGCTACGCAATACTGAATTCATAAATCAGAGGTACCAAGCAATAAAATATGTACTTTTTCTGTGTCATTGGCCTTGTTCTTTGTCTGATGGTGATTCTTCAGCAGCTGGGGTAAGCTGGTATGCCTAAACTGGTAGCCTCTATTGCCATCTGCAGGAGCTCGCCTTTTCGTCTGAAAGTTAAATAAAAACTGTGTTTTGTACTATTTACCTCTTATCAACTGAACCTTTCTTGAACCAATTACTCAGATGAATTATAACTTTCAAAAAAAGTTTACCATCATTTCATTTATCATCCTTAATATTCTTTAGCAGGTTGGCATTATCCAGAAATTTTCCATTTTTTTTTTACTTGTAACATAACGCAAACCATTTATTTTTTCCTCTCCTGTAGTTCAAAGAAACAATCTAACTGTGCAATGTGATACGTTTAAGTGTTCTTTGAACGTCAACATTTTTTTATGTGACATAAACCATGCATGTGCAGAGAGAGGCCCTGTAAATGTAAACTGTAAACTGTCCTGGGTCTTTTGATCCAGAGTCCAGAGTACTTGCGATTAAGCCAAGTACCTCACATTACAGTTTTTCATGAGCTACATATACTTAGCCAATAACAAAGCATGCTGAAGAACGCTGTACATCCTCTGGGGAACTGAGATGTCTTCTTGCTACACTTGTAATAAGAAGCCAATAAGTTAGACATTACGTTTTCAGATTTTTATCACAATTTTAACTGCTTTGAACACTGTCCCCCAAGTTTTCACAGTATGGTAATATATACAAATTTGTAGTAAATTATTTATAAAGAAACATGCCAATAAACTCGATGACTTAGAAGTGTGTATTTTTTATAGCTTAAGATGTTACAACTGTATTGTTAGAATTCAAAGAATTCGCAATCACATTGAAATCCTTATAAAAATTTCTTTCTCAGAAAAGTACATTGGTGGCTAAAATGAAGTCCAATTTATCCTCCTTCTTTCTTCCTGAATCTAACCAGCAAGAGCTTACATGCAGGTTAGAGTAAAAAAGTATTAAAAAAAAGCAATTAGATAACACAATAACGATGCTCCGCATTAGTTAAGCTCTTGACGAACTTACTTTTGACCTTCGCGAACATGTACACATTAAAATACACAGTGCAATATTTTGACATTAGAAAAGATATAATACCTGGGGCTCGACATGTTGACTTTCGTCACTTTCCTCACATTCACTTGATTCTCCATAATGGTCTGCTGATGGTGATGTGTTTACACAGTCTGCCATTGTTAGGCCATTTCTTTCACTAGGATTCGTCGGAGATGGTACTTGTGTAGACAGCAAAACACCATCTTGCTGGTGTGAACGGCACTGTGGCACACTCAAAGCTGGCATGGTTACAATATCTTTAAATTCATTTTGACAAACAGGGCACTTGATTGTACCATTTTCACCTGTCTGAGGAAGGTAAAAAAAATTAATAAGAAATGGCACCAAAATGCATAGCCTGCAAGTGTATATACACAACTGATGACAACTCCTTCTCGCAAATCAATATCACTGTTTATCAGTGGTCATTAATGGTTTCAATAACAGTAATAATAACAATGCTTAAGAATAATAAAAGTGATAATGATAATGATAATAATAAAAGTGTCTACTGTAGGCTAAAGTAAGTAGATTACGAGTAGTCCCTATTTTTTCTTATCATCGGTTGAGAACGGCGAGAAAAATAAGGACGCGCAAAAGCTGGAGGCATGGTGGGGATCACCAGCTTTTGCACCTCCTTATATTCGGTTTCTGACTCAGTGGAGGTGAATGGACTTTCCAGCACTTCCACAGTTGCCTAGGCTGCGTAGTGTTTGCTTTTAACAATTAGTCAAACCCCGAAATAAACTAGAAATGGTCTCCCATCATAATTTGTTCAAAAAGGAAATATCCATGGTCCATTGCAAACTGCTATAGGTAATCCAAGCTTTCAAACATATTATTTAATAAAATAAAAGGTATGCATACCTTTTCAAAACATTTTAGCAAACAAGAAAAATAGTTGTGGTCTCGAAGGGTACCTTTTATTCCCTTCAAGGTCATTTTAAA
>OX393561.1:8374969-8382469 GCA_947652115.1 Blastomussa wellsi
AACATTCAAGTGTGTTTTCCACTGCACAAAAGCTTAAATTAAAGTGTAAGTTTATCTGTTGTCATTAGAGGATTTTTAGCGTTTGTTCCCGACGCTCACGATGTTCACGTTTCCAAACAAAATTTATTTGTTAATGTTGCAAAATTCGTCCTGAAAACGATCATCCCATCTTGGTAAACTTTCCTTATTTAGGTGAGTCTTATAACCGGGAAACTACGGTCTCTTTATTCTTTTGTTTACATAATTGTTTCATTAATATTCATACTCTCGATTATCCGGACTACGGTATTAATTGCCAAAGTCCCAATGAGTCTGGATAATCGAGGTTAGACTGTACTACTACTACTACTACTACTACTACTACTACGTATTTAAAAGACAAAAAGTTAAAACAGACTGAAAGAATGCAAAATTAAAAGTTTGAACTATATGTAAACTATACGCTTAGTAATAAACTGAAAATTTGTATATTATATAGCAAATAACACCTTAAACAGTTCAAAATATTATAATATGCTTGTTCAAACTACTAAGCTTCTATTGAGATAAAGAAGACCAACTACTTGAATTAATAACACAATACCTATTCTGTAAAAAAATAAGCAAATAGCAATGTGCAATCTATGACAATCACCTTTTCCTCCCGTATTTTAGTTATAACGCTGTCGTCAACTCCCCTTTTCATGAGGAATTTACAAACCTACAAGAGAAGAAAATTGATTAGCTCTCTTGTCAAAAGTAAAATTGTTGTCGATTTAAACGACCGCTCAGTATGGCTACTCTATTCTTAACAAAAACGCATACGTGAATAGTAACCAAAGTCAAAACGAGAAAGAAACGAAAGCAAGCAACACGCAACAGCGCCAACGAAACATCGAAGACCATCGAATACAGTAGGTTGGTCGAACTCTGCTCGTTTGCTTGTTGGGGAAGCTCTTTAAACCTTTGAAACTGCATATTGTAATGCTTCTAACAGGTAGAAATGCGAATATTATATTATAAACAGATTTTATAACTATAATCTCCGTAATCTTACCTCTTCCGTCATGTCCGTCGCGTTCGCCATCTTGGAAAGCAGCAGCACGTGTTTGATGCGCAAAGCCTGGTGCCTAGTTGTAAGTGTAGCTATAAGTGTCGATCGACAGATATAAGTGTCGATCGACAGAAAATAAAAATAAAGAGGTAGTTTTAATGGCCCTTACAAGCCACCGTAATTAGCAGACTCCCTGTCTGTGGTTAACTTTTTTCATGTGCGGTCAGTATAAAACATGGACTGTGGACTGCGGACTACGGACTACGGACAAGGGTATAAATCGCGGACTGGATATAAATTATACGGCATAAACACAAACTGAGGGTCTGCGTTTAAACGCAGCCTGAGTGTAAAAACCTTGTTTATTGTCCTGTTTATAATTATTGATTGTATCCTCTTGGATTCCACTCACCCTTTGCCACTTTAAGTTCCTCTTTTAATTCGTCAACCTCGCTTTCCTTCTTCTTTACCAATTCTTGGTACCTCTCTCTTTCCTCTTTCTCTTTTAATGCTCTTGCCTTCAATTCTCTGTTTTCCAACTCTAACCTTTCCATCTCTGCTTGATAGTCTGTTTTTATCTGCTCCAACGTTTTTTCTAGGCCTTGTTTTTGCCTTCTCATTTCTTCAAAATCTGGAAGTGTGAAAAAATAGACCTGCCTTAAGCGATTATCGTGAGCCAGCATACAAATGGTACTGACAATAGCAAATGAGTACAAAACCATGTAGATGTGCGTGTCATGCATGTACTGTAAGAACAGATAACATCGCGAGCTTTGCAAGGACCTGCAAGTGACACATGTACATTACTAGTATTTCTTTACCACTTCAAAAGAAATTTGAGTTAAATAATTTACCAGTGGCCTCTGAAGATTGGTTCGCTTCCTGAGACAAGGTGACTTCCATCTCCTCCTCTTGCTTACATCCTGTTGCTAAAGTTAAAGGTAAAAAAAGTGGTTGGTACAGAGGATAATAAAACTTTTGAAGGTTGTCGCCAAGACAAATACATTTCTATTAAAGGCTATTTACAAGGCAATCAGTTATTTTGCCCCTGTAGGATACGGTTACCGCTTGTAAGTATGAGTCAGCCCATTAACAATAAATGTTGCAAATGCTTCTGCCACACCTTGCTATTTTTACACTAAGTTTGGTTTAAAGCTCATTATGTGGCCTACTTTTGAAGGAGTACAAGGAGATAATGACGTGTCTTTTAGAATTGCTAATTTAAAGAGAGATCGTTGCCGTAAATATGTACTTAACTTAAGCATTTGAGGAAAGAAAGCCTGAAATTTTTCAGGCTTTTCCTTTTGAGTAAATTACGGTCACGATCTCGCATTTGTAGAAATCGTTCTCCTTAGTTCAAATATATAATATTTTAATATTCTCTTTTAGAATTACTAATATTAATATCGTTCTTTACCTATGTCCAGCTGGTCTAAAGTTGATGCGTCAAAGAGAGACCTCTTTACCATTACGCAACTCTTCAAGCGCTTTTTGTTTGATGATGGCGACAAAAACCTTTGTTCAGTTGTCCTTACACCTGATTTCGAATAAAGTGAACACTATATAAGCACCTCGGTTCTCTATATATTTACATGAACTAAGAACTACTCGTCTGACTTACATACATTTCATTTTGTGCTAATAGAATTACAGTATTTTTTAATGCTCCATTAAATTACTTTTTACCTTAACCGTTGTTCCTACAATTCCAAAAACTCACCCAGTCCGTAAGCTTGCACCGATGTCCTTAAGTCATGTGGCTTAATAGGAGTGATGTCATTATCTAAACACCTTTCTTGGAAGGGTTCTGCTCTGATGGCAAGCACCCTCTCTTGGCTGCCATTTCCAGACAATTTCGATGTCGTACAGTCAGTTCGTAGAAACTGAAGATTCTGCAAAGTAGAAAAAGTGTCCTGATTCATGACTAATTCTTTGAGCTATCAGTGCCATTACATTGATTTCTAATGTACCTGAATTTGCCGTTCAAGACGCTAAATTATGTCTGTCACGAGATACTTTCCATCGGTCATCCGCTTTGATTTTTTTTACTGACTTTTAAATCATGTCTGAGTTTAGTTTTGTTTCTGATTCAAGAAGACTCCTCATATTGAGCCTTTTATATTGAGGCTGATATGATGAAAGTTTAAGTCTTCCGTACTACTAAGGTGTAACAGCACTTGTTTCGAAAGTTCCTTGAGATTGGCCTAATACGTTCGAAATCGAGGCATTATATCAGCATAAAGCTTAATCACTGCCGCAAGTAGTAAATTACATCCTGAAATTACGCTAGAAATGTTGCCTCCGTCACGTGCGCTTTAATGTAAAACGTATTTCAAACCTTTTCTTTAGGAGCTTCCTTTACAACAAACTCAAGTTTAGACTTGAGTCTATTGACAAAATCCTCCTTTCCATTTGAGAGTAGCTGGCCAGTAGGTGAGCTCAGATTTGTGAACTTCACGTGCAGAGCGGGTTTCTGGTGTTTCAGGACATGAGGGGCAATGACTTGCATAAAGAAATTGATGACTTCCTCTTCCGAAACAGCCGATGTTAGCTCCTGCATCTGTCAAAGAAAGTCATACATCGGCACAGAATAAATGCAAATGTGTTACTTTTAAAATAATACAACTTGCCGTATGGTTGACATATCAAAAAACACGATAGGCGGCTCCTGATACGTGCCATTTGATTGGTTAACATCGGTTTACGAATGAAAATTTAATTTTCGGCTTTCCAGTGAGTAAATCTCAGTATTCAGTGCTATTCATAACTTTGTTCGGTTACCAAAAACCTCGGCAGCAAACCTGTGCACTGTGTGAGAGAGCAAAGTGTTCTTCATCGGAACACAATGTGAGGATACACCATGAGGATAATCTACCGCCCTGATCTTCAAGTGAAAATTAACGCAATAGCACTCAATACAGTGGTTCGGATTGGTTCAGAGGCCTCGATTAAAATTGTGTGACCACAGGCTTACAAGGCTATGTTCGTGTACCACAGCACGTCCATATGAATATTCAATTTTCTTAAATAATTGCTATTGCAAGGCTTGAAATAACGGCCGGTCAATGGACAATGTCCGGTCAAAATTGAGTATTGACACTTGAATGTTGTAAAGCTAGAGAAAATTGAATATTCATATGGACGTGCTGTGGCCACACGAAGACATCCTGGTAAGCCTGTGGTGTGACTAGACTATATAGACAAACTAGAATAACCACCTTTATCGCTGCCATGAGTCCACAAGCCCACATTTTGGCAAAACGCGTTCCCTTTCCCTCTTCGCCAAACCCACGCACCACTATGCCAAGACATTGGTTGAAGGTCTCTCTTCCCTCATTAGAAGACAACCAATGCCCCACTGAAATAACTCTTCCAACAACTGAGGACACTTTGCTGAGTAATTGATTAAAGATCTGTTGCCATAGGGCTGACTGTTCTTGGGTAATGGACCGCTGGACGGTTTCAAATGGCACAAATATTATTCTGGACAGCAACCTGAAGGAAAACAATAACATTTTGGTAAGGGATAGTAATCAGCAGGGCCCTCAGTTATAGAGTTTCAAAGCGATTATAAGAGGGGGAGGTGAGATGCCGTCCTATTGAAAGATCTTAAGTAAAGTTGATACTTATGAAGTTTGATTCATATATCCCAGCATTACATATGTAGCCTATTTTATACATCCCGTTAACAACGTTTTGCAAAAGCTCAGCGTGGTTGCACCACGTGACATACTTTGACCAGTGGAGGACGAAAAAAATATTTTTTCAAGTCTATATAATACCTTTCCCTATCTGCTTTGGAGAGCCAGTCAAGAACATGGTTATTGACTGAAAATAGTGGACAACATTTTGGGGTCCAATCCCCGTGGCAGTTGATGTTAGTGCCATCGTTGAAAAATATTTTGGCTGCATCCCCCACATCTTTTGGCTTTGTTGGATCATCGACAACAAAGCCCATTGTTGTCTGACTGGCAACTTTTCCAACAACCTGTAAATAATATATGTATCATCAAGGATTATCAAAAATGGCCAGTGAAGTAAGAAAAAAGCAAGAAGTATTCTGTTCGTCATTAAATACGGCCAAACCTTTTCAGACACAGAGGAAAAGAAATTATTGCTCCATCCTCCAGTGGCTGCCAGGGCCAGCTTACATGCAGTGGATTTTCCGCTATCTGGCTGTCCTAGAGCGGCGGGCAGTGGACATGATCCAGCTAGCATCTGCCACTGTCAATATAAGGAAACTTGTTTAGGACAAACTAGCCTATTGCAACACTTCTTTCCAGGATAAAATATAAATTCTACTTTCTCTTAACCCTTTTCCTCCCATGGGTATGGTAATTAATTTTCGCAAAAAACACAACACCGTAAATAAACGGTTGTAAGTTGAGCTACATTTAGTCAATTTTCATATATCATAGCTCATTTTGAAGTTTAGAGAATTTCCTACACAGTGAACCAACAAAGTATGCCTGTCCCTTGTTATGTAAGTTTCTCACTTTATCCTCAAAGTTGACATATGACAGTAAAAATACACTAAAAAAATCCTTCGTTCACAAGAATTCAGCTCTGAAACCAAAAAAAACTGTCAAATAATAACAATAGTCATTTTTGTTAAGCTAAAGAAATGACCTTTAAGATAAATCACAAATATTTGGTATATTGATCTAAAAAAAAGCTTCTTACGGCCCTCGAACAGTAAGGCAATTTTCATCGTAAATTTTAATTCTATAAATCATTTCAAAAATTAATCAACTGAGGATTTAACAGCAACTTAATTCTCATAAGGTATTATTTTTTACCAGACTGATCCAAACAACCTTTCTGAGCATAACTGCCTTCCCCAAGTTTTTCAAATATCTGCAGGTTAATGATTAACCAATCAAAAGAAACAGTCATGTCCATAATCCCATGAATTATGGGTACATACATTTGTAGAATAAACAATCAGAAAATATAATTTTTTGAACAAGAAAACACCAAATAATATCTCTTATAAGCATGGAGTTGGACATACCAGTGCTACAATGTCAGTATGCTGTTGGCAATGGTGTGTCACAACTACAGCAATAAGTGAACAGTTTTTGACAACCAACGGTCAATGTTCCGCTACTTACAGGAGAGTTCACTGCCTCATCTGCCTAGGTCTTCCTCTTGCAAAAGGCCTGCCAGGATTCTGAGGTTTCAAACGTGGGGTTGCTGCTCCATATTCAGGGTCATCATACAAATAGTCTTGAAGGGTGTGGTACTTCTCAAAACAAGGGCTGGGGCACATGTGGACTCCACACAGTCCACACTTGTATGAAGTCAACACTCGCTGCAGGTGAACTTTACAAGCACAGCGTTTGTCAACTTTGACTGGGAAGTGTCCCAAAGACAGATTCAATCTTGATATTTGAGGTGCAGCAGCTGTGGGGGTAATCCTGCAGCTCCTTCCACCATGTAAACCTCTGATTACCAGAATCCGGAAATCCATCATGCTCAGATCTGGTTGATCATCATCTTTTCCCTCGCAGTAAACAAGATATGCATTCAAAACTGACACCTCCAAGAAATGATAGAAGAGTTTTAGATACCATGTCCAGCCTTTCATGAGCCTTGCATAGGCAGTTGTCCTCTGGTCTGCAACATCAACACCGCCCATGTGTGAATTGTACTGTTGCACTGGTATGGGACAGGCAAACTCTCTCCTATGCCAGACGTTTGCTTCTCGCACTGACCTTTCAGCAACTCCCATTTCTTCATTAGCTGGTAAAGTTGTCAGAATAGTCACAGGTTTTCTGTCTTTCCATGTCACACAAGTGAGGTGATGTTTTTGCCGAAAAATTGATTCACCACGTTTCATCCTCTTTACAGTAGCAGAGGTTGATTTTGTCACATCTCGAGGAAGACCGATCCGATCCCCCCGACATGTTCCACAGGCTTGAAGACCCTGATCATAAAGCTTCTCAAAAAGTTCAACTGAGGTGTAGTAATTATCCATAAATATATTCCACAAGTTTCAAAACAACTCTTTGAGCTAAACCTTTAGACTCTTGTCCACATTCCTTGCCTGTATAAACATTTATGTCTAACACATAGCCATTTTCGGAGTCAGCCAAAGTAAATTCCTTGAGGCCAAATCTTGCTGGTTTGTCCCTCATATACAGTACCGCTCGAAGATAAGCGAACCACTCAACGCGTTCTCAACGCGAAGGAAACGCGAAGGCAACGCAAAGCAAACGCGTTTGCGTTTGCGTTCCCACGCAAACGCAAACGCATTGGTGTAGCTCATTTGTAGATCACACTTTAAACCATTTTGCATAACAAGAGGTCCAAACAAAGCCGACTTTTTGCTAGCAATCACCTTTGCGTTTACGTGCCGCCCGCAGGTCTTGAAGTTCATCAAGCATAGCGGCACTTGTCGCTTCGTTGGCAACATAATATTCAAGCCGTAATTTGGCTGGCGAAATTTTCGAACAACTTCGAAA
>OX393561.1:8391687-8394187 GCA_947652115.1 Blastomussa wellsi
AGTGGATGCCAGCCCATTGGTTGAGGCCCTCTGTACAAAGCTGGAGTCAGTCTGCCATTCACCACAGAGGGAAAAGGGGAAAGTAACTGTCTCCAGGTGGCGAGTGATTCTAGACAAGTACCACCACATCAGGAGTCTTGTCACCCTTCATGATAGGCTCATGACAAACACCAACATCCAGCTGTATGAGCTTAACCAGACCACACTCATGACATGGTACATAACATTAGAACTTTTGCACTAGTCTATATAGAAAGTAAACATAATGTAAAAGCTATTTACTTCACAGTGTATTATGTACCACTTATCACAAGTATTATTTTTCTTTATTTCTCAAGGTGGGATGGCAAACAGAAGAACTTGGAAAGAACAATCCTGACACAGGCCCTTCCAGAACCTGCTGCGATGGAAGCAGATGAGCCCCTCCCTCCTGCCAAGACACTTCAACCAGTGGCAGCCAAATCTTCATCACAGGAAGCACATCAGTTTAATCTGCCAGTAAACAAGCCGAGTCAAAGACGCAAACAAAGCCGCCAACCATCCTCCACGCAGACAGTACAACCCAAGCCTACCCCTGTGGTTGTTGTTCCAGTACAACAGCAACAGTTGCCTGTGTACAACAGCCCTTTGCCAATAGCAGTCCCAAGAAGGACACATTACAATCAACTGAAAAGGGCTGCTGAAGATAACCAAACTACCTCTGATGATAAAAAGAGGAAGTATGAAAGGAGAACTGCCTTCAACATCTGTAAGCATTGTCACTTACCAAAAACAAAGTCCTTTGGTCATAGCCGCCATATTGGAGAACTGGGTCTGGAGACTTTCTGCCCTTCTGTTGAAGGAAGACAGTATCCCAGCAAGGAGGCATGGCTAGAGGAAAGGAGAAAAGCAAACCCAGCAAAGAAAAAGAAGCAACAACAACAATGAACCACAACAAAAAATAAATAAATACAAAAACAAAAAGAAAAAAAGGTAAGAAAAAAAGGTAAGAAAAAGATGACATAAAGAAAACATTGAACTGCCAAAAAAGGACAAGGCAAACAGCCATTTGAGATACTATTTTATAAATATAAGGGTGTAACGTGATGTTATGGATCAAATCCTGGTGGTTGGCCACACCCTTGCCTGACTTCCTTTTTTGGCATCACCACTTTTCACTTTAATTTGGTACTTTTAAAATGACTTTATTGTTAGGGTATATGTATTATTCTTTTGTATTGTTGTTTTTAGCTTTTTTATCGTTTTTTCACTTTTTTCTTTTATTTTTTTATTTCTTTTTTCTTTTTTTCTTTTATTTTTTTTATTTTTCGCTGGCTCGAAGATTGCGTGCCATTTTTTGCGCAGGGGCCATGCTAATCTTCTCTGTATCGTTCCAATTTTAGTATATGTGCTGCCGTTAAGCGAGCACGTCTATAGTCTAGATCAGCTACAATATATATTAGGTTCAATTAGGTAATGTCTGTACATGTGGGAGCTGCTAAGACTTGCCCTCGGGACTCACAAATGCAAACACAATACGCATGCGCACAACGAAAGAACGTACGTCGGCAACAGTGCCTGCACTGTCAAATAGGCTTATGGTATCTTTTTTTTCAAATATACTTAATTATTATCATTATTTTTTTAAGTCTTCTCCAAGTTTGGAAAGTTTAAATCAATTATTCAACAATTTAAGTAAACAGTTTGTGAGTTTGTTGACAACGTGATAACTCGCTTGGACGGTGATACGCTGTTTTATGTAAATTTATTCCAAACCGTCCACTTATCTCTCAGTGGCGTAATATTTGGTTCATGTTTTTCAGATGATGTTATTTTTTGCCATATTCACATTATTATTTGTATTCTTCGTAAATCTGTTTCCGTTGCTCACTTAAAACGTAAAGAAGGCAAATTTACATTTTCTTAAAGTTATTACAGATGGTCTTAGATTCTATTTTTTCCCGGTGCAAACGTTGCAATGACGTTACCGCTAGAGGCAGCGATTTCATCAACAAGTTCAGCAGTGTTTTTGCTCCGAGCGTGCGCCGTGAGAAGGGTATTTCAAAATGGCGGTCGACTGTCCCGACATCTGCCGCGTGCACCTAGCTATAGTGAACTAGCCTAACGCCGAGATCTTCGGCCTGTTTATGTTGTTGTTGTTGTTTTTTTGTTTGTTTGGAAAGTTCACCCCACAAAAAGTCGGGTTCCGGCCAAAAATACTCAGGGCGTAGGAAAGAGCGGACTTTGAAATAGGAGATCGAAACACGTTAATTCCTAAGAGTGATCGAGATCTAATTTCTCCTACATTATCAATCAGACAGGCGAGGCGCTGAGAATAAAGAAAATCATCCAGTAGCTAGATTGAAGACATCGCCATAAAAGGAAAAAAAAAACAAACAAAGAACAAAACAAAACAAAACAGAACAAAACAAACACGAAATTCGCATAACAAGTGGTAAGGGGAATTAAATATGTCAAGCTCGGAAGTGAACGGGCTAAACAATGAGACAGCAACTAGATA
>OX393561.1:8406687-8429187 GCA_947652115.1 Blastomussa wellsi
TGTCTTACAAAAATGCTTATCTGAACAGAGTTATACAAAATGAACATGACTACACAAAACTAAATCCTCCAGCAAACCTGGAACAAAACTCCAAAACACCTTCTGAGTGTGAGGATAAATGGCACTCTTCATTGAAAGCCAATTCTAACAACTACAACCAAGATAATTGCACAATGGGACAGCCTACTTCAGAATGTCAAGAGCAAGTATTTTGTGCAGATAAAACTCAAGAGTTGTTACAATTGCTTACAAACTCTAAAGATGAGATTATAACTGTTAAGGTCCCTCAGCTTAAAGAAGTCAGGCTAACTACAAGTGCAAGATACATTGATGTTCAACAAGGCACTTCTGATTGGCTTAACCTGAGGACAGGGGTAATAACAGCAAGTAAACTACCATCACTCCTGGGTTTTCATGGAAACAAAGAGTTTGATTCATCATGGTTTTATATTCTAAACAAGATAGATGAAAGTAAATGTAAACCAAAGCAATACAGAAACTTTCAAAGAGGAAACTACTATGAAAAAGAAGCTCTAGAGCACTTTCAGAAACTCTCTGGTAAGTTGGTTTATTCGAAAATATTAATAGTAACATAATACTCTGAAATTTAGCAAACAAGTATATTACCAGCATATCATGCAGTTAATCATGTACATAACATAATCAAATAGGAATACACTTACGTGAACATAAATGTAAGCACAAAAATTAATGTAAGTTTGAGTAATCATGTATTGATTTCTATTTTTTCCTGCAGGTGTCCCAGTCTCAAGTTGTGGGTTTTTTAGACATCCATCAGACACAAACTATGGAGCAAGTCCTGATGGTATTTCAGAAGCATTTCTCATTGAGGTCAAGACAAGAGCAGAAAACTCTGAAGCCCCATTAGACAAAATCACAGGCTCACATATTATTCAAGCAAATTTTCAGATGTCTTGTGCAAGAGCAAATCTTGTATTTTTGCAGTCTTATCTCCCTGAAAAGAAAAGTTCAAATATATTTTTCATACCCAGAAATGACCTGCTTATAGATGTCTTAAAAGAAATAACTGATCATATTTTACATCACAAAATTGTAAGTAAGTGGGATTATGAAGAGAATAACCATCTCTCTGAACTTGGAAAGAACTTATTAAATACTGTTCCTAGCTTTGACACATTACGTCAATTCCGCAAGTGGGTAAACCAAATGACAAAGCATATAAAGAAGGTACTCTTTGTTAAAACATAGTCATGTAATATCAACAGAGTTTTTTGGAACTAGTTGTAGCTGTTTTATTTTGGTCCAACTGGTTTTTTTAACATATTAACAATATGGGCAAATATTTGGAAACAGCAACCAAGTAAATCAATTCTTGAGCTTGGCCAAGTTTTGTTTAGAATTTGCCAATCTCTGATTCTTCCTATGTAGTTTTCAATGTAGATCCTCAATGTTGCAATGTCAAAGTTCTTTACTACCTCAGTCTCATCAAATTGATGAGAAAATTTCATTGGAGGTCTATTGTGTAACAGGCCTTTCTCATGACAAATATCTGTTATATTAAAGCCCTTGTCAGTCATAACTGTCTTCCCTTTTGTGACTGTATCTAGCACACATGATTGCTCTGTTATGTCAGCATCACTAATGCTGCCAGGAAATGCATCGGTACATTTGAGTAAAAAACCAGGAGGAAGGGTCCACAAACATATCTTCCCTGTAGTGTGGTTCTTGTAGTTCGAGAATGTAATATTATTAATATCAAAGTTCTCTGATTGGGAGATCCAAATTTCAGTTGCATCCCCTATGAGAGCAGTATCACTATATCCTGACTCCATAAAACATTTTGGCATATAGTCCTTCAAAAATCCAGGTAATGGGGTCAGGTCAATAGACTCAAAAATGGTGCTCAGGAATACACACCATCCTACAAAAATTCTACTCATAGTTGATATACTTGAACCAGTCATCCATGCAATAACACCAAGGTCCAATGCATGTCTACAAATTGTCAAGAAAGTGATAAGTTCTGTCTTTGTGTCCAGCTTTCTAAGATGGGACGAGTCGTCATGTTACAATCAGGATAAACAATTGTGTGCAAGAAAGGCTCCAAACATTCATATAGACAATCTAATTCGGAAAGTGATAATCCTGTCATATAGTAAATTCTATCTGGGTATCTCATGAGTGCTTCATAACTAAAAGTTTGGCTTTCGAGTGCTTTCTTCATTGCATTGAGTTGCTGACTGTTGTTCGCAGCATTTTTTTCAAGTTCTGTTTGAGTCTTTGACAGCTGTTGCTGTAAATCTTCAATCAAAGCCTTTTTTCCATTTAGTTCTCTCGTCAAACTTTCCACTTGACTTTTAAGCTTCTGATTTTCTTTTTCTACGTTCGCAGCTGAAACCCGTCGCTTTTTAACACGCGTACGAATGTTTCACTCCTGTCTTTCGGGGGTTTCCTTGGAGTACTCCTCACGGTATTGGCATTCGACGAAGTGAGAACCGTTTTTGTACAGTCAATTTTCCTTTTCAATTCCCTAGATGGTTTTTGGGAGTACTCTTTTTCCAGATTAGCAGCATATTCTTTTGTACAAATTATGTCTGGCAATTGATTCTTGTTATCTCGTTTCCCTGAGCTCCAGTGAGCGCTGCATATAACATGTTTTCTCCAGTTAATATTTTCGTTCATAAGAACTTTCCTATATCCTTTTTGAAGCTCAGGATCGCTGGGCAAAGTGTAGTACGTTATTCCTTTAGTTCTGTAATTATTCGTACACAAGGAACTGGCACAATTCCAATGCCACATTTTCGTGTAAGTCGCCATCTCCTAAACTGAAGTGCACTTCCGTCCGGCAACACCGATAACTAGTGCCAGGCTGCCACGGTATGAAATCAGGCAATGTATCTGTGTATTTGTAGTTTGTCTGTCGGCGTGCGAGAATGAAGTATCAAATCAAGGTCGAGTATGGGAAAGAAAAATTCGTCAAGTTCTACGTCCAAACAGACATTGTCGATGGGAAAGTACAAGGATATTCATTTTCATCGCTTGTAGACGACATCCGACGGAACTGCCAAAGCTTACGACATCTAACGTCGACCACATTGCGTGTTAGATACAGAGACGAAGATGGCGATTTTGTAAACCTTTACGACGACGACACAGATAATTTTCTGGAGATGTTTGCTCGTGCCAGTTCAGTTACTGAAGGCTTATATCGTAAGATACTGCTGAGAGTCAGTGAGCTAGATTCACCTTTTCAACCCGAAGATGCAAAAAGAAGAAAGCTTCAAGAAAAGTCCACTACAGGGGAGGCTGAGCATAAGCTTGATCCACGCTCGTTGGAAAGTAGCTTTGTACATGCCGCAACATCTACCGCGAATCCCAAGCGATCACCACTAGACTACGTAAAAGATGAATTAGTCGAAAATGTTCAGCTGAAGAAAGTGCTGTTATCGAGTGCGGAAGAGGAACTGGTCAAGGCCACCCGCGAAAACGATGCGCTCACGCCTCTCTCAGATATACGAACAAGGATCTGCGGAAATTGTCACAAATCTGGACATACTAAACCAAAATGCGTTTCACCTCCCTGTCCTTCTCATGATGCTTGTGGTCTGAGAGACAAGCACCCGGAGCTGAAACAAAAAATATCAGCGCTGCAGAAGGAAATCAAACGATTACAGCAAGAACACGGTGATGCAGAATCAAAGCTGAAAGCGTTTTGCGAGTCCCGCACGAAGGCGTCAACTTCGTTTTTTGCAGTAATGCGTCCGAGACTGAAAGTGCGAAATTTAATCAAGTACAGTGACCGTGCTTCCTTAGACCGAGATCTTCTTATTCTTGAAAAAGCGCTAAATGGGAAGATTCCTGAATTTGATACGAGCGAGGACTGGCAGTTACCAATTCTCATTGAACAGTATCGAAATAGAAATGTTGATGTATATTTGAGTAGCGTCGTGGATCTCCGCTGTTTAGTTTCTAAATGACTGTATAAAGAACTGAACTTCCTGAACTGGAAGATGTCGCTTTGTCAGCCGCTGTGTTCATGTTTTGTTTCAAATTTGATGATTTCAAATGTTACGTTGTGTTGACTTATCCATTCTCATTTTGTTGAGGAGTGTTTACATTTTACGTGCTGTTTTACGCTGTCCCTGAAGTGATTTTGTGAGAGAAAGTTTTCAAAAAAGTGTGCTTGAATATTATATTTTATTCAGTTCGTACTATCCTAGTACTTGAAGGAATGTTTTTATTAAGTACATTGTTGCGTGAAATATATCTCCAGCTGTCTCGTTTCCTGATCAGCTGATTGCCCAGTGACTTGTTTGTTCTCACGCTTAGCTAAAAATAGAAACTACACTCGGGCGGGAAATGCTTTGAAAAGAACAAGACTGTGACATGCATACTTTACATGAACATCAATAAACAAGAAATTATACAAGATACTAATTTTTTACTCTATGAACGCCAATGTTTACAGCTGTTTTCAGTGTTTCGTGTGCATAAATAGCTGTCGCTTCCTTCAACCCTCACGGCATGCAAAGCAAACAAGACGGATCAAACTCCACCAATCACAGCCCACTAGCGTGACCTTTTGAACTTTTCAGGCCCATCTGGCGGGTTGTGATTGGTGGATTTCGATCCGTTTTGTATGTTCAGCTCTGAAAGTGTACTTTTTATTTTCGTCTTGCTGTTCTATTTTTGCTTCGAATGTTCTTACTTTTAAACAAGATAGCCACACTTTCTGAAATACCCTGCTGAGTTTTCTGCTGTGATATTGCAAATCGCTTCTCCTATTGCCACTTCCGTTTCGTTCATTGCTAACAGCTGGTGCAGTTGAAGAAATTGTTTAATCTGGTTGAAACAGTACTCACATGTATTGAAGTGCGGTGAATAAGGTGGTTGGTAAATCAACTCAATTCCGAATCTATTGAACATATTTCGCAACAGTGGCTCAATGTGGCGAGCATGGTGAAACCCACAGTTATCCATTACTACAACGTCGCCACGCTCTAAAGCAGCGCTTCCATCGGCCCGTTCTACCTGTAACGCGTCGTCAAAAAAATTAAGAAGTTCTAGACCATTTGATGGACCTTGAAGAATATTGAAGTAATCAACACCAACAACTGAGTGGAGCAAATTTATTGTAAATGTAGCGTTAGATGCGTAACGTTGGAATTCAATAGCTCGCTCGCCTACCCTAGCGTTTCCATAGCGGCGATTACCAGTGGTCTTTATCACACTTGATTCATCAAAGAAATGAATTTTACTGGCTGGATATCGTGATATGACTTGTAGATATTCATCTTGCTGATCCACTGCACCTGGCTTTTCTGCTTCAAGCGGACACACCGTCAGTTTCTTCTTACTAAACATGAGGTCCTGTCTGAGTCGCCGATTGATCTGTGATGTTCCTGGCAAATCATTGGGATGGATGACTCCATCTAACAGTAGCCTATGTTGTATCTCAGATGCGTAGGTGCTCGGTTTTATTCGTTTTTGCACTTCAATGTATTCAAGAACATTTGCGTCAATTTTAGGCTCAGGAAAATTAGGTCGTGGTTTTTGAATCGACGAATTTGTTACGTCGTAATTGCTAATAACTTTTTTCACAAATGTATGACTAGTCTTGACTTCTCTTGCAATAGCGCGTTGACCTAAACCTTGGTGGTGTAAATCTAATATGCGCTCACGAACAAGAGAAGGCAGTGCTCTTCCATTATCGTATAGGCCGCCATTCGCGTTTACACGTAGTTGTATGTTGGCTGTGGACAAAAAATAAATCTGTCATTTCAAATGTAAATAAATATATTTCAGTAGCTTGAGGCATATTGATAAGACTTCTTTCTACTTACGAAGCTCTTGAATATTCATTTTCTGGCGGCTTTCGATTAATCGAGTTAGTTTCAATTTCCCGCGAGCGCCATAATTTGAAACGGTCTGATAAACTCCGCCCCCAATCAAAAAAGTGTCAAAAATTCATCAAAAATCTTGGTCCGGTGGAAACGGTAGCGCGCTTCGCGCTGTAAATAACTGGTATTTTCTCTGGGAAAAATTCACCACGTTTTCGTATTTCCGGTTGACTCGCGGTTATTTTGATCTATATTCTAGTTATGCCGAGGCCAGTATTTCGTCAACTTCCTAACGGGGAACTGAAGCTTGATTACACTGAGGATGCACGAAGGATTAAACTGTCTAGGTCAAACGTTCCCAAGGAGACAGAGATAAAGAGCCTGTACAGGACCGCAAATGATCCCGACCCGCAAATGATCCCAGGACCGCAAATGATCCCCAAATTGGACCGCAAATGATCCCCGGACCGGAAATGACTCCTACAATGTGATACCGTCAAAAAAAGAATGGCGTGGACTCTACATCGAGTTTATGGAGGAATATATTTATATGTGAACCAAAGTAAAGATTAGAACATGAGAAACCCCATACAAATCTGGAAACATACCGCGTTACATGAATTTGATTATATAGCCGCAATGCAAAAATAAAAACATGAATCAAAGAGGCCTTTGGTGTCTTATATCATTAACCGCTTTGATTTTCCGGTACACTACTTGCGTCCTTAAAAAAAGAGAAAACAATATATAATTTACTTAATTTATTTGAACTATGTTTCCTTTAAAAGTTACTTTTGGAAATGTTCCATAAAATACAGTAAGCGGTTAATGATTGATGGATAGGAAAATTATGTCAGGCGTTCAAAGCACCAAAGCGATACGCACTGCGTATGAGTGGTAAATCATCATCAAGTCAGTTTTGCATTTCCGGTTGCTTTTGTAATCTAATGGCGTAAAACAAAATTCCCACAGCGCGACGTTTAAACACAAAAAAGTAAGAATAGCAAGGAAGGTTAGGTAAAGAATGGTTTCCTTCGAAAGTTTATTTATTTCTGTTGCTCCATATTTCTGCGCCAAGGGATTTTCTTCTTGTACCAACATTGAAAATTATGTTTAAAGATTGCAGGTCGCTAGCGCTCAATACGGCGGCAATTTGTTTCCACCGTCTCTCCTCCTTTGCTCGCAGCTTAGTTTTCTTCACACGCAAACGGCCACAAATTAGAAAAACAAAAGACAACACAAAACCAAACTATGGAACTAATGAATTTTTAGGTTCAGGTGTAGTTCGATAATTTTGTTCGTCACTAGGACAAAAGTGACAAAACAAGAAAAATAACATTTAGCATGGTTCAACATGAATGAATTGACTCTTCAACACTGCCGATACTACCTGGAGTTTTTGCCAAGAAGGTAAAAAGCTTGTATTGTATTTCCATTCAAGAACACTGCAAATTTATTTCTTATACTCCTCACAAGTTCGATTTATAGTCTACTTCTGTCTCACGTGCGAACATGAAACTTACTGCTCAAATTCAGAATCAAAACGGTACAAGTCCACCATTTACCTTTTAAATCGATCGACTACTGTTTAGGTCATATCAGATAACAACACAGCAGATAACAAAAACACCGCAATTCAGGGAATAAATATCTAAACGCAGGCCATGACTGACCTTGAACGGAATGCGTGACGGGTGAAGCCCGTTGAGTGACCGAAAAGGTGACCGGAAGTGTTGAAGTTACCGCATGCGTAGACGTTTTGCCGCGGTGGTGCCGTGGCATGACTGGAAAGTCTTAGACTGCTGTAAAATGGCGAGATTAAGTTTGCTTTTAGCATTTCTGGTTTCGTGCTTTACATTTGGTAACATTTGCGGTGTTGAGGATAAGGAAAAGGATGTGGAAAAAACAACAGAGGTATGATAAGTCAGCCAGTTGCAAGAGTTTGAAGCACTTTGCACGTGGTTAATGAATACCATTATACTAAGCTATCTGTTTTTAGGATCATAGTCGTCAATGAGCGAGTTTCTCGTTTGCCTTTATGAGGTTATGACTCAAACTAAAACGTTTCGGTAAATTTCATCAAATTCTTTGTTCGATCTAAAAGATGAAGAGACTAAGTACGTGATGAACAGACAACCGCCTTTCACGGTTTTTAAAGCCATCTTTGTCGGGAGCAAACGCGACAACGTGCCGGCTGGCTGCTCGATAATTTTTAAAAAAGTTGACATTTTGCAATTTCTATGAAGTACAAAATAAAAATACCCAGCAAAAGATGTTGTCGATAACAAATCTGAGGGGCACAAAGTTGAGAAACACTGAAAAAGTCGTACTTTACGTTTTTCATACAAATACTTTAAACTTTTGCCACGAACGGCGGCAGGGTTTTACTGACAAGTGTATAAAAAAATGTAAATCTTAATTTGCGCCTCTTTATGTGAGACAACATTTTTCAAACTTGATCAGTTAACTCTTTTAGCTGTCATCTTTAGTGTTGAATTAAGGAATTTTGCGGTATTTAGATGTAGGATTTATTTGTAATTTTCGATAATTGTAAAGTTTTTGAGAATAATTGCGTAATTCAGCCTTTGGCTGTGATGCAGTTTTTTAATAAACTATCTATCTATCTATCTATCTATCTATCTATCTATCTATCTATCTATCTATCTATCTATCTATCTATATTTTGCCGGCTGATTCTGATGGCATCGGAATTGGAAACCGTGAAAAGGTCGATACGATAGATAGCACCCCGGGGATTGCAAGAAGTTACACTGATGTTCAATTTTTTATATTACAAGGAATAATCCGATAGCAAGTACATTGTTTTAAAATATAGTGACCTACCTACCTACCTACCTACCTACCTACCTACCTACCTACCTACCTACCTACCGACCTACTCACTTAATGCACTTACGTACAGTTGTAACCTTTACGAAAACGCGAATCAATAACACCCTTATTCTTAAAAGAGTTGAATTGACAAGTATTCAATGAGTAAGTATGGTTATTTATAGCCATTAAACCTATTAATTTTCTCCTCAGCCTCAGCGAAAAAACGTCCCGTTAGAAGACGATGTCTATGAGGCGCTTTTGAGCGTTCTGAGCGGAACACGAACTTTCAAAGATTGGCCCAAAACCTGTCAAAGTAGCTTGAGGCAACGAGTTTACCGAAAGTGGAAAAGCAACCTGTATGAAGTGAAAGAAATTCACGATCCGGTGAATGGCTGCCTATCAAAACGCATCACATGCAAGGCATCGAACTGTATGGTTGTACGAAAATCGGAAATCGGTGTTATAGTAGATCGCACTTACCAACAGACAAAAGGTGATGGTGCCAGGAAATTGAAGGTTCAAACATCACAGCTATTCAGTGGCTTATCGCGCAATTCAATTCAAAAAAAATTGAACTCCATGAAACAATCCCAAAAACTGAGACCGCTTTTTCAAAACAAGGCTCCCCTGAGACCCGTTAAAGCATGCAGAGTACAAGAGAGGCATCAGGTTGACCTTGTGAACATGGCCAGTATGCCTGCGGCTATAGATGGTGACACATACAAGTATATACTCTCTGTTATTGACATATTTAGCAGGTTCGTATTTCTGCGACCTTTACAAACAAAGGAGTCAAGCGAAGTAGCGGAAAACTTACTTGACATTTACAATGAGCATGGCCCCCCAGAAATTCTGCAAAGTGACCAGGGAACAGAGTTCAAAGGGGTAGTAAAGACCATATGCCAGGCACTAAATGTTCGAATCATCAACAGTGCGGCATACAGTCCCCAAACTCAGGGCAAGGACGAACGCTCGCACAGAACATGGAAAGAGAAAATCAAGTTCGACATAATTAATTGTGAAAACGATCTTAATTGGGTGGAAAATCTCCCCGAGTATCAAACACTTTACAACGAATCGCCACACAGTTCACTCGGCTTCTTGACACCATTTGAAGTATATTTTGGTAGGCCTGCTAACAGACCAAAGAATAAACTGTTTCTTGATCAAAAAAGAGATTTTGAAGTTCAGGAAGAGAAAATTGACGAAGCCAGCTACGATAATCCCACAGCGGAAGAGTTAAGCAACTTAGCAAGTGATCGAGATGCTTTGCGGAAGAAAGCTTTGGATGCTTCGCATGATACAGCGCAGAAAATGGTGAGAAGAGAATTGAAGCGTCAACCCCCTTCACTGTATTATACAGGAGAGTCTGTCTTAGTGAGAATCCCTATATCAAAGAAATCTGTCAAAGGAAAGAAGACCTCGTTAAAAAACAACTGCGAAGGCCTTATTATTGAAGCTGATCACAATCTTCACAGATACAAAATTGAATTTACTCATCCAGTAACAAGCAAGACCAAAAGAACTTGGTTTAAAGTGGACGATGTCACTTCCTTGACAAAGGAAGAGGAAGGCAAGCGTCAAGAAATTGCAAAAGAAAGAGTTCGTCAAAACAGAAAACGACAGGGAAATCACATTGACAATGACCAAAAACCTAAGTCACCTCGAAAGGCAGCTCAAAAGCAGAGTGTTCTAGATTTAAGTCTACGCCAAGTTATCTCTGGCAAAAAGTTAAATGGTGATACCATTAACTTCTACTTTGATGTTTTAAGAGAGAACTATGCATGCTCGGACGTTGGCTTTGGAAGCACGTATTTTTATCCCTCATTAAAACGCGGAGACGGAGCATATAGAAAGTACATGGGCAAAACATCCCTATGGGAACATGAACAACTTATGATACCGGTACACTTACCCCACGAGGAGCACTGGTTTCTCTTGGTCATAAGTATTTTAAATCTTTGTCTCTATATTTATGACTCCGCTACCTGTTACCCTGAAGAGTATAAAACTGTCTTTGACACGATTAAAAGCAAGTTTATTAGAAATGAATGTAAGCAATTACCTACTGAGGAAAGTGTGCTTTTCCAGGAAAACAACTGGGATGAAGAGCTCCCCAAATGTCCAAAGCAAAAAAACAAAACGGACTGTGGTGTTTTTACTTGCTTGTTTGCTAAGCACTTGATTTCTGGCGAGCAGTGTAACTTCGATGCCGACATAAAGCTGGATCACCAGCGTGATGAAATGGCAGGAGATTTACTAAACCTTGCGACAGCTGGAACTAACAGAATTCAAGACTTGCCTAAAAACATACAGTGGATTTTTAAAGAAGATGCAAACCAGAACGAATCGGGAAAAAGCAGGCTTGATAGAGAAGTTACCAATGCAGGTCTCAGTTATCGTCAGCCTCCGACTCCAAAAGACGGAAACTGCCTGTTTCACGCAATGAGCGATCAACTCACCCGTATGGGAAAGCCATCTCAGACAGCATCACAACTTCGCACTGCTGTGGTAAGCTTTCTTCGAAGTAACCCGACCACCCCAGACGGAATCCACTACAGAGAATTTGTGAATCATGGTGGATGGGAAACGTACCTGCAACGGATGTCCATTGACGGCGAGTGGGGCGATTATATTGCCTTGCTAGGCTTGGTGAACATGCTCGACATTCCTGTTGCTGTGGTTTCCAGCTTAGGCGAGGATGGATTAAACATAATCTATCCAGCCGCATCCGCAACCCAAAGTAATGAAGCCAATTTTCAGAGCATTGCTTTGATTGGTCATGAAGCTGAAATTCACTTCCATAGCCTTCAGCCAGTGGACATCAAGAAACCAGAAGTAGCAGAGCAATTGAAACTAAAGTATGGTGCAGGCCAAATAACTGAAGACGAAATTTGTCCTAAATGCGGCAAAAAATTTCAGTGTTATTCGAGTGGGGTTTTCGAGGGAGAGAATGGCCTTTTACAGGTGTACTCCGATGACAGCGTGTTTTGTGAAGACTGCTTGGCAGAGTCAGAGTAGTGGGCCAGATTTGAACAGTCGTTTTCATTCTTTCTGTTAAGGTTGTCATCTCCTCTGGTGACCTCTTGCTCATGTGTCTTTTAATTGCTAAAAATGTGTCCAATACGTGAAAAGCTCAGTTATTTATGTTGGAAATATTGGAATAAGCTGTTATAAATTAACTAAACATTTTGGTCGCACTGTTGAATTTTATTTCTCGTTAAAATGTATTAATTAATGATTATTACAAAGCCACAATATTAATTTAGAGCTTAAATTGTCCATTGTACTAACTATTTCATTAAAATTTCCAGCGAAGTGCAAAGAGTGGAAATTAATATTCCACAATTTGTTGTGTTACTTATAATTACAGTTGTATTAAAAAAATAAGAAAAAATTAAAGCGTTTATGTTTTAGTCCACTGTGTAAATTACAGTTTCATTAACAGTAAGAAAAAAAAAACGCTCATTTTTTTTAATCCACCGTCTAAATTCGTAAGTCCACACTTTTCCTTCAGCTATGAGGAGTAGAACATTCCGGTCCGGGAATATTTTTTGTACAATCTGGGGACTTTTTCCGCTCCGGGATTTTTTAATCCACTGTCTCTATTCCCAAGTCCACGCTTTTCCAGCGTTTACGAGGAGTAGATCATTTCCGGTACGGGATCATTTGCGGTACAATTTGGGGATCATTTCCGGTCCGGGGATCATTTGCGGTCCAATTTGGGGATCATTTGCGGTCCTGGGATCATTTGCGGGTCGGGATCATTTGCGGTCCTGTACAGAGCCTAACCGCTGAGGAGGTTGATATTAAAATATGTGAAATTTGTAGTTACTGCGCGAGGTTTATGTGTTATGCTGGCTTTTTTTGAAAAGGCTCTTTCCAAAGTTCTTACGATTAGTATAAACTTTGAATAATTTAAGGACATTTCTGAGAGTTCATTTGGAATTTTGCAGAAAAATTCAGTGTTGCTAATAAATTTTAGGGTATTGACGAAATGCTTTGTACTTTTAGGTGAAAAAACAAGCAATCCAAACTGTGAAAAATAGGGGAGGAGATACCACAGATAGCACCGAAGTGCTATCTGAGTATAAGATGCAGTTTGGTGGCTTCCAGGGGCAGACATTTAAATGGGTCCTTGAGAATGCACTGGGGTATGCCGCATGGCTTGTAGATAGCATGCGAAAGGAGTCTGTGACAGCCTCACCACTCAGTCAAAACAAGGCCTCCTTTAAATCGTATGCCCAGTTGTTCCCTGAGTGCAGAGAGGTGATTGCAAACAAGGCAAAGGAGAGATGGACCAAGGCTCAGCAATGGGCATGGTCAACAGGAACGCCGGCCTTGACACCTGCAGTCACCCCATTATCCAAAGCACCCTTGGCCAGTACCGTTCGCAGTAGTGCTGTGGCTACAGTGTCCTCTCTTCTCAATAGAAATGCAAGTCCACACCGGATATCAGCAGCAATTTCCAGGAGCTTGGCAAGCAGTAGGCGGCCAGGCAGTATGCCTAATATTGCAACTGGCAGAGCACCAACTTCTACTTCAACACAAGTGCCAGCAGTCACAGATGTGCCACCTGCTGAAATGAACAAATCACCCAGCCAGTCTCCTGAGAGTAATGATGAGGAGTTGTGCTCTGTTGTGGATAGAGCGGAGCATGAACTAGGTATATCTTCTTAACTTTTAAGCATAATTAATTTTATTAGTGCTTGCTAATTTCAATTTTAAAATGCATTGATAATATATTTTAAGGGATAATTTCAAGACCTGAATTTAGAGGCAACAGCAGTGACATAAGGCAGCCCTCTTCTCAGCCATTGCAGCAGCATGACATTCAAACTCCTAGCATACAGCCCCAAGGTTAGTTATATATTCTAGTACAATGAAACAACATTTTTAATTTTTCTAGACAATGTTTTGATTTTAAAATTGATTAAAACAATCTCCCATAATAATAATGATGACAATAATAGTAATAATAATTCCAATAACAATTACAAAAAATAATTAAATTTTGTTGTTGTTGTTGTTGTTGTTTTTCAAGGTATTGCAAGCAGTCTGACATGTGGAATACAAACTCAAAGAGTTTCTCCTGAACATACATTGACACGACAGTCATCTGCATGCAACCCCGCCCAGGGTCTGTTATGTTTTTATTATTGTATACCAGTAATTATTTCCGATAATTAATTTCCTTTTTGTGTAATCTTAGGTGTGTATAGTGTTGTCCACTATATTTTACTTATACAATAAGAAAAATATCCTGATAATAGGGTAATAATACGCTCAGATGGCAGCTGAGAAAATGCAATGCATCTACAGTATTTAAAATTATTTATGATTACAAATTATTTTTATTTCACAGAACTTACACTTCCAGTAGGCTGGAAACATACTCTGCCAAAGACTGACCATGCCTGGATCTCAAAAGCCCTCTTCAAGGTTAACATCAACACTGGAAAGCCGGAATTAAACTCAGCTAGGTATACTCTATAAAATAATGGTTTAAATAATGGTAGTTAAAAAATTATTTGACTTTGGTAATGTTAGTTAATTTCAAGTTTTTACATACTGTACGTTTAATGGTATTCCTTTTATGTGCTTCATTTACAGTCTTGACAAGCTATGGTGGTACCCACCCCAAGCTCCACTTATTTGTGCACAGCTCCCCAGTCCTAATAAGTATTTTGCAAGACCCCTCCTTCTGTGGATGCCAAGAAAACTGTGGTATGTAAAACTGTACTGTCCCCATCCTGGCTGTATCAAAAAAGAGCTTACTAGTGCAGGGCTGTACCCACACACTCGTCAGGTTCTAGACCTTGATGGCTACTATAATCTGGCAGCTGAGCACCTGGAGTGCAGGAACTGCAAGCGCAAGGTAAATTCCTACTCTCTAAATATAAGGCCATAATCTTTGAGTTTCATCCATTTATTCATTCATTCCTTCTTTCTTTTTTTGTAATTTAGTCATTAATTTATTTATTTTATTTAAATCATAATTATATCATTTATTGACTTTTTTATTTACAAGGTAATAAGCTGGAGCTCCCCAATTGTAAACCAGTTAGATATCGGTCACAAGTTACAGTTTCCTGTCATACTTACCTACCACTACGCTTGTGATGTCCGTGTCATCCGCTTGCCGAGGCAACGTGGCCTTGGTAACAGTGCAACACAGCTGCAGAAGAAGCTTTCAGAGCAACACAGTGAACAGTGGCTTGTACGTACCATTCAGTATTTGAATGACTGCAAATACTTCAGGGAAGCTTCCAGTGTTGGCCTAATAACTTGTCCTAAATTTGAAGATCCACCAGAGTTCATTCCACTACCAACATACAAGTGGTTTCTAACTGCCTATGCACAAGACATTCTGCCACGAATGGACGAAATTAAGTCAGGAATCACGTCAGTATTTGGGAAAATCATCAAGATGGATTCCACGAAAAAAATTGTGAAGAAGTTGGCTGGCCACAGTTCAGGGACAGCAGCATGGGCTACTAATGTTGCTAACGAAACAGGTCAGATATTGGTAAGTTTTCTCACTGCTAGTGAAGGTGCTGGTTTAGGGCCGATGGCAGCAGGCTTAATGAAGAGGTACTCAGATGCAGGAGAAACTCCACCCAAAGTGCTATATGTTGATCGTGATTGCTGTGGGGGTGGAGCAGTGAAGGTCAAGGATCTCTTCTCTAAGTGGTCACAGCTGATCGTATCCCTGGATATCTGGCACTTCATGAGGCGCTTGGCCCTTGGTTGTACTACTGAGTCCCACCCGCTGTATGGCGTGTTCTTGGGTCGTCTATCCCAGTGCATATTTGAATGCAGCAAAGAGGATCTAGATTTACTCAAGCGCGCAAAGGCCTGCGAACTCAGGAAGAGTGGAGTCATTGATCCCAGTGATGAAGATGTGATCCGCTGCATCACCAAGAAAGAGCTGGCCACCCATTGCCGCAGAAAAACCCGTGGTGTGGAGAAAACAGCACAACTTATCTATGACCTGCTTGATACCTTCCAAGGAGACCAGGGGTGTGACACCCTCGGGGTACCACTGTTGGATTCAGAACGGATCTGGGACATCTGGGATTCCCAAAAGAAGCACATTAAGTGTATACAGGATCCTGAGGACGTCCAGCTGTATGTTAATACAGGAGTGGTGACCAAAGGAGGTGTGGAGCTCCCGGTATTTAGATGTGCCCGAGGATCAACTTCGCTGGAGTCATTCCATTTGCACTACAACAGGTTTATACCAGGTATATACAAAAAACTAATATATTAATTATAGAGCTACCCTGTAGTGTAGAATTCTTGAAAGCATGGATAAAAACGTTACTGTTGTTTACTTTTTAATCTCTTCTGCTTTTCATTTACAATCCTTTGATTCGTAGGTACTAGTGCAAGTGATATGCACTTTCAAGCATATCTGCTGGAGGGTATTTCCAGATGGAATGCTGATCGAGCAACTGCAGCAGTGACTTCTAGTACTTCCTCTGATACCAAGACAAACAGTGGTTTGCTCTGCCAGACTGTCAATGCCCTTAACTACACAACAGTCGATACCGAGGAACCCTCTGTGGGCCCACTCTCTGATCTTGATCAATGCCAGGAAGCTGATGAAGGGTTTGTTGATGATGGTGAGGACCAAACAGTGGCTCCTGTGGAGACTGTACTTGCTGCACAACAAAATGATTGTGGTAAGCAACTTGATAAATTCCTTATTAACAAACATCAGTCAAATATATTATCTCTGCATTCATCTGCATTTAAAGATAATATATTAATTTTTCTAACAGATATTGCTGAAGGTGTGGATTTGAATGCCTCATCCTCTTCAAACTCTTCATGTGACTCAGAGGTACATTAACAGAAACTATATAATTTATGAGACAGATATTGCAGTTGTAAGGTGCAACCAATTTGTATTTTTGTTTTAATACAAAAATGTAAAATATATATGTACATGCATATTTTATCATATAATTGTTAGGATTCAGTTGGACCAGATAATATTGGTGGCTTCAACAAGGTGGAAGCACTGGCTTCATACTTGGTTTCCCTGGTGCCTGCTGACAACACAGCTATCTCCATAACCAATGGTCAGGCAACCAATATCATTAGCCTTTGGAATCAGTTGGACCAGTACGATAAGAGACCAACCACATTCTCTCCCCGCCACCGTACAAAGGCCTCTGGACGCTTCAAGGCACCAAAGAAACGACAAAGTATTGTTGTCCCAGGAGTTGAGAGCACTAAGAGGTAACTATAACAATAAAAAGTAATAAATAAAAATAAAATGATAAATAATAAATAACAACAAAAAAATACCAAAAATTTAATTAAATAAATAACTTCTTGTACGGTAAAAAATATATCTTTTAAGGTGCGATAATTTAGTTGACTAGTGGAGGCCATTGTCTTATAACTAATAAGTGTGCACTGTTTTAGATGTTTCCTAGGCAGCAATGCTGGCCCTGCACAATGGCCCGACTGCAACCGCTATGTGGAGTCCATTATCTCAAAACTATGTGACCAGCATCCTTCTGCCGTACGGACCAAGGGCACTTCTGTTCAGCGGTGGTCTCTGGTTATGAAGTCATATCAGCACATAAGAAATGCTATACTGAGCAATGCTCGTGTCATGGCAAACACAAAACTGCAACTGGTCGATATCAATCAGACAACTATCAGTCAGTGGTAAGTTGATGTGCCACTCGAAACAGTTCACATATACAGAAGATATTTATCACAAATACTTATAAAGTTTCCTTTGCTGTTAAATATTTAAGGTACAACAAGAAGGAGAAGAAAAAGGAGCTGGACGTTATTCAGCAAGGCATCAGACTTCAGCAACCACACATGGCCTCCAGTCATCCTCTCCCTGCTGCAGCAGCTAAGCCAGCATCTCTCCCAACAGTTAACTTCCCTGCTCCATTCCAACATATATTACCTCAGAACACTACAGGCCAGGCAAACATGAGAGGGAAACGAACACCAGTCATCACACCAGTCCCCATGCCCATCCGGGCTACACCACAGATGCCGATGCTGCCTCATCCTGCACTTATGGTGCCACCAGTTCAGCAGCTTAATCCTCAATTTCAACCGGACCAATCCCGCAGTACATACTACTACAACAAAAGAAAACAAGAAAAAGAACTCTCTGGTGTCAGGTCCCGAAAATATACCAGATTAGAAAATCCGATCATCTGTGAAAAATGTGGCCAAACAAGAGATCCAGCCGTGCATCGCCAGTACTTCGGCAATTGGTACTGCCAAACAACAGAGAAAGTGACGTACGAACAGTGGAAAGAAAACTTTAAAAACAAAGGTTATGGGAAAAAAAAGAACAATTGAAAGTTAAAAAAAAGAAAAATACAAAAAAAAATAAGGACTGAAACAACAACAAAAAAATCGCGTTCATAGGACAAACAAGTCAAGTCCAAAGTATCAATCATCATAAGTTGCGTGGGCACATCAGAGGGTACTTAATTTTAAGTAACCTTTGGGCTGGGTTCAACTCCCAGGCAATTTTAGACGCTGCGGAATTTGACATGTTTTTTTCTGACTCGGTCTGAACCTAGTTTGAATTTTTTTTTTTTTTAGGTTTAATTTCCTTTTTCGGGTTAGTTTTATTTTCAACAAAGCGGATTGACTTCTTTTCTGTGTTAGTTTTGATAGAAAAGTCGCCGTTTTTTTTTTCTACTTACAGTCCACTTACGCTAGCAAATGACCCAAGGAATCCCCCTTTTTCTTTTAACTCCGCTGTATTGCGTCATTTTATGCGCGGGCTCAACAGAGAAGAGTGTTCCCCATTTTCTATAGAGGGGCCATGCTAATCTTCTCTGTATCGTTCCAATTTTAGTATATGTGCTGCCGTTAAGCGAGCACGTCTATAGTCTAGATCAGCTACAATATATATTAGGTTCAATTAGGTAATGTCTGTACATGTGGGAGCTGCTAAGACTTGCCCTCGGGACTCACAAATGCAAACACAATACGCATGCGCACAACGAAAGAACGTACGTCGGCAACAGTGCCTGGACTGTCAAATAGGCTTATGGTATCTTTTTTTTCAAATATACTTAATTATTATCATTATTATTTTAAGTCTTCTCCAAGTTTGGAAAGTTTAAATCAATTATTCAACAATTTAAGTAAACAGTTTGTGAGTTTGTTGACAACGTGATAACTCGCTTGGACGGTGATACGCTGTTTTATGTAAATTTATTCCAAACCGTCCACTTATCTCTCAGTGGCGTAATATTTGGTTCATGTTTTTCAGATGATGTTATTTTTTGCCATAGGGTCCGGACGCACTGGACTGACAAAAATTGTTTGGCTCTTCCAAAAATCTCGACAAAATTTGTCTCTGCCAAATTTTCAATTTGTCAAGTGTAGGCGCACTATAAGACATCGCAAAATATTTGTTGACCACAAGTGTCAATCACACGGAAATAAACACCACCGCTTGCGCGCTGTTCGCGGGAAAGGTTACATGTGATTTCAGGAGTCATGTTGCCTCGGCACATTATTGCTTGTATTCTAGCTTTTTTGTTCCTTGAATTCGTTCAACTCCAGCAGAGGCAGTTGCTACTTCTACTGTGCCAGTGGAGGCTTCACCTTGTTCGACTGCAATTGGTTCTAGAGCACCACAACAGGTTTTTCCGTAGAAGGCGGCGAAGGCCTCATCCTTATTATTGGAACCTACCTAGGCCTTGCAATTCCTGGTTTGAAATTCATTTTCATAGGCGTAATATCCCCGAAGAATTCTTTTATCGCCAAATGAGAATGTCGCGCGATACGTTTGACACTCTGTTGGCCACTCTTCGTCATAAGCTACAAAGGGAAGACACGCGGTTAAGGAACTGCATCCCACCAGAAAAGGTCTTAGCCATCGGGCTATATCGCTTAGCACATGGCGGGTCATTCGAAAATGCAGGCATTGCAATGAATGTCGGCAAAGCAACTGCTCGTGAAGCATTCACTGATGTCGTCAATGCAATCTATGATTTTAGAAACGACTTCATCAAATTTCCAACTAACGAAGCAGAGACAAGAGCCTCCATCGCAACGTTCGAAGAATTATCGGATCTACCAAACATAGCAGGCGCCATAGACGGAACACATATAAAAATAAAGGCTCCAAAAGAAAGCGCCGTCGACTACTTTAGCCGCTATCAACAGCACGATGTGGCGGTCCAAGGCATCGTCGACGGAAAAAAAATATTTCTGGATATCGCCGCTGGCTTTCCGGGTAGCTTGCATGATGCACGAGTTCTTCGAAACTCGTCGATTTACGAAAGAGCAGAACAGGGGAACGTTCTCGCAGCGCCAATTCATGTAACCGGAGGTCACGAAATACAGCCCTATTTAGTGGGGGATAGCGCTTACCCGCTTTCGCGCTGGCTTCAGAAACCTTACCCTGAGGGAACAAGAGATCCGAGTGAGATTCAATTTAACAAGCAGTTGTCTGCCGCAAGAGTTAAAGTGGAGTGTGCGTTTGGAATATTAAAAGGTCGATGGCGTATATTGTCTTTTGTCGAAGAAGCAAGTGTAGCACGAGTTTCCAGGATTATTGTCGCATGTGCTGTGCTTCACAATTTTTGCATTCTGCACAGAGATGAATGGGACTTTGATGATGGAGATGATGGAGACGATGGACAAAACCCTAATGGCGATGTGATCGGTGATGGAGAGGCTATCAGAGAAATTCTTAAAAATAATCTGTAGATGTCAGACACTGAACGTGATCATAGGAAACAAATTCATCAACATGTTTTATTTTACTCGAAACTGGGCCACGAACTTGCGTTACAAGATGTGACTCAAAATATAAACATCAACATTTTCCCTCTAAATGGTAATTTTACGGACTCTCAAATACATTTATAAACTGATACTACAAAACTGTGTGATTCAGAACTTGAGTAATGTTTAAATCCATTTAAATATCTAAAAAAATTCACAAATTGAACATTTCACTGATTCAAAAAAATAATCATTACACACATGTACAATCATTATTGTCAACTGAGTCAGAAAGTGTTCCAGTGTTCATATTAATTGTCTTTCTTTACAATTTCAAGCATGGCCCCCATAAATTTGGTCATCATGTCCACTTGTTTTGTCTGATCCTCTTGCATTTTTTCCATTAAGCCGGCAATTCTTTCTCCCTGGTCTATCACGGTCTTCATGACCATTCCTGTTTCGTTTTCTGCATCAGGGGTCTGTGGGGTCTTCCTTTTCTTTCTCATGCGCCTGCTCTCCTTTTCACTGTCTGCAGAACTGCTTGAAGTGTCGGCAGGAGCAGGAGAAGGAGTGCCTGATGAAGATCCTTCTTGGCTTGTTGTGTTTGACGTGTTTTGGCTCTCCGAACCGGCTCCCGCTACATTACTGAACGTTACGACGTCACGAACTCCGAGCACTTCATCTATCTCGTCGTAGTGCGGAGACTTCCAAATGGAACCACCGCTCTGTTTTCGGTTCCAATCTTTACGCTCCTTGTATTTGTCCACTAAATACTTCATTTTTCTTTTACATTTTTCCACGGTTCGGCTGTGGTTGTACTTGGCGTTCAATTCGTCAACGATCTTTAACCAGAACTTTCGCGCATCTTTACTCTCCAGCCTTTCGTGATATGAGACCCATAAATTAACTAAATACCGCTCCTCCTCTGGCTCAAACGAGTCGTACTTTGCCGCTTGTTTCTTTGGACCTTTGCCCTTTTTTCTGCTCTCGTCTGCTCTTGATTCCTCAACTTGGCTGCTTTCAATTTGATTAGTCGTGATGTAACTTGTACTTGTACTCGGCTGAATCGGGTGGTTTACATACGGATGGCATAGGCTCGCATAGGGACGTGGCCCTGGAGATGCAGCTGAAACGTAAACTTGCGAACCGTAATAGTTGTATTCTGAGTAGGGATCGTCATCATTCAGCATACCGAGGTACGAATCTTCCATCTTCGCCGTTTGGTTCCCGCGCAAATATGAAATAATTTTGGCGGGCTTCGGACTGAAATATTCCGACTAAAAAGGAGATCAAATTTCTTGATCGACATTTTCCTTCAAATCATGGCGATAAAATCGACAAATCTGTCAGATTTCGTGCCTAACAAAAATTTGTCCTGCTCCGAGGCAGGACGACGGCGTCTTTGAAGTTTGGTAAGCCTTGACAAAATTTGGTAGATATAAAAATCTCCGGGCGCACTTGTCTCAGCGAACTGATGACAGATTTTTTTGCAAAATAAACAAAAATTTGTCCAGTGCGCCCGGGCCCATATTCACATTATTATTTGTATTCTTCGTAAATCTGTTTCCGTTGCTCACTTAAAACGTAAAGAAGGCAAATTTACATTTTCTTAAAGTTATTACAGATGGTCTTAGATTCTATTTTTTCCCGGTGCAAACGTTGCAATGACGTTACCGCTAGAGGCAGCGATTTCATCAACAAGTTCAGCAGTGTTTTTGCTCCGAGCGTGCGCCGTGAGAAGGGTATTTCAAAATGGCGGTCGACTGTCCCGACATCTGCCGCGTGCACCTAGCTATAGTGAACTAGCCTAACGCCGAGATCTTCGGCCTGTTTATGTTGTTGTTGTTGTTTTTTTGTTTGTTTGGAAAGTTCACCCCACAAAAAGTCGGGTTCCGGCCAAAAATACTCAGGGCGTAGGAAAGAGCGGACTTTGAAATAGGAGATCGAAACACGTTAATTCCTAAGAGTGATCGAGATCTAATTTCTCCTACATTATCAATCAGACAGGCGAGGCGCTGAGAATAAAGAAAATCATCCAGTAGCTAGATTGAAGACATCGCCATAAAAGGAAAAAAAAAAACAAACAAAGAACAAAACAAAA
>OX393561.1:8434187-8454139 GCA_947652115.1 Blastomussa wellsi
TCCACAGGTGGCACCTGTGGAAGTATTTGAAGGATAACTGCAGATGATGCGTGTTCCTCTAACCCAGCTTTGAGTTGATCCATAAATGACTCAGGGTCAAGTTGAGTTGAGATCAAATGTTGTTGGCTTTAGTGTTTCCTTGTCGGTTTTGCCATACTCAGCCTTGGATATTTTCAAGTTTTCAAGAGAGCAAGACTTTTCGTTAGGTTTGGCTCTTCGTTTCCAATTGCACTCTTTTGAAGTCGACGACTGTTGCAGGTTATTATGTACAGTATTTTCAATGTCAAATAGAACTGCCGCCACATGCCTACATGTCCCATCAGCCCTACAATGTGGATCAAAAAAAGGGCTATTAAAATAAAGATTAATTTAAATCAGAACAGTCTTTGCCAGAAACAGAGAGGTAATGAACAATTTGATGGCTAGAATATTCTATACAATTATCTGTTACTCTGAGAAAATGTGAACAGGTCTCAGATAACCAAAAATATTTATATTTACATGTATTACAATTTTTTATAGATCACAACTGGCACATCTTAAGTAAAATTATGTTACGGAACATTTCCTTTACAGTTTTTGTGCCGGTTAGAACTCTTGTTACCTCTAATAGCTTTTGATACTATTTCCCTTACATTCAACTTAACTACTAACAAAACATCAATCTATAGGATGAAATGTTTCAGCATTGAAAGATGTTTAGAAAGAATAAAATTACAAAAATGTACATGTACTTACCCTCCTTGGCATGGACAAAATGCACCATGTATTGCACCGTTACTTTTTAATATCATGATACCATCATAGCTGTCCTTTCCGGATCCTGTCTTTGATCTTTCCGTTGGTTGAACCTGATACTTTACCAAGACAACAGACTTGTCAGGAACTTTGTGGACTTGTAGGTCCAGCACATGACCATCTTTGAACAGTTTATAACCCGTAAGGCTTTTAAAAGACTTTAAGTTTTCTTCAGAGTACTCGTCCGTCTTTCCCAGAAGATAGTTACATATATCTGGAAATGTGACTTCTGGAAATAGTGAGAGGTTCCTACTCCAGTTCGATTTCAATGTGGACGCTGGGTCTGGCAAAACACCCTCATCTGTGGCAAGTAATTCGGCCATTATGACATTTTCAGTTTCGCTTTCCCCTTCATGCTCAGACACTTTCGCGAGCTTCATTGAATGAGCATTTACCGCCAGCTCAACCAACTCGGCCTTTCTTTTACCCTTTCCTTCCGAGGATGTTTGTATACCTCTTTCTTGAAGAAAGGTTCGCAACCACGGCAACTTTTGACGCTGAAAGAATTGTAGGTTTCTCTCACCTTGTTCTTCCGACATGGCCATGTCCACGATGATTATTTAGATTTTCTTTGAACTCGAAGAAACTACGATTTTATGTCGAAAAGACGATACTGATCCAAGAAAGCAACTCGAAGACTAGAAGATATAGGGTGCTTACCATTTAGCCAAAAATTCCGGAAATTTCGGTTTGAAGTCAAATGGTAAGGCGATTTTCCGGAAATTCCATCCGAAATTTGTGGACAACCTCCAGAGGTACTCCACTTTTTCCGTTCGGAACGGAAAATCGGAAATTTTCTTACCATTTGCACAAATTTCCGTTTCCAGGCCCTCTCAACCGACTTTCCCGCTTCTTTTCCCGCGTGTTTTCAAAGATAGAAAGTAAACATGGCGTCCACTTCAATGTATAGCTGTGGAAATTGCTTCTTTTCATCAGCGACTTTAGAAACTATGTTGAATCACACATGCAGTAGTGTAGTGTCAGGTAAGGAAACGTTCTTTTCTTGTTGTTTTGTTTCGAATCTCGTATATTTGATTAGGTAATTAAAAAAGTAGTCCGATTAAAAAGCGAGTGAAGATCGAAGCCACCCGCTAAATCGTTCTTTTCATGTTTTCAGAAATTCCTTATGTCGGTGAGGACCTTTCTGACCTTTGCTCTATGGCGTGGCAAGAGGCCTCTTCGACCTCTTCACCCCTTGGCACAAGCACTACTGGTCCTGCTACTTGTGACGATGAAAAGCATCTTGAAAGATGGGAGGACAAACACGTAAGGTTGCTTATAGCATCCTACTCTAAATTAAAGGCCCTGGGAAAGGGCAAAACAACCAAAAAGGAATTGTTTTCCAAGATTGCAACGGAGTTTAACTCTGTCTCAGAGGAGAAAGTAACAGCTGACCAATGCCTCCGAAAGTGGTCTAAGCTGGAGGCGAAGCAAAAGGAAATCGAAGACCACAACAAGAAAACCGGAAACAACAAGAAGTCATGGAAATATCAAGATGACATGGCAGAATGCATGGGGTCAAGCCCTAAAATCAGCCCAGTATTCACTTTTGACACAGGTGTTAGCTCTGCAAGTTCAAGCACCAGCCAGTCAACGAACCAAGATGATGTCTCTCCTACAGATGAGTCAGGGGATGAAGGAGCTGCTCCAAAACAAAAAAGAAAAGTAACAAGAAAGAGAAAGAGCAAGTCATCTGCTGCAGAGATGCTGGAATTTCTTCATTCTTATAGTGAGAAGAGAGAGAAAGTGGAGGCAGAAAAACTGGAATTATTCAAAGCTATGAAAGAAGAAAAGAAAGAGTTTTTCTCCCAATTTCTTGAAGTGCTAAAAAATAAGTAAGCTGAAATTACTGGAGCACCATTTGTTGAGTTTACTTAAAAATGAAACTTTATTCATGTATGTACATGTACAAGGATTGATAAAGTTATCCACTAAAAGAGAACCTTATGTTGTTTATATTTATGACTAAATACCACTTAGAGATGCAAAGACCCCTCAAAATGCAATGCAGATCCGTTGCCCCTCCCCCCCAAAAAAAACAATTACTGAGGGTGAAAATTTGAATCATGCATACTGTATTGCAAGCACCCCTCATGATTGTATGAAATGACATCAGTTGTACTATACATGGTTCAAAATATTCCAGATGCATGTGCACTGTGGAGGGGGTAGCAAAAGGCATCAGTCTTGCAATAGATATCTACTTGAGTGTTTGTCAGTTTTGCTGGATGGATGTGTTAGGGGCAGTAGGTATCATAATATTTAAAGACGAAAATTCCACAATAATACACCTGCCCAATATCTACATAGGTTATTAAAAAAAGTTGTCCTTTAGATACGGTTGGCATAAACAATGGCCTTCATGCGATTTCTTTTATGTTGGGCTAATCTGTCATTTCGCCCAGCACCATCATGATTGTTACTGCTACTGTCATCATCGTCATCCTCATTGTCAAGCATGTAACCTTCTTCAAAGTCATCATGAAGAAGACAGACATTGTGAAGAACACATCCACTAATGATGATGAGGACAATAAGCTTCTGATCAAGATGGTCCAGATACTGTAACTTCCGCCACCTTCCTTTGAGAAGCCTGATTGATCTTTCCACTGTCTGCCTATTAGATGATAGAACAGAGTTGAAGAAGGTCTGTTCTGGAGTGAGGTGACCATTATCTCTGTATGGTGTCATTAGCCAAGTCTGAAGAGGGTATCCACCATCACCTAGCAAATGTGCATTGCCTGGAAACTTGTTTGCAGCCATGTTGTACACATTAGAATTGCGCAAGACCCTAGAGTCATGTACAGACCCTGGCCATCCAGCCAGTATATCAGTGAAAACCATGTTTTCATCACAGATCACTTGCACATTAATTGAATGGAATTTTTTTCTATTGATGTAGGCATCTGGCTCTTCCATGGGGGCTCTAATTCTAACATGCGTGCCATCAATTAGGCCAACTACACCAGGGAATCCCCCTTCCTCAAATGTAGCCATGCTTTCACGCATCTTTTGGTCTGCAAAATGAAACAAAGTTAAATTACAATCATTGAACATATTTATATATAATATTTTACTCAAAGTGACATTAAAGTAAACAACAAACATCCAAAGGTATTTTGTTAAAAAAATAAATTGCACGAAGTAATACTGAAAAAAAAAAACAATAATGTAATTAAACATTACTTTTGAAGAATAGTGCAGAGGAAATATATATATCTATGTAATGAAAAATAATCAATATAGATATGTAATAAAGACGTACCATTTGGCCACTTTATGTAATCTTTACAAAGATCGGCTAGGGCCTGCGTTCCTCTCCAAAGAATTCTATCGACACTGCTCATTGTTATGTTGAACCTGTCAGCGACAAGTCTAGTCGGCTCTTGATTAGCCATGGACCACAGAAACGTCAGCACCTGTTTTAATGGCGGAATGGGCTGCTTTCCTCTGGCATTAACCACTGGAATATTTCCTGTGTTCATGATTTCTCGGCACAAGATTTCGCAAGTGCTTTTCGTCATACGAAAATGACTGCTAAATTCACTCGGTGCGTAGGTTGGAATAGTAACCTCAAAATACCCTTGTATTCTGTTCAGATTGCGTCTCATATAAGAGCTGACGGCACTTAACACTGTCAGTTCATCCTCCTCGTCAAACATTTCATTTTCTACATCAAAATCGCCAGTAAGCTCTTCGACTACAATAAGATTGAAGTCCGCCATATTGAAGTTCGCGCGAATTTTGTGCCGGTCTGAGACGGGCCCAGGGCAGCGCGGTATGGAACGCCTGGGAGGTAAATGGTAAGCGAAATCTCATCCGGTTGGTCCACGCATTCGGAAAATTGCTTACCATTATGCAGCGGTCACACCATCCGGATTTTTCTGACAAATGGTAAGCACCCATAACCACCCAAAGCTCGATTCGAATGAATTTTGTTCCCCGGAGCCTCGCTTCGGTGTTAAGTTTTCGTCACCAGTCTCTCACGCTGAAATATATCGAAATTGGGCTATTTCAATAGGGCTGTATTATACTGATTGTCCAGCTGAGATCGGTCAATGGATAAATGATGAAAACCCTTTACAGCAATTAAATTGCAATTAGGAATATCTGTTACTCTATTAATGGCATGAATTGTTAAATAACTGGTATTTTCTCTGGGAAAAATTGACCACGTTTTCGTATTTCCGGTTGACTCGCGGTTATTTTGATCTATATTCTAGTTATGCCGAGGCCAGTATTTCGTCGACTTCCTAACGGGGAACTGAAGCTTGATTACACTGAGGATGCACGAAGGATTAAACTGTCTAGGTCAAACGTTCCCAAGGAGACAGAGATAAAGAGCCTAACCGCTGAGGAGGTTGATATTAAAATATGTGAAATTTGTAGTTACTGCGCGAGGTTTATGTGTTATGCTGGCTTATTTTAAAAAGGCTCTTTCCAAAGTTCTTACGATTAGTATAAACTTTGAATAATTTAAGGACATTTCTGCGAGTTCATTTGGAATTTTGCAGAAAAATTCAGTGTTGCTAATAAATTTTAGGGTATTGACGAAATGCTTTGTACTTCTAGGTGAAAAAACAAGCAATCCAAACTGTGAAAAATAGGGGAGGAGATACCACAGATAGCACCGAAGTGCTATCTGAGTATAAGATGCAGTTTGGTCGCTTCCAGGGGCAGACATTTAAATGGGTCCTTGAGAATGCATTGGGGTATGCCGCATGGCTTGTAGATAGCATGCGAAAGGAGTCTGTGACAGCCTCACCACTCAGTCAAAACAAGGCCTCCTTTAAATCGTATGCCCAGTTGTTCCCTGAGTGCAGAGAGGTGATTGCAAACAAGGCAAAGGAGAGATCAACCAAGGCTCAGCAATGGGCATCATCAACAGGAACGCCGGCCTTGACATCTGCAGTCACCCCATTATCCAAAGCACCCTTGGCCAGTACCGTTCGCAGTAGTGCTGTGGCTACAGTGTCCTCTCTTCTCAATAGAAATGCAAGTCCACACCGGATATCAGCAGCAATTTGCAGGAGCTTGGCAAGCAGTAGGCGGCCAGGCAGTATGCCTAATATTGCAACTAGCAGAGCACCAACTTCTACTTCAACACAAGTGCCAGCAGTCACAGATGTGCCACCTGCTGAAATGAACAAATCACCCAGCCAGTCTCCTGAGAGTAATGATGAGGAGTTGTGCTCTGTTGTGGATAGAGCGGAGCATGAACTAGGTATATCTTCTTAACTTTTAAGCATAATTAATTTTATTATGCTTGCTAATTTCAATTTTAAAATGCATTGATAATATATTTTAAGGGATAATTTCAAGGCCTGAATTTAGAGGCAACAGCAGTGACATAAGGCAGCCCTCTTCTCAGCCATTGCAGCAGCATGACATTCAATCTCCTAGCATACAGCCCCAAGGTTAGTTACCGTATATATTCTAGTACAATGAAACAACATTTTTAATTTTTCTAGACAATGTTTTGATTTTAAAATTGATTAAAACAATCTCCCATAATAATAATGATGACAATAATAGTAATAATAATTCCAATAACAATTACAAAAAATAATTAAATTTTTTTGTTGTTGTTGTTTTTCAAGGTATTGCAAGCAGTCTGACATGTGGAATACAAACTCAAAGAGTTTCTCCTGAACATACATTGACACCACAGTCATCTGCATGCAACCCCGCCCAGGGTCTGTTATGTTTTTATTATTGTATACCAGTAATTATTTTCGATAATTAATTTCCTTTTTGTGTAATCTTAGGTGTGTATAGTGTTGTCCACTACATTTTACTTATACAATAAGAAAAATATCCTGATAATAGGGTAATAATACGCTCAGATGGCAGCTGAGAAAATGCAATGCATCTACAGTATTTAAAATTATTTATGATTACAAATTATTTTTATTTCACAGAACTTCCACTTCCAGTAGGCTGGAAACATACTCTGCCAAAGACTGACCATGCCTGGATCTCAAAAGCCCTCTTCAAGGTTAACATCAACACTAGAAAGCCAGAATTACACTCAGCTAGGTATACTCTATAAAATAATGGTTTAAATAATAGTAGTTAAAAAATTATTTGACTTTCGTAATGTTAGCTAATTTCAAGTTTTTACATACTGCAAGTTTAATGGTATTCCTTTTATGTGCTTTATTTACAGTCTTGATAAGCTATGGTGGTACCCACCCCAAGCTCCACTTATTTCTGCACAGTTCCCCAGTCCTAATAAGTATTTTGCAAAGAAAACTGTGGTGTGTAAAACTGTACTGTCCCCATCCTGGCTGTAACAAAAAGAGCTTACTAGTGCAGGGCTGGACCCACACACTCATCAAGTTCTAGACCTTGATGGCTACTATAATCTGGCAGCTGAGTACCTGGAGTGCAGGAACTGCAAGCGCAAGGTAAATTCCTACTCTATAAATATAAGGCAATAATCATTGAGTTTCATCCATTTATTCATTCATTCCTTCTTTCTTTCTGTAATTTAGTCATTAATTTATTTATTTTATTTAAATCATAGTTATATCATTTATTGACTTTTTTTATTTACAAGGTAATAAGCTGGAGCTCCCCAATTGTAAACCAGTTAGATATCGGTCACAAGTTACAGTTTACTGTCATCCTTACCTACCACTACACTTGTGATGTCAGTGTCATCTGCTTGCCGAGGCAACATGGCCTTGGCAACACTGCAACACAGCTGCAGAAGAAACGTTCAGAGCAACACAGTGAACAGTGGCTTGCACGCACCATTCAGTATTTGAATGACTGCAAATACTCCAGGGAAGCTTCCACTGTTGGCCTAATAACTTGTCCTAAATTTGAAGATCCACCAGAGTTCATTCCACTTCCAACATACAAGTGGTTTCTAACTGCCTATGCAAGACATTCTGCCACAAATGGAAGAAATTAAGTCAGGGATCACGCCAATATTTGGGAAAATCATCAAGATGGATTCCACGGAAAATACAAGGAACGAGCCAAAGAGCAAAAGAGGCCCAGTGACCACAAAACCAAAGAGCATGCAGGCTCTGAGACAACGAGCAATGACAGAGGCAGGAAGCGCCAGAGAGAAGAACCACCAAAGTCCGCCAAAACTAACGGCAGCTCAGATAGAAAGAGATCACGACATGAAGAAAAAACTTAACTCCATCCAGGAGAAGATTGACAGCTCCACTAACTCTATCAGTCTGCTGAACATTCACCTAGAGAAGAGCTCATGGAGGACTGCAAACACCAGGAAAGAATGTTCAGAAACGTAGTAGGAAAATTGATGTATGTGAAGTAATACATGTTTGAAGTGCCACATGTTTATGGTGTTTATTGCTTTATTATGGGACATGGGTAAGAATTTGGCGGCCCCGGACAGAACTGCGGATTACAAGTTTATGCAACAATTCCTTTCATATGGGAAGTAGATTACGTGGATTTTAAGCGAAGAAATGCAAGTAGACATGATCACATGGAATGGTGAACGTTGTTTATGTACAGAGATTAGCAGTCAGTCAGATGCCAACAGTAAGAGTGAAGAAGTTTAGTCACAGTGGTAAAAAAGATCATTGCACCGTGGAGCCAATGAAACGGAAAGATTGACTTTTTTGTATGTGGACACTTTGAATTACACATTTGTGTTTTGGCAATCGCTGCACTGTATAGTTTGTTTTGTTGTTATGGAGCAATTAAAACTGCAAGTGGAAGTTCAACTATTCAATCAAGATGAAGGAAGCGTAGTCGAAATGATAGGAATATTAGAAATCGAGGACAAAGTTACATCTATAACTAAGATACAGAAGAATAAAATTATCAGAAAATAAATACACAGCAAAGTGGAAGGCGATGAAACGGTGTCAGGCACATGCCTTAAGAACAACTACTCGCATATGTAAAGGGCGAAGTCCCCCCTCTTGAAGAAACTAAGAAGACAGGGCAAAAAGCCAATGGCTGCTGGAGTGAGTAGTGACCAAGCGGATGCCAGGGAAACAGTGAAAAAGGAGCAGGTCGAAGAAAGGGCGGAAGACATTCTGGTCCAACTAGTTAAAAAAAAGCAGTGAAACTACAAATCACATGAGGAAAAAATTACACGGAATGGAAGATGGAGGATCTGTTAAAGGAACTGCTTATTGAGCCTGAACTGAGAGAAGAACATTGTACGATGAACAGATCTGAAAGCAGCCAGTACACATGCAATGACAAGGACAAGAAGAAAAAAAGAGGATGAACTGAAAACTGCCAGCGCCCTGTTGGCAAAAACGAACAATTTTTGTGCGTATTGCAAGGGTGGACATGCCCACCAATATTGCACTATTGTAAAGTCGGTACAAGAAAGGAGGCAATTGTTATGTAATTACGGTAGATGTTTCATTTGTGCATGTAAGGGCCATATTTCTCATGACTGTAATTCTAAGCTTGTAATTCTAAATGTGCCGGTTGCATACATGTATCTCTCTACCCACATGCTGCTCCCAGTCACAATATAGTACCACTTTCACTTTCCTCCTTATCAAAAATAATTGTTTGCATACGCCACGTGCGTGCGCCGACTGGTGTGTGCCGTGTGCCCTGCATGTGTGTGGCCAATTGTTGGCACATAAGGTCATAACTTGGTCAATATTGGTCCAACTAAATTGAATTTTTGGCCCAAATATTGTCTTGGATATATCTGCAATTTAAAGGCATAAAATTGCACCTCCGCCATATTTGAGACTTCATTGACCACCCATAGAACTTTTGAAACTTTTTTGCCTGATACATCTGTGACATGTAACATAACTGAAATGAACCACTTCACTGAGAGCTGAAAAATTAGATATCGTTTAGGGGTATATCCACTATAGACTTTTTCTTTTTGACGATTAAACTAATGTAAACTAATGTATCAACACCTTTCAACTGGTGTATCATACATGGATGTCCAGTTTATATTTTTTAATTTACGAAAAATGACCATTTGCCTTGGGGGGGGGGGGTAAAGGGTTAATCGCTGGTATTTTTTGGTTTGAGTACTACTCCTTCAACTTTTCTCGTTTCATTTAGGCTTTGTACCCTTTTTTAGTCTACAAGTTCAAAGGACTTTCAAGAACACATTTTTTTTATTTTACAAGGGCTACATGCACTGCAAAATCCAGCGTTAATCTGCTGCTCATAGTAGCACTGACTGCAATTTTCAAAGACTTTTAAGACCTTGAATTCTTTATTTCAGTTTAAGATTCAAGGACTTTCAAGGTGCATGCAAACCCTGCAGTCATTTAGACATCTTGAACTTTTGTAAATCAAGTGTCAAAATCCACTGGTTTGGACAAAATGCCCATGCGCTGCCCAGCAAACCTCCTTGGTGTGTTTAATGAGGACAGTCCACTGCCTACCTTGAACGTAAGAGACACCAGTTGTTTATAACTCACTGCAAATAGAGCATTTTACAACAGGCACTTTAACATCAGCGGTTTTGTCTTTTTTGTTGGTATTCATACCCGACCTTCTGTGGAAGATCGGGGAGCTGCTTTTACCGAGTGTCTTGCAAGAGTTAGCTGGAGTTTTTGCTAGGGATTTTCCAACTAGATTTTTATGTACAACTAATCCTCAAGTCTGGCTATTTAGACAACGATTTCATATTGCCAATAGTTAAGGGATTCAATTTTGATCGTTGCATAGCAGAAGAGCAGTTTGCTGGCATCCTTACTAGTAATACAGAGGTAGATGCTGGCAGAGGCAATTTTAGAATAGCGGTTTACCACACACGTTCCTAATGGTGGCAGAAGGTTCGCAACAGAGTATGGAAAGACTGGAACAGTTTTTGAGAGACAAACGCTGAATCTGTTGAAACAACGCTGAACAATTTCAAAAAGGTGTCTTAACAGGTTTTGGAGACAGTGGGCCGAAATGCAAGATCAGAGGCAAACCAAATTAATGCACAATTTCATCTACATGAAATATTAACTATACAATTAGTACGCAAGTTAATGGTGTAGTTCTTAAAGAATTAGGAAATGTTAAGGTGAGACATTAACTTGGCGAATGTAAGCTTTTAAATAATATTAATACTAGAGTGACATAGACAAGGTTAAGTGAAATTAAGGACTCAGAAAAATTCAAGTAACTTCTAGAGGAAAATGTTGAGCTGTGGAAGCTATGGAAAAGTTCATTGAACTATCGGTGTGCAGGCAGAACGGCAAGCTATCAGCGAAAGCAAGTGCTTCCTCGCATTGGGCATATGAGCTGATAGACACTGTTCTCTGTAACAGAGAAACACTAATCCGAAGGTTAATGGATGAAGGAATGATCGACTCCAGACATGCCTGCCCTGTTTGCAGTGAAAACATGGAGCTGGTAGAATGTACGGAGCGACTCAGACAGTTAAAAGTAGGAATGCAGAAGGCAAGTGAATAACAAGCGCCATAAAAGTACAGTCAGCATTAGGAACAGAAGTTGGTTTGAACAGAGTAATCTTACACTGGAGAATATCATCAAGTTCACCCCCTGGTGGTCGGAAGGTCTGACACAAGAACAAATTAAGAAATGGTTGCACATTAATCCCAACAAGGTCATGGGATATGTTTTGCCGGTAAACATGTGAAGTTACCATCCAGAGAAATAGTGAAAAGTTAAGCGGTGAAGGGAAAGTGGTTCAAATTGATGAAAGCAAGGTTAGAAAGCAGCAATACCATAGAGGGCACAGAGTTGAGGGAAAATGTGTTTTTGGTGCATAGAAGATTCGAGGAGGTGTTGTCTGGTGGCAGTGGAAGATCGGAGCATGTCGAGAGGTAGTCCGAGTACGGATAAAACTATACCTGCCAAGTCTCACGCCTTATGCACCAGTCAATTGAAACCCCCACCCCCCGGGTCCCGGGAAAGGGTGGGGGATTTGACATAGGCTCTGGTCAAAAGGCATCAATATCCCTACCCCCTGAGGCTGGAGTTCAGATCAAACGCCACTACCCCTGGGGCAAGAAAGCTGATACTATCAAAAGTTCTAAGAAAAGAACGTGCAAGACCTACATTTACATGGGAAAATTTAATAATGTTCTTCTTCCAGGTTTGTGCAGCTTTGATTAAAATGCTAATCACACTCTCATACAGTTTGTTCAACTATTAAACGAAGGAAAAGCATGCTGTATTTCATTATTGGTCATGACCATCTCATTACATGTATTTAATAGACTGCAAATTAGTGAAATTTGAAATACACTGTATATATTATCACACAAACTCCGTTTATTTGGCTCAAGTTCAGTTTTTTAGAAATTTAATACCTTAAACTGTCTACTGAGGTGAATTCTCCATGGCTGCAACCTTGCACTGTGCGCAAATCCACTCTCCACTTGGTGCTGTTGAAAGCCCCACACACTGAAAATGGAACCACTCTATGGGACAGTCTTTATGTTCACAGGCAATCATGTCTCCACACTCTGGCCCTCCACAAATACACCACGAGTCAGGGGTGTCAACAGCTGCTTTACTAGACTTCTTCTTGAGAGAGTTCTCTTTTCTTTTTGCAGAAGCTTTCTGGGCACCTGCTTGGCGATGTTTCCTCACATCACTTAGGTGTCTTACCCACATCTCAACTTCATCGGTACGGAGTAAGGTTTGCTTTGCTAGTTTCTCTATCTCATCGGACGTCAGTTCCAGACATTCCTTTTGTTTTTTGTCAAAGGCATCTTTTATCACAGTACTTGGAGGAGAAATGGAGGCTTTGCTCAAATTGCAGTTATCCACTGCTAGCACCTCTTCTGGTCCCTTGTAGTGTCCACTACAAATACCACTGCACTTGTCACATTCCTTGGCTCCCCAAGGTCGTTTAGGGTCTGGTACTGGAAATGGCAGGTACTGAATACTTGGCCCTCCTGGGAACCATAATGAATCATTGGCTGGTTTTCCGTTCTTGCAAACTGGATGGATGCAACCCTCCTTGTAACAGGCTTTGAGAGCAAACACATACCCACTTGGAAGGTTTGGTACCATGTGCTGGTTCCGTAAGTTCCAAACCTGTTCAAAGTAATGATATTGATTTGGCTCCTTCTTCTTGAGTTCGGCCTTAGCTGCTTTGGTTCCCCTCAAATACACAAGTAAATTCTGTCTCTGATCTTTCAGCTCTGTTGCATGCTTATCTGTGGCACCTCTGTACATTTTTATTACAGATGAACCAAATGGTATGTCATTGACTCTATCCAAATACACCTGCAGTGCTGCTTCCATGTTTTCGTGTAATCTATCCTGAGATACTCCTCCCGTTTCAGTTTCGGCAGATCCACACAATGTCGACGGTATAAAGAGATTAGCATGCGCTCGGCCAACAACACCATTCTGCAGCTCTACAAGATTGTAACAGCTCGCACCACTGTTCCTTGTTGTGACCAGTGTCAATTCCCTTCCTTCTTTTAGATGCCATTCGGTCCATCGAAACTGTACCTCAACATGACTTGGGCCCTCATCGGCTCCCCCATCAACTCTAATACAATCAATGTTCTTTCCTTCAAAACACACATCCATTTCTGCTTTTTCTTTCAAACAGTACAAGTCAGCAAGATGCTGTGTTGCTGTTTTCTCGTGTAGAACGCCAGGTGCTTTGACAATCCCAACAGACACTTGACCAGTGGTTTCCGTCTTCATGAATAAGTAAGATGATGTTTGAAGTTGACCTCCGTGTTTGCTTACATAGTCAGAATGTGACGTGAGTTCTGGCTTTCCTTCCAAGCAGACAGCTTTATGGTTCTTATGTGTGTAAGTACTATCCAGACGGAATCCTGCTTGGTCGTCTCTATTGAGAATCATTTTATCTGAACCGTCTTTTAGCTGAAGCATATCAAGCAGTATGTAAAAGCAGTATGACCAACGGCTATCGGGATTGAATTTGACATCAAAACCTTTACGTGCTCTTCTGCAAGTTATTGCTGCAACACCCTGGTAACGCTGAGCCGAAATCCTTCTCTTGTTCCTCACGGCACACAACTGAACAACGGTACCATACGATATCGATATGCCATACTCCTTTTGTAGATGCTCTTGCATCCTTTTGTAAGTTACTTTAGGCCCTGTAGAATTCTTATTACTCGCGAAAGTAAAAACTCCAGTTCTTCGCCACTGGTCTGCACCAACCCGGTGTTTCTGAACAAAGTCTTCCATTTTTTTTCCTATATCAGGGTACTTTGTCACAATGGTAGACACTTTCTTTGGAATCTTGCGTTTAAGAAGGGCTTCTTTAGCTATAAGCTTTGAAGTTTCCCTTTTAGCAGCCATCTTGATTTTTTTCTTTCTTGTTGCACTTTTTCTTTTGCTTCATCAGAACAAATATCATTGATTTCACACCAGTCTCCATCATCAGATTCACTGTCAGTCTCAAATATGGCGTTGCCTAGAGATTGTTTCCGCTGAATCTCTAAATATGCCTGTCTACTAATTTCGATCAATTGCTCTTCTGCTGTTGAAAGATCACTATAGGGGATGAAATCAGCAAAGTCAACAAGTATTTGATTTAAAACTTCAGGGTTATCTGTTGGTAACATGTTTTTTAGCTCAGCCACAAATGTAAACCAGTTAAGATTGTTTTCTCTTAGTATTAACAACAGTGTTTCTCTTGAAGGTGCTGGATTTACAGTTGGATTTTTCAGTATGTCCGTGTCATCTGGATCAAACATACCCCTGTCTGATGTTCCTTTTTCCTTTGATACTGCATTTTCTTGTGCAACCTTAACAAAAGAACTCCCATGGTCTGAGCTGTCTGTATCATGTTGTCCTTTATTGGAATGCAGCTGATCACTTAATGGAAACTCTTCTTCATCTTCTGTTGCATCTTCTGACGAAATCCATTGAACATCTTGAACTTCGCCAAGGTCAGTACTTTCATCCTCTGAATCACTGGATTCGTAGTCAAAGCCAATGGTGCGCAAAAGTGCCTTTTCCTTGACTCGTGCAAGCTCTGCCACTGTTTGTTTGATTTCACTTGCCCTTCTAAGGGTCTCTTCGATTTTCCTTTGTTTTTCGCCGAGATTTTGAACTCCATATCGCTTCCGAGCTTCTTTAGCGCTAAGCTCAGAACAAGCAGTCATTTTTAGTAGCAGACGATCTGTTTCAGTGGTTGCTAGTTCACATAAGGCGTTTATTTTTTGTCTAGATGGAAGCTTTTCTCTGACATTTGCTTTCTTCGAATGCAAGAACTGTCTCATTATGACCACAAATCTTTGTGCATCAACTCCAGGTTGGAATTCTGTAGCATACAGTCTTTTTGATCCTGGGCCTTCAGGTGCAATTTCCATGACAATAAGTGGCAGCTGCATTAGCAGCCTTACCGCCTTTGAACTTATATACTTGACCTTTGGAAAGTGTTTGATAAAAAATGCCTTCAGTTCAACAATTCCATTATTTATGACATCGTGGGCAAACGAAATCAGTCCCTCGCACTGTGAACAAACTTGTAATTCTGAACAATGTTTCCTAGAGCAAAATTCTCTCCTTGCAACAGCAACTTCTTCAAGTGTCATATCATTAATTAACGCAACATATAAACCATCGTCAACTTTGTATTTAGACACATCCGATAAACAAGAAGAAAGATGTGACACATATCGTGTATAAATGTCACTCCTAGGAGCGTCTTTATCTACAAAAAATGAGCCTTGCTCCCACTATCAGCACTCCTTGTGCCATTATTGTTGTCTCCTTGTGACTCATTTTCTGGTGTATCATTCTCTCCAGGTTTATCTCCAGAATGCTTGGCGACTTCATCAGAAACCCTTGACGACTGTGTTTCCTCCTGATTAGTACAGGTAGCTTTAGTTGAATTTCCTCTGGCTGTACCTGCTTCCTTACTCAATGGTTCTGCTGGTGTAACTGACTTTCCCCAGAAAGATGTCAATGTCTTAGTTGAACTACTCGAAGACGATGACCCGTCAGAAGACGAGGAACTGGTTGACTGCTTATCTTTGTACCATTTGGCTTTTGCCTGTTTTTTCTGGATAAGCAACACCTCTTCTTCATGCTTTCTTTTTTCTTTTCGCAGCTTGGTGATCTCCTCTTCTACCGCAGAGGCTCGCATGTACTGTTTAAGTTGCTCATCTCTTGCTCTCTGTTGTTGCAAAAGTCGTATTCTATCCGCGAGGCTAGCTATATCATCTGTGAGTTCTTCAACCTTCTTAGTACATAAGTGCTCAGACATTTTCACTTTCTTGCTACTGCTACCATGCTCCATTGATCCTGTTCCAAACAATTTTGATCTTGATCTTTTCTTGCTGTAATTGTAGCCGTCATTATCAAGTTTTTTACGACAAAGTTCTATAAGGTTCTGTTTGTCATCTAACAGAGTGGGATTTTCAATGCACAATTCAAAGGCATTCGCATTCATTCGTTGATGGTATGTTCTTGAGCTTTTGGCATACAGCACACTTCTCTTCCTGATATCTTCAACATTCAACTCGACGGTCACTTAGAGTTAGAGTCTGCTAAAGAAGGCTCATTCTAGAGAACAATAATGGAAGCCAAGTAACATAAATATATTGTCTGTGGTCTTATTCACACTAGAAAGATTTTGTTTATAATTATTTCTTTCAGATTTCAGTTTCATGGGTGACTGGATGTCACTGCATTTTAAAGAGCAACTTAACCCTTTAACACCTGTTTACGTCAGCTGACGTAAAAAGTTCATAAAATTGTTAATATTTGGTCTATTTCAATGAAATTTTGCCACAAAAATGGTCTTGGAAAGATCAGTTCATTTCCAGAATAAAATTGTACCCCTCTAGTATCTATGACCACCCCTGGAACTTTTGACAATTTTTTGTTTTACACATTTGCAGTGTGAGACATAACTCATGTTACTCTATTAACTGAGAGCTGCAAAATAAGCTATAGTTTGGGGGTATACCTAGTATGTCTGAAAATTGAGGCATTTCTGAACTTTTTGACTTTGACATTTTCAGCCCGTTTATGTCAAAGCCATGATTTACTTCTCCAATTTTGATATGAAATAAGGACTGCACTGGTCAAGACCTTTCAAATGGTATATCATACATTGCCATTTAGGTTTTATTTACGAGTTTGGAAAAAGGGGTAGAAAAACTCAGGAGTGAAAGGGTTAAACTGAATTTCATTAATAAAATTTAATTTTAAAAGCACAAACCAACAATATTCTAGCAATTTGAAAATAAAAATAGTCAACTAATAGGTTCTCACAAAAAGCTGGGAGAATAGGTTGTTACAGCACACATGTCAATGTAGCAACAACTACTAAATGCAGTCAAAAATCTACGACCCAGACTAGAACTGAAAATAAGGTCCAGATAATTGAAGTGTCATGTATGAATACTAATTTAAAGTGCCACTACGATGAAAATTTTTGTATTTCTTTTTCGCTTTTTTTAGTGCAAATGTATTTAATAGGTTTAGACAAATGCAAATTGCTATAAATTAGATTGATATATTCTTACACAGCCCAGAAATAGCTGACTGAAAACCCACGAAAATCACGTAAAATCCGTCCGCCATTACTCCGTTCATAAATCCGAGCCCACGTTCTACTGGTTTGCGATCTGGTACACTTGACTTGATTTGTGACGTAAATGACTCAACACGTCATGATTATTATTCCCTCCGGGACACAGACAACAAAGCCAAACGGCACGTGTTGAGTGACGTGTTGAGTCTTTGACGTCACAAAATCTTTAGGAAAACTCGATCCAACTCTCAGGGTTCGGTCCCGGTCATTTTTTAATTGAGTAATGGCGGCAAGCCGAATTCGAAATGTAAAGTTAAAATAATGGCACTTCCCGTACGAGTTTTGACTTGAAACTTTGCAAGGTAAGAAACAAGTACTTATATTTTCAAAATATGAAAAGAACAGAAAATGTATATTTTTGATCATAGTACCACTTTAACAAATTAGAACAAAATTCTAAAATTCTAATATGTTAACTTATACATTTTAATATTTTAATTTCTGGTTAAAAACTCAATTTCCAGTTCAGGAAATGTTTTGTTTCTGCAAATGGTACCAGATGAGTGTATACATTCTTTGTACTTCTAGTGGTCCTCTGGGCCCCCACCCCTGCTTCTTGGAAATTTCCATTACCACCCACGGAGGAGATATGAATATTTTTGTTGGAAAACCAAATTTTAATTGCATAGTTCCTACCTCTAAAGCAGGCCCAATTGAAACTGCTCCATCTTTCATCAATAAGGTTGTCTGTTTTGAACCACTACCAGAACAGTTCCCTGAGGGTGAAAAATAATTATTATATATTGTATTTAGGATGCAAGGCTGTTGCCTAGCAGGTTTCCGGTAGTCTGGGACACCCAAGGTACTGTTTTTGGTGCCCAGTAAATGTTTTTCCTAACATTTAACTTTTCTCAGGCTGGGCTCATAACTTCTCAGTTTTTGGCCTTGTGGGCTCCTTTAAATTTTTCTAAGGCAGAAGCCTTGAAATTTATTCACAAAATTCACAATATGAACACTATAATTGGAGTATCAAAAGATTCAACTTCATTTTTCTTATTTAAAATTAAAGTAAATATTCAAGACATACTGTCAGAAGAACAGCTTCTTTAGTAGACAAGTATTAAAATATTTGGTCATTGTAATATATATTCTTAGTCAATTATAGTACTTCATTTATAAGGTATCTGCACCTTAAAGTAAATGTGATGCACAATTTGCTATCACATGTGAAATATAGACCACATTTTTTCAGATTTTTGTTTTATCCTACTATTATTTGGCAAGAATAATAATCAAACAAATGACAAGTTTGTTTACCTTTAACACTTCCCTTCTCATTTCTTGTTGTGTGCAGGGAATCTTTGGGCTGTGCAAAAAAAAAAAGCAAAAACAATTAGGGTTTGCAAACAGATCAGTTCCAAAAACTTTTTCAAAAACTAAAGTATTATAAACATAAATCAGTGCAGACATACCTGATCGACGGATGTAGGTTGTGAAACATTTGGAGGTGGCTTCGACTGCAAAACATGCACTTGGATTTTATCCTTGTGTTCAATGTTTTGAACGGTAACATCGACCCACTCCCCCCAGTCTTCTTCATACTTTTGGAAAATTATCCGTGCTTCACTGTCCAGGCTAAAACACTCTTTAACTTTTACAGCAACCACCAGTTTGGACATTTGGAGATCAAGATACCTAAGCTTATTTGGAAGAGTCCTGATAATCAAAAGCCTCGGTATTCCTCACCTAGTTTATTCTTCATCAATGCTCGAAACTCCTCCAGAAACTATTTCCTCAGTTACGTCCTCTTTGTTCGATTTTATCTGGTGTAAAAAACCTGACAAAATTAAAAGGCAAGTTATGTACCAAGACTTCATTGATGGAGGACTGAGGGTACCAAATATGGAAGTTATGTCTAAATCACTTAAACTTGCCTGGATTTCAAGATTTCTTACAACTGATATGTTGTCGAGAAAAGAAAATTGGAAAGCAATCCCTGATTACTTCCTAAGAAAATATGGCGGCTTAAACTTTCTGCTTCGGTGCAATTATGATAAAAAATTTATAAATCAGGTTGATATACCCGCTTTTTATAAACAATTATTGCTCTATTTTTTAGAACTCAAAAACCTGTATGGTTACTGTAATGGTCAAGAATTGATCCTGTTTAACAACAAAGAGATCTGTATTGAAAACAAAACCATATTCTTGAAATCCTGGTTCGAAAACGCAATACTGACTATTCAAGACATCCTCAATGAGAATGGAAAGTTTCTGCCTTTCAAAGAATTTAAAAAAAACTACAACATAAACTGCAACTTCTTAAATTACTATCAAGTCATAAATGCAATTCCGAAACCTTTATTAGAAAAGGCCAGAAATACCCAGTTAGATAAGAACCACTTTTTAAACCATGGCTCTAACTTTCAATTGTCCTCTTCAATATCGATCGATCTAATGAAAATGAAAAATAAAGATTACTACTGGCTCTTCATGAAAAAAAGTATTTCAAAGATAATGGGAGCGAGAACTTTCATCAAACGACATTCACTGGAAAGACTACTTTAAACAGCTCAAATATATATGCAAAGAGAACAAACTTAGAGAATTTTATTTTAATCTTGTGCATAGGATACTTGTTTCCAAGAAAGAACTTCACCTTTATGGTATAACAGATAACCCAAATTGTACTTTTTGCGGTCAGCCTGATTCGATGAGCCATACT
>OX393561.1:8454339-8461839 GCA_947652115.1 Blastomussa wellsi
GAAGCAATTCTTATCCAAAACGTACATTGCCCTGAGTTTTGGCTGATTTGCCAAAGATTGGCCAGTTGGAAGTTTGGAATCGAAGAATTGCTTTTAGACTTAGCAAAATTCTCTAAATAGTCGCTGTTTGGCCTCCCCGTGTTCGACCGACTCAGCGATATCCCATAATGCTCTTTCATGCCGTAACGGTTGCAATAAGTTTTGAATATTCGTTGATTGTTATTTGGACTTATCATGGTGTACGCGCCGAATTCTAACGTGCCCAATCAACTGGAAAAGGGATTTAGGCCGGCCGAAGAAAGCCGGGAAAAAAGTTTGTTATCAGTTGAGATCAATAAAGTAGCCCTTTCGCCCTTATTAAAAATTCTTTCGAAGAAGAATTGGCGCGCGATCGTAACTTCCCATCATTGCGTTACAGCGTGACTGGCACGGATTGGACGTTGGTGAACTGGGGATGATTGTTACGGACCAGAAAATCAGCTGAAGACATGGCCGTCGGTGGATTTTGTTTTGACTTTGAGCTGTTCACAGAGCTAAAAGGCTGTTTAAGAGAGCGAAAGGAACGAGCTGGTAAGTGTGCCTTTAATCCGTATGCGATCGGCTTTCTCACATTCAAACCTGAATGAATCGTGTCAGCAGACGGTAAAAACAGTCTCGCATATTGACACACGTTACTGATCTCGATTTCCTGCGTGATCTCAGACTGAAATATAGGCTTTCCTGACCACTTAGATCTTGAATTTGTAGTGCCCGTATCAGTTTATTTCGCTAAGCCACCAACTTATCACAGAACAAACGTGATTTTCGAGTACTGAGAATTGTCGTCTATTTGAAAAGGTCGGCTACTATCTAGTTGCTGTCTCATTGTTTAGCCCGTTCACTTCCGAGCTTGACATATTTAATTCCCCTTACCACTTGTTATGCGAATTTCGTGTTTGTTTTGTTCTGTTTTGTTTTGTTTTGTTCTTTGTTTGTTTTTTTTTTTCCTTTTATGGCGATGTCTTCAATCTAGCTACTGGATGATTTTCTTTATTCTCAGCGCCTCGCCTGTCTGATTGATAATGTAGGAGAAATTAGATCTCGATCACTCTTAGGAATTAACGTGTTTCGATCTCCTATTTCAAAGTCCGCTCTTTCCGACGCCCTGAGTATTTTTGGCCGGAACCCGACTTTTTGTGGGGTGAACTTTCCAAACAAACAAACAAACAACAACAACAACAACAACATAAACAGGCCGAAGATCTCGGCGTTAGGCTAGTTCACTATAGCTAGGTGCACGCGGCAGATATCGGGACAGTCGACCGCCATTTTGAAATACCCTTCTCACGGCGCACGCTCGGAGCAAAAACACTGCTGAACTTGTTGATGAAATCGCTGCCTCTAGCGGTAACGTCATTGCAACGTTTGCACCGGGAAAAAATAGAATCTAAGACCATCTGTAATAACTTTAAGAAAATGTAAATTTGCCTTCTTTACGTTTTAAGTGAGCAACGGAAACAGATTTACGAAGAATACAAATAATAATGTGAATATGGCAAAAAATAACATCATCTGAAAAACATGAACCAAATATTACGCCACTGGGAGATAAGTGGACGGTTTGGAATAAATTTACATAAAACAGCGTATCACCGTCCAAGCGAGTTATCACGTTGTCAACAAACTCACAAACTGTTTACTTAAATTGTTGAATAATTGATTTAAACTTTCCAAACTTGGAGAAGACTTAAAAAAAATAATGATAATAATTAAGTATATTTGAAAAAAAAGATACCATAAGCCTATTTGACAGTGCAGGCACTGTTGCCGACGTACGTTCTTTCGTTGTGCGCATGCGTATTGTGTTTGCATTTGTGAGTCCCGAGGGCAAGTCTTAGCAGCTCCCACATGTACAGACATTACCTAATTGAACCTAATATATATTGTAGCTGATCTAGACTATAAACGTGCTCGCTTAACGGCAGCACATATACTAAAATTGGAACGATACAGAGAAGATTAGCATGGCCCCTGCGCAAGGATGACACGCAAATTCGTGAAGCGTTCCAAATTTTTTTCTCTTCTGCTACCACTATAGATTTGTTTGAAGTCCACCTGTCGATTTTTGAGAAGCATTTTGACGTACTATTTTTGCCCGCAAAGTGTCAGCGGCGCTTTCTTGTCAATGCTGCCCTGCTTGTAACATGTTTTTGCCCGCCTGGTTGTTAGAAGGACATCATTAAGTCTGGAAACACGCAAGTCTATAGCATATCTCAAAGAACCGAGATATGTTGTCGCTCCAAGATCGCTGAGAGCGTCGATCGACGCTGGCGGTAAAACTTAGCGATTGCAGGAGGCACAGAGCCAGGCGCGAAGTCTAGAAGCAATTCTTATCCAAAACGTACATTGCCCTGAGTTTTGGCTGATTTGCCAAAGATTGGCCAGTTGGAAGTTTGGAATCGAAGAATTGCTTTTAGACTTAGCAAAATTCTCTAAATAGTCGCTGTTTGGCCTCCCCGTGTTCGACCGACTCAGCGATATCCCATAATGCTCTTTCATGCCGTAACGGTTGCAATAAGTTTTGAATATTCGTTGATTGTTATTTGGACTTATCATGGTGTACGCGCCGAATTCTAACGTGCCCAATCAACTGGAAAAGGGATTTAGGCCGGCCGAAGAAAGCCGGGAAAAAAGTTTGTTATCAGTTGAGATCAATAAAGTAGCCCTTTCGCCCTTATTAAAAATTCTTTCGAAGAAGAATTGGCGCGCGATCGTAACTTCCCATCATTGCGTTACAGCGTGACTGGCACGGATTGGACGTTGGTGAACTGGGGATGATTGTTACGGACCAGAAAATCAGCTGAAGACATGGCCGTCGGTGGATTTTGTTTTGACTTTGAGCTGTTCACAGAGCTAAAAGGCTGTTTAAGAGAGCGAAAGGAACGAGCTGGTAAGTGTGCCTTTAATCCGTATGCGATCGGCTTTCTCACATTCAAACCTGAATGAATCGTGTCAGCAGACGGTAAAAACAGTCTCGCATATTGACACACGTTACTGATCTCGATTTCCTGCGTGATCTCAGACTGAAATATAGGCTTTCCTGACCACTTAGATCTTGAATTTGTAGTGCCCGTATCAGTTTATTTCGCTAAGCCACCAACTTATCACAGAACAAACGTGATTTTCGAGTACTGAGAATTGTCGTCTATTTGAAAAGGTCGGCTACTATCTAGTTGCTGTCTCATTGTTTAGCCCGTTCACTTCCGAGCTTGACATATTTAATTCCCCTTACCACTTGTTATGCGAATTTCGTGTTTGTTTTGTTCTGTTTTGTTTTGTTTTGTTCTTTGTTTGTTTTTTTTTTTCCTTTTATGGCGATGTCTTCAATCTAGCTACTGGATGATTTTCTTTATTCTCAGCGCCTCGCCTGTCTGATTGATAATGTAGGAGAAATTAGATCTCGATCACTCTTAGGAATTAACGTGTTTCGATCTCCTATTTCAAAGTCCGCTCTTTCCGACGCCCTGAGTATTTTTGGCCGGAACCCGACTTTTTGTGGGGTGAACTTTCCAAACAAACAAACAAACAACAACAACAACAACAACATAAACAGGCCGAAGATCTCGGCGTTAGGCTAGTTCACTATAGCTAGGTGCACGCGGCAGATATCGGGACAGTCGACCGCCATTTTGAAATACCCTTCTCACGGCGCACGCTCGGAGCAAAAACACTGCTGAACTTGTTGATGAAATCGCTGCCTCTAGCGGTAACGTCATTGCAACGTTTGCACCGGGAAAAAATAGAATCTAAGACCATCTGTAATAACTTTAAGAAAATGTAAATTTGCCTTCTTTACGTTTTAAGTGAGCAACGGAAACAGATTTACGAAGAATACAAATAATAATGTGAATATGGCAAAAAATAACATCATCTGAAAAACATGAACCAAATATTACGCCACTGGGAGATAAGTGGACGGTTTGGAATAAATTTACATAAAACAGCGTATCACCGTCCAAGCGAGTTATCACGTTGTCAACAAACTCACAAACTGTTTACTTAAATTGTTGAATAATTGATTTAAACTTTCCAAACTTGGAGAAGACTTAAAAAAAATAATGATAATAATTAAGTATATTTGAAAAAAAAGATACCATAAGCCTATTTGACAGTGCAGGCACTGTTGCCGACGTACGTTCTTTCGTTGTGCGCATGCGTATTGTGTTTGCATTTGTGAGTCCCGAGGGCAAGTCTTAGCAGCTCCCACATGTACAGACATTACCTAATTGAACCTAATATATATTGTAGCTGATCTAGACTATAAACGTGCTCGCTTAACGGCAGCACATATACTAAAATTGGAACGATACAGAGAAGATTAGCATGGCCCCTGCGCAAGGATGACACGCAAATTCGTGAAGCGTTCCAAATTTTTTTCTCTTCTGCTACCACTATAGATTTGTTTGAAGTCCACCTGTCGATTTTTGAGAAGCATTTTGACGTACTATTTTTGCCCGCAAAGTGTCAGCGGCGCTTTCTTGTCAATGCTGCCCTGCTTGTAACATGTTTTTGCCCGCCTGGTTGTTAGAAGGACATCATTAAGTCTGGAAACACGCAAGTCTATAGCATATCTCAAAGAACCGAGATATGTTGTCGCTCCAAGATCGCTGAGAGCGTCGATCGACGCTGGCGGTAAAACTTAGCGATTGCAGGAGGCACAGAGCCAGGCGCGAAGTCTAGAAGCAATTCTTATCCAAAACGTACATTGCCCTGAGTTTTGGCTGATTTGCCAAAGATTGGCCAGTTGGAAGTTTGGAATCGAAGAATTGCTTTTAGACTTAGCAAAATTCTCTAAATAGTCGCTGTTTGGCCTCCCCGTGTTCGACCGACTCAGCGATATCCCATAATGCTCTTTCATGCCGTAACGGTTGCAATAAGTTTTGAATATTCGTTGATTGTTATTTGGACTTATCATGGTGTACGCGCCGAATTCTAACGTGCCCAATCAACTGGAAAAGGGATTTAGGCCGGCCGAAGAAAGCCGGGAAAAAAGTTTGTTATCAGTTGAGATCAATAAAGTAGCCCTTTCGCCCTTATTAAAAATTCTTTCGAAGAAGAATTGGCGCGCGATCGTAACTTCCCATCATTGCGTTACAGCGTGACTGGCACGGATTGGACGTTGGTGAACTGGGGATGATTGTTACGGACCAGAAAATCAGCTGAAGACATGGCCGTCGGTGGATTTTGTTTTGACTTTGAGCTGTTCACAGAGCTAAAAGGCTGTTTAAGAGAGCGAAAGGAACGAGCTGGTAAGTGTGCCTTTAATCCGTATGCGATCGGCTTTCTCACATTCAAACCTGAATGAATCGTGTCAGCAGACGGTAAAAACAGTCTCGCATATTGACACACGTTACTGATCTCGATTTCCTGCGTGATCTCAGACTGAAATATAGGCTTTCCTGACCACTTAGATCTTGAATTTGTAGTGCCCGTATCAGTTTATTTCGCTAAGCCACCAACTTATCACAGAACAAACGTGATTTTCGAGTACTGAGAATTGTCGTCTATTTGAAAAGGTCGGCTACTATCTAGTTGCTGTCTCATTGTTTAGCCCGTTCACTTCCGAGCTTGACATATTTAATTCCCCTTACCACTTGTTATGCGAATTTCGTGTTTGTTTTGTTCTGTTTTGTTTTGTTTTGTTCTTTGTTTGTTTTTTTTTTTCCTTTTATGGCGATGTCTTCAATCTAGCTACTGGATGATTTTCTTTATTCTCAGCGCCTCGCCTGTCTGATTGATAATGTAGGAGAAATTAGATCTCGATCACTCTTAGGAATTAACGTGTTTCGATCTCCTATTTCAAAGTCCGCTCTTTCCGACGCCCTGAGTATTTTTGGCCGGAACCCGACTTTTTGTGGGGTGAACTTTCCAAACAAACAAACAAACAACAACAACAACAACAACATAAACAGGCCGAAGATCTCGGCGTTAGGCTAGTTCACTATAGCTAGGTGCACGCGGCAGATATCGGGACAGTCGACCGCCATTTTGAAATACCCTTCTCACGGCGCACGCTCGGAGCAAAAACACTGCTGAACTTGTTGATGAAATCGCTGCCTCTAGCGGTAACGTCATTGCAACGTTTGCACCGGGAAAAAATAGAATCTAAGACCATCTGTAATAACTTTAAGAAAATGTAAATTTGCCTTCTTTACGTTTTAAGTGAGCAACGGAAACAGATTTACGAAGAATACAAATAATAATGTGAATATGGCAAAAAATAACATCATCTGAAAAACATGAACCAAATATTACGCCACTGGGAGATAAGTGGACGGTTTGGAATAAATTTACATAAAACAGCGTATCACCGTCCAAGCGAGTTATCACGTTGTCAACAAACTCACAAACTGTTTACTTAAATTGTTGAATAATTGATTTAAACTTTCCAAACTTGGAGAAGACTTAAAAAAAATAATGATAATAATTAAGTATATTTGAAAAAAAAGATACCATAAGCCTATTTGACAGTGCAGGCACTGTTGCCGACGTACGTTCTTTCGTTGTGCGCATGCGTATTGTGTTTGCATTTGTGAGTCCCGAGGGCAAGTCTTAGCAGCTCCCACATGTACAGACATTACCTAATTGAACCTAATATATATTGTAGCTGATCTAGACTATAAACGTGCTCGCTTAACGGCAGCACATATACTAAAATTGGAACGATACAGAGAAGATTAGCATGGCCCCTGCGCAAGGATGACACGCAAATTCGTGAAGCGTTCCAAATTTTTTTCTCTTCTGCTACCACTATAGATTTGTTTGAAGTCCACCTGTCGATTTTTGAGAAGCATTTTGACGTACTATTTTTGCCCGCAAAGTGTCAGCGGCGCTTTCTTGTCAATGCTGCCCTGCTTGTAACATGTTTTTGCCCGCCTGGTTGTTAGAAGGACATCATTAAGTCTGGAAACACGCAAGTCTATAGCATATCTCAAAGAACCGAGATATGTTGTCGCTCCAAGATCGCTGAGAGCGTCGATCGACGCTGGCGGTAAAACTTAGCGATTGCAGGAGGCACAGAGCCAGGCGCGAAGTCTAGAAGCAATTCTTATCCAAAACGTACATTGCCCTGAGTTTTGGCTGATTTGCCAAAGATTGGCCAGTTGGAAGTTTGGAATCGAAGAATTGCTTTTAGACTTAGCAAAATTCTCTAAATAGTCGCTGTTTGGCCTCCCCGTGTTCGACCGACTCAGCGATATCCCATAATGCTCTTTCATGCCGTAACGGTTGCAATAAGTTTTGAATATTCGTTGATTGTTATTTGGACTTATCATGGTGTACGCGCCGAATTCTAACGTGCCCAATCAACTGGAAAAGGGATTTAGGCCGGCCGAAGAAAGCCGGGAAAAAAGTTTGTTATCAGTTGAGATCAATAAAGTAGCCCTTTCGCCCTTATTAAAAATTCTTTCGAAGAAGAATTGGCGCGCGATCGTAACTTCCCATCATTGCGTTACAGCGTGA
>OX393561.1:8466839-8525184 GCA_947652115.1 Blastomussa wellsi
TTTTTGCCTTGTTGCTGGCTAGTCTCCTTTCCACGCACCTTATCACTGCCGGAAAAATGTTAACATACCTATGGATTAAATATAAAACAACATGTCTTTAATGTTGGAATTATTGTAAAATATAATAAAGTACATAAATAAATACATGATTGTACGTGGTGCTTCAATGTCTTAATACATGTATTAAAAACAATATCATTTAACTCTAAACCCATGGATCTTTACAATGAACACCTTAAATTTAAATATTCACCTATAAAGTGCTTCTTTGTTGTCCCACTGGTGGTCATTCGTCCGCTGCATTTGCTCCCTCATTTTCACGTGGTCGGCCATGACCATCGTAGTCCATCCAATGTCATTTTGCAGTAGCCAAAGGAAGTTCTTGCCACGGTACCTACCAAATTGAAGCGAGCTCATACTAAGCACCCACTCAGCATTGTTTGGGTCACCTCCACCATCTGTGACTCGTTTCTTTGCCTCTTTCTCCACCTAAAGATAATTGTATACATTCACAATATGACTACATGTACATACCATCCAGCACTTTAAGTACACTTTTTAAGTGGGAGCTTGGTTTGCTTAGTTTTGTTTGTAAACCTGATTTCAGTATACACTGTAAATGGAAAATTCATAAACAATTATATTTTAATTTTTTTAATATATCTTACAGTAATCGTAACTCTATTTTACTAATAAATTTTGCTTGCAAATACCTCACCAGTTGTTCTTTACTTCATTAGCCTTACAGCATCGATCATCTCTACCCATACAAAGGATATTGAACATACCTCTTCCTTGGAAAGTTTGGGACCAAAAGCACCATCTGCTTGTTGTCTCTTAATCAAGTTAGCGACTTCACTGGCTCGAGCAGTGCACGCAAAAGTTAATTCTCCTGTCTTCTGGTTATGAAAGCGAAATACAGGCTTCTTTGGACTCTTTGGAGGCATGATAGCTGTTGAGCAAATATGCTAGCACAACAACACTAGACTTTATATACGTACTAGCTTAGCAGTTTGGTTTGAATGGAGTAAAGGGAGCAAGAATGCTACTATTTATACAAGTTCTCCAGTTCGATTTATTTACGCTACTGTGTAATGGTTCTAAAAATACTTAGAATGTTTCGCAACGAGCTAAGTTCTCACTTTCCACAAATTACGTAGATGAGACTCCGAGGTTATCTATGAAGACAGATAATATTTCTATAAGGCATTTCGAGTACTGCGATCGTGATTTATAGCAATTTCTAGAAGATGCTTAACCTTCGATCGATCGTAAACTCAAATACTACGTTCACCATCATTGTACGAATAAAAGCGAGAAAACATGTGTACTTACCCGATTTCTGTTTGATTCTTACCTTTTAGAATCCATTAGCTTTACATTATAACATTATACCTACGAATAACCACACTGCACGGGCATTTTTAGCCACAAGTTTATCCTCACTTCGTCCGCCATCTTGTGCCGCCATGTTTTCCTTGCGCAATCTGAGACTATGATTGGCTTGTGGTGTGCTTAAATTGTGCTTAAATTGGTGAATCCAGTCTTGTGATTGGTTCAAACTGTGCTTAAATTGTGCTTACTTTGTGCTTAAATTGCTCGAACATTGGGGGACGATCAGCGCAAGGATGACACGCAAATTCGTGAAGCGTTCCAAATTTTTTTCTCTTCTGCTACCACTATAGATTTGTTTGAAGTCCACCTGTCGATTTTTGAGAAGCATTTTGACGTACTATTTTTGCCCGCAAAGTGTCAGCGGCGCTTTCTTGTCAATGCTGCCCTGCTTGTAACATGTTTTTGCCCGCCTGGTTGTTAGAAGGACATCATTAAGTCTGGAAACACGCAAGTCTATAGCATATCTCAAAGAACCGAGATATGTTGTCGCTCCAAGATCGCTGAGAGCGTCGATCGACGCTGGCGGTAAAACTTAGCGATTGCAGGAGGCACAGAGCCAGGCGCGAAGTCTAGAAGCAATTCTTATCCAAAACGTACATTGCCCTGAGTTTTGGCTGATTTGCCAAAGATTGGCCAGTTGGAAGTTTGGAATCGAAGAATTGCTTTTAGACTTAGCAAAATTCTCTAAATAGTCGCTGTTTGGCCTCCCCGTGTTCGACCGACTCAGCGATATCCCATAATGCTCTTTCATGCCGTAACGGTTGCAATAAGTTTTGAATATTCGTTGATTGTTATTTGGACTTATCATGGTGTACGCGCCGAATTCTAACGTGCCCAATCAACTGGAAAAGGGATTTAGGCCGGCCGAAGAAAGCCGGGAAAAAAGTTTGTTATCAGTTGAGATCAATAAAGTAGCCCTTTCGCCCTTATTAAAAATTCTTTCGAAGAAGAATTGGCGCGCGATCGTAACTTCCCATCATTGCGTTACAGCGTGACTGGCACGGATTGGACGTTGGTGAACTGGGGATGATTGTTACGGACCAGAAAATCAGCTGAAGACATGGCCGTCGGTGGATTTTGTTTTGACTTTGAGCTGTTCACAGAGCTAAAAGGCTGTTTAAGAGAGCGAAAGGAACGAGCTGGTAAGTGTGCCTTTAATCCGTATGCGATCGGCTTTCTCACATTCAAACCTGAATGAATCGTGTCAGCAGACGGTAAAAACAGTCTCGCATATTGACACACGTTACTGATCTCGATTTCCTGCGTGATCTCAGACTGAAATATAGGCTTTCCTGACCACTTAGATCTTGAATTTGTAGTGCCCGTATCAGTTTATTTCGCTAAGCCACCAACTTATCACAGAACAAACGTGATTTTCGAGTACTGAGAATTGTCGTCTATTTGAAAAGGTCGGCTACTATCTAGTTGCTGTCTCATTGTTTAGCCCGTTCACTTCCGAGCTTGACATATTTAATTCCCCTTACCACTTGTTATGCGAATTTCGTGTTTGTTTTGTTCTGTTTTGTTTTGTTTTGTTCTTTGTTTGTTTTTTTTTTTCCTTTTATGGCGATGTCTTCAATCTAGCTACTGGATGATTTTCTTTATTCTCAGCGCCTCGCCTGTCTGATTGATAATGTAGGAGAAATTAGATCTCGATCACTCTTAGGAATTAACGTGTTTCGATCTCCTATTTCAAAGTCCGCTCTTTCCGACGCCCTGAGTATTTTTGGCCGGAACCCGACTTTTTGTGGGGTGAACTTTCCAAACAAACAAACAAACAACAACAACAACAACAACATAAACAGGCCGAAGATCTCGGCGTTAGGCTAGTTCACTATAGCTAGGTGCACGCGGCAGATATCGGGACAGTCGACCGCCATTTTGAAATACCCTTCTCACGGCGCACGCTCGGAGCAAAAACACTGCTGAACTTGTTGATGAAATCGCTGCCTCTAGCGGTAACGTCATTGCAACGTTTGCACCGGGAAAAAATAGAATCTAAGACCATCTGTAATAACTTTAAGAAAATGTAAATTTGCCTTCTTTACGTTTTAAGTGAGCAACGGAAACAGATTTACGAAGAATACAAATAATAATGTGAATATGGCAAAAAATAACATCATCTGAAAAACATGAACCAAATATTACGCCACTGGGAGATAAGTGGACGGTTTGGAATAAATTTACATAAAACAGCGTATCACCGTCCAAGCGAGTTATCACGTTGTCAACAAACTCACAAACTGTTTACTTAAATTGTTGAATAATTGATTTAAACTTTCCAAACTTGGAGAAGACTTAAAAAAAATAATGATAATAATTAAGTATATTTGAAAAAAAAGATACCATAAGCCTATTTGACAGTGCAGGCACTGTTGCCGACGTACGTTCTTTCGTTGTGCGCATGCGTATTGTGTTTGCATTTGTGAGTCCCGAGGGCAAGTCTTAGCAGCTCCCACATGTACAGACATTACCTAATTGAACCTAATATATATTGTAGCTGATCTAGACTATAAACGTGCTCGCTTAACGGCAGCACATATACTAAAATTGGAACGATACAGAGAAGATTAGCATGGCCCCTGCGCAAGGATGACACGCAAATTCGTGAAGCGTTCCAAATTTTTTTCTCTTCTGCTACCACTATAGATTTGTTTGAAGTCCACCTGTCGATTTTTGAGAAGCATTTTGACGTACTATTTTTGCCCGCAAAGTGTCAGCGGCGCTTTCTTGTCAATGCTGCCCTGCTTGTAACATGTTTTTGCCCGCCTGGTTGTTAGAAGGACATCATTAAGTCTGGAAACACGCAAGTCTATAGCATATCTCAAAGAACCGAGATATGTTGTCGCTCCAAGATCGCTGAGAGCGTCGATCGACGCTGGCGGTAAAACTTAGCGATTGCAGGAGGCACAGAGCCAGGCGCGAAGTCTAGAAGCAATTCTTATCCAAAACGTACATTGCCCTGAGTTTTGGCTGATTTGCCAAAGATTGGCCAGTTGGAAGTTTGGAATCGAAGAATTGCTTTTAGACTTAGCAAAATTCTCTAAATAGTCGCTGTTTGGCCTCCCCGTGTTCGACCGACTCAGCGATATCCCATAATGCTCTTTCATGCCGTAACGGTTGCAATAAGTTTTGAATATTCGTTGATTGTTATTTGGACTTATCATGGTGTACGCGCCGAATTCTAACGTGCCCAATCAACTGGAAAAGGGATTTAGGCCGGCCGAAGAAAGCCGGGAAAAAAGTTTGTTATCAGTTGAGATCAATAAAGTAGCCCTTTCGCCCTTATTAAAAATTCTTTCGAAGAAGAATTGGCGCGCGATCGTAACTTCCCATCATTGCGTTACAGCGTGACTGGCACGGATTGGACGTTGGTGAACTGGGGATGATTGTTACGGACCAGAAAATCAGCTGAAGACATGGCCGTCGGTGGATTTTGTTTTGACTTTGAGCTGTTCACAGAGCTAAAAGGCTGTTTAAGAGAGCGAAAGGAACGAGCTGGTAAGTGTGCCTTTAATCCGTATGCGATCGGCTTTCTCACATTCAAACCTGAATGAATCGTGTCAGCAGACGGTAAAAACAGTCTCGCATATTGACACACGTTACTGATCTCGATTTCCTGCGTGATCTCAGACTGAAATATAGGCTTTCCTGACCACTTAGATCTTGAATTTGTAGTGCCCGTATCAGTTTATTTCGCTAAGCCACCAACTTATCACAGAACAAACGTGATTTTCGAGTACTGAGAATTGTCGTCTATTTGAAAAGGTCGGCTACTATCTAGTTGCTGTCTCATTGTTTAGCCCGTTCACTTCCGAGCTTGACATATTTAATTCCCCTTACCACTTGTTATGCGAATTTCGTGTTTGTTTTGTTCTGTTTTGTTTTGTTTTGTTCTTTGTTTGTTTTTTTTTTTCCTTTTATGGCGATGTCTTCAATCTAGCTACTGGATGATTTTCTTTATTCTCAGCGCCTCGCCTGTCTGATTGATAATGTAGGAGAAATTAGATCTCGATCACTCTTAGGAATTAACGTGTTTCGATCTCCTATTTCAAAGTCCGCTCTTTCCGACGCCCTGAGTATTTTTGGCCGGAACCCGACTTTTTGTGGGGTGAACTTTCCAAACAAACAAACAAACAACAACAACAACAACAACATAAACAGGCCGAAGATCTCGGCGTTAGGCTAGTTCACTATAGCTAGGTGCACGCGGCAGATATCGGGACAGTCGACCGCCATTTTGAAATACCCTTCTCACGGCGCACGCTCGGAGCAAAAACACTGCTGAACTTGTTGATGAAATCGCTGCCTCTAGCGGTAACGTCATTGCAACGTTTGCACCGGGAAAAAATAGAATCTAAGACCATCTGTAATAACTTTAAGAAAATGTAAATTTGCCTTCTTTACGTTTTAAGTGAGCAACGGAAACAGATTTACGAAGAATACAAATAATAATGTGAATATGGCAAAAAATAACATCATCTGAAAAACATGAACCAAATATTACGCCACTGGGAGATAAGTGGACGGTTTGGAATAAATTTACATAAAACAGCGTATCACCGTCCAAGCGAGTTATCACGTTGTCAACAAACTCACAAACTGTTTACTTAAATTGTTGAATAATTGATTTAAACTTTCCAAACTTGGAGAAGACTTAAAAAAAATAATGATAATAATTAAGTATATTTGAAAAAAAAGATACCATAAGCCTATTTGACAGTGCAGGCACTGTTGCCGACGTACGTTCTTTCGTTGTGCGCATGCGTATTGTGTTTGCATTTGTGAGTCCCGAGGGCAAGTCTTAGCAGCTCCCACATGTACAGACATTACCTAATTGAACCTAATATATATTGTAGCTGATCTAGACTATAAACGTGCTCGCTTAACGGCAGCACATATACTAAAATTGGAACGATACAGAGAAGATTAGCATGGCCCCTGCGCAAGGATGACACGCAAATTCGTGAAGCGTTCCAAATTTTTTTCTCTTCTGCTACCACTATAGATTTGTTTGAAGTCCACCTGTCGATTTTTGAGAAGCATTTTGACGTACTATTTTTGCCCGCAAAGTGTCAGCGGCGCTTTCTTGTCAATGCTGCCCTGCTTGTAACATGTTTTTGCCCGCCTGGTTGTTAGAAGGACATCATTAAGTCTGGAAACACGCAAGTCTATAGCATATCTCAAAGAACCGAGATATGTTGTCGCTCCAAGATCGCTGAGAGCGTCGATCGACGCTGGCGGTAAAACTTAGCGATTGCAGGAGGCACAGAGCCAGGCGCGAAGTCTAGAAGCAATTCTTATCCAAAACGTACATTGCCCTGAGTTTTGGCTGATTTGCCAAAGATTGGCCAGTTGGAAGTTTGGAATCGAAGAATTGCTTTTAGACTTAGCAAAATTCTCTAAATAGTCGCTGTTTGGCCTCCCCGTGTTCGACCGACTCAGCGATATCCCATAATGCTCTTTCATGCCGTAACGGTTGCAATAAGTTTTGAATATTCGTTGATTGTTATTTGGACTTATCATGGTGTACGCGCCGAATTCTAACGTGCCCAATCAACTGGAAAAGGGATTTAGGCCGGCCGAAGAAAGCCGGGAAAAAAGTTTGTTATCAGTTGAGATCAATAAAGTAGCCCTTTCGCCCTTATTAAAAATTCTTTCGAAGAAGAATTGGCGCGCGATCGTAACTTCCCATCATTGCGTTACAGCGTGACTGGCACGGATTGGACGTTGGTGAACTGGGGATGATTGTTACGGACCAGAAAATCAGCTGAAGACATGGCCGTCGGTGGATTTTGTTTTGACTTTGAGCTGTTCACAGAGCTAAAAGGCTGTTTAAGAGAGCGAAAGGAACGAGCTGGTAAGTGTGCCTTTAATCCGTATGCGATCGGCTTTCTCACATTCAAACCTGAATGAATCGTGTCAGCAGACGGTAAAAACAGTCTCGCATATTGACACACGTTACTGATCTCGATTTCCTGCGTGATCTCAGACTGAAATATAGGCTTTCCTGACCACTTAGATCTTGAATTTGTAGTGCCCGTATCAGTTTATTTCGCTAAGCCACCAACTTATCACAGAACAAACGTGATTTTCGAGTACTGAGAATTGTCGTCTATTTGAAAAGGTCGGCTACTATCTAGTTGCTGTCTCATTGTTTAGCCCGTTCACTTCCGAGCTTGACATATTTAATTCCCCTTACCACTTGTTATGCGAATTTCGTGTTTGTTTTGTTCTGTTTTGTTTTGTTTTGTTCTTTGTTTGTTTTTTTTTTTCCTTTTATGGCGATGTCTTCAATCTAGCTACTGGATGATTTTCTTTATTCTCAGCGCCTCGCCTGTCTGATTGATAATGTAGGAGAAATTAGATCTCGATCACTCTTAGGAATTAACGTGTTTCGATCTCCTATTTCAAAGTCCGCTCTTTCCGACGCCCTGAGTATTTTTGGCCGGAACCCGACTTTTTGTGGGGTGAACTTTCCAAACAAACAAACAAACAACAACAACAACAACAACATAAACAGGCCGAAGATCTCGGCGTTAGGCTAGTTCACTATAGCTAGGTGCACGCGGCAGATATCGGGACAGTCGACCGCCATTTTGAAATACCCTTCTCACGGCGCACGCTCGGAGCAAAAACACTGCTGAACTTGTTGATGAAATCGCTGCCTCTAGCGGTAACGTCATTGCAACGTTTGCACCGGGAAAAAATAGAATCTAAGACCATCTGTAATAACTTTAAGAAAATGTAAATTTGCCTTCTTTACGTTTTAAGTGAGCAACGGAAACAGATTTACGAAGAATACAAATAATAATGTGAATATGGCAAAAAATAACATCATCTGAAAAACATGAACCAAATATTACGCCACTGGGAGATAAGTGGACGGTTTGGAATAAATTTACATAAAACAGCGTATCACCGTCCAAGCGAGTTATCACGTTGTCAACAAACTCACAAACTGTTTACTTAAATTGTTGAATAATTGATTTAAACTTTCCAAACTTGGAGAAGACTTAAAAAAAATAATGATAATAATTAAGTATATTTGAAAAAAAAGATACCATAAGCCTATTTGACAGTGCAGGCACTGTTGCCGACGTACGTTCTTTCGTTGTGCGCATGCGTATTGTGTTTGCATTTGTGAGTCCCGAGGGCAAGTCTTAGCAGCTCCCACATGTACAGACATTACCTAATTGAACCTAATATATATTGTAGCTGATCTAGACTATAAACGTGCTCGCTTAACGGCAGCACATATACTAAAATTGGAACGATACAGAGAAGATTAGCATGGCCCCTGCGCAAGGATGACACGCAAATTCGTGAAGCGTTCCAAATTTTTTTCTCTTCTGCTACCACTATAGATTTGTTTGAAGTCCACCTGTCGATTTTTGAGAAGCATTTTGACGTACTATTTTTGCCCGCAAAGTGTCAGCGGCGCTTTCTTGTCAATGCTGCCCTGCTTGTAACATGTTTTTGCCCGCCTGGTTGTTAGAAGGACATCATTAAGTCTGGAAACACGCAAGTCTATAGCATATCTCAAAGAACCGAGATATGTTGTCGCTCCAAGATCGCTGAGAGCGTCGATCGACGCTGGCGGTAAAACTTAGCGATTGCAGGAGGCACAGAGCCAGGCGCGAAGTCTAGAAGCAATTCTTATCCAAAACGTACATTGCCCTGAGTTTTGGCTGATTTGCCAAAGATTGGCCAGTTGGAAGTTTGGAATCGAAGAATTGCTTTTAGACTTAGCAAAATTCTCTAAATAGTCGCTGTTTGGCCTCCCCGTGTTCGACCGACTCAGCGATATCCCATAATGCTCTTTCATGCCGTAACGGTTGCAATAAGTTTTGAATATTCGTTGATTGTTATTTGGACTTATCATGGTGTACGCGCCGAATTCTAACGTGCCCAATCAACTGGAAAAGGGATTTAGGCCGGCCGAAGAAAGCCGGGAAAAAAGTTTGTTATCAGTTGAGATCAATAAAGTAGCCCTTTCGCCCTTATTAAAAATTCTTTCGAAGAAGAATTGGCGCGCGATCGTAACTTCCCATCATTGCGTTACAGCGTGACTGGCACGGATTGGACGTTGGTGAACTGGGGATGATTGTTACGGACCAGAAAATCAGCTGAAGACATGGCCGTCGGTGGATTTTGTTTTGACTTTGAGCTGTTCACAGAGCTAAAAGGCTGTTTAAGAGAGCGAAAGGAACGAGCTGGTAAGTGTGCCTTTAATCCGTATGCGATCGGCTTTCTCACATTCAAACCTGAATGAATCGTGTCAGCAGACGGTAAAAACAGTCTCGCATATTGACACACGTTACTGATCTCGATTTCCTGCGTGATCTCAGACTGAAATATAGGCTTTCCTGACCACTTAGATCTTGAATTTGTAGTGCCCGTATCAGTTTATTTCGCTAAGCCACCAACTTATCACAGAACAAACGTGATTTTCGAGTACTGAGAATTGTCGTCTATTTGAAAAGGTCGGCTACTATCTAGTTGCTGTCTCATTGTTTAGCCCGTTCACTTCCGAGCTTGACATATTTAATTCCCCTTACCACTTGTTATGCGAATTTCGTGTTTGTTTTGTTCTGTTTTGTTTTGTTTTGTTCTTTGTTTGTTTTTTTTTTTCCTTTTATGGCGATGTCTTCAATCTAGCTACTGGATGATTTTCTTTATTCTCAGCGCCTCGCCTGTCTGATTGATAATGTAGGAGAAATTAGATCTCGATCACTCTTAGGAATTAACGTGTTTCGATCTCCTATTTCAAAGTCCGCTCTTTCCGACGCCCTGAGTATTTTTGGCCGGAACCCGACTTTTTGTGGGGTGAACTTTCCAAACAAACAAACAAACAACAACAACAACAACAACATAAACAGGCCGAAGATCTCGGCGTTAGGCTAGTTCACTATAGCTAGGTGCACGCGGCAGATATCGGGACAGTCGACCGCCATTTTGAAATACCCTTCTCACGGCGCACGCTCGGAGCAAAAACACTGCTGAACTTGTTGATGAAATCGCTGCCTCTAGCGGTAACGTCATTGCAACGTTTGCACCGGGAAAAAATAGAATCTAAGACCATCTGTAATAACTTTAAGAAAATGTAAATTTGCCTTCTTTACGTTTTAAGTGAGCAACGGAAACAGATTTACGAAGAATACAAATAATAATGTGAATATGGCAAAAAATAACATCATCTGAAAAACATGAACCAAATATTACGCCACTGGGAGATAAGTGGACGGTTTGGAATAAATTTACATAAAACAGCGTATCACCGTCCAAGCGAGTTATCACGTTGTCAACAAACTCACAAACTGTTTACTTAAATTGTTGAATAATTGATTTAAACTTTCCAAACTTGGAGAAGACTTAAAAAAAATAATGATAATAATTAAGTATATTTGAAAAAAAAGATACCATAAGCCTATTTGACAGTGCAGGCACTGTTGCCGACGTACGTTCTTTCGTTGTGCGCATGCGTATTGTGTTTGCATTTGTGAGTCCCGAGGGCAAGTCTTAGCAGCTCCCACATGTACAGACATTACCTAATTGAACCTAATATATATTGTAGCTGATCTAGACTATAAACGTGCTCGCTTAACGGCAGCACATATACTAAAATTGGAACGATACAGAGAAGATTAGCATGGCCCCTGCGCAAGGATGACACGCAAATTCGTGAAGCGTTCCAAATTTTTTTCTCTTCTGCTACCACTATAGATTTGTTTGAAGTCCACCTGTCGATTTTTGAGAAGCATTTTGACGTACTATTTTTGCCCGCAAAGTGTCAGCGGCGCTTTCTTGTCAATGCTGCCCTGCTTGTAACATGTTTTTGCCCGCCTGGTTGTTAGAAGGACATCATTAAGTCTGGAAACACGCAAGTCTATAGCATATCTCAAAGAACCGAGATATGTTGTCGCTCCAAGATCGCTGAGAGCGTCGATCGACGCTGGCGGTAAAACTTAGCGATTGCAGGAGGCACAGAGCCAGGCGCGAAGTCTAGAAGCAATTCTTATCCAAAACGTACATTGCCCTGAGTTTTGGCTGATTTGCCAAAGATTGGCCAGTTGGAAGTTTGGAATCGAAGAATTGCTTTTAGACTTAGCAAAATTCTCTAAATAGTCGCTGTTTGGCCTCCCCGTGTTCGACCGACTCAGCGATATCCCATAATGCTCTTTCATGCCGTAACGGTTGCAATAAATTTTGAATATTCGTTGATTGTTATTTGGACTTATCATGGTGTACGCGCCGAATTCTAACGTGCCCAATCAACTGGAAAAGGGATTTAGGCCGGCCGAAGAAAGCCGGGAAAAAAGTTTGTTATCAGTTGAGATCAATAAAGTAGCCCTTTCGCCCTTATTAAAAATTCTTTCGAAGAAGAATTGGCGCGCGATCGTAACTTCCCATCATTGCGTTACAGCGTGACTGGCACGGATTGGACGTTGGTGAACTGGGGATGATTGTTACGGACCAGAAAATCAGCTGAAGACATGGCCGTCGGTGGATTTTGTTTTGACTTTGAGCTGTTCACAGAGCTAAAAGGCTGTTTAAGAGAGCGAAAGGAACGAGCTGGTAAGTGTGCCTTTAATCCGTATGCGATCGGCTTTCTCACATTCAAACCTGAATGAATCGTGTCAGCAGACGGTAAAAACAGTCTCGCATATTGACACACGTTACTGATCTCGATTTCCTGCGTGATCTCAGACTGAAATATAGGCTTTCCTGACCACTTAGATCTTGAATTTGTAGTGCCCGTATCAGTTTATTTCGCTAAGCCACCAACTTATCACAGAACAAACGTGATTTTCGAGTACTGAGAATTGTCGTCTATTTGAAAAGGTCGGCTACTATCTAGTTGCTGTCTCATTGTTTAGCCCGTTCACTTCCGAGCTTGACATATTTAATTCCCCTTACCACTTGTTATGCGAATTTCGTGTTTGTTTTGTTCTGTTTTGTTTTGTTTTGTTCTTTGTTTGTTTTTTTTTTCCTTTTATGGCGATGTCTTCAATCTAGCTACTGGATGATTTTCTTTATTCTCAGCGCCTCGCCTGTCTGATTGATAATGTAGGAGAAATTAGATCTCGATCACTCTTAGGAATTAACGTGTTTCGATCTCCTATTTCAAAGTCCGCTCTTTCCGACGCCCTGAGTATTTTTGGCCGGAACCCGACTTTTTGTGGGGTGAACTTTCCAAACAAACAAACAAACAACAACAACAACAACAACATAAACAGGCCGAAGATCTCGGCGTTAGGCTAGTTCACTATAGCTAGGTGCACGCGGCAGATATCGGGACAGTCGACCGCCATTTTGAAATACCCTTCTCACGGCGCACGCTCGGAGCAAAAACACTGCTGAACTTGTTGATGAAATCGCTGCCTCTAGCGGTAACGTCATTGCAACGTTTGCACCGGGAAAAAATAGAATCTAAGACCATCTGTAATAACTTTAAGAAAATGTAAATTTGCCTTCTTTACGTTTTAAGTGAGCAACGGAAACAGATTTACGAAGAATACAAATAATAATGTGAATATGGCAAAAAATAACATCATCTGAAAAACATGAACCAAATATTACGCCACTGGGAGATAAGTGGACGGTTTGGAATAAATTTACATAAAACAGCGTATCACCGTCCAAGCGAGTTATCACGTTGTCAACAAACTCACAAACTGTTTACTTAAATTGTTGAATAATTGATTTAAACTTTCCAAACTTGGAGAAGACTTAAAAAAAATAATGATAATAATTAAGTATATTTGAAAAAAAAGATACCATAAGCCTATTTGACAGTCCAGGCACTGTTGCCGACGTACGTTCTTTCGTTGTGCGCATGCGTATTGTGTTTGCATTTGTGAGTCCCGAGGGCAAGTCTTAGCAGCTCCCACATGTACAGACATTACCTAATTGAACCTAATATATATTGTAGCTGATCTAGACTATAAACGTGCTCGCTTAACGGCAGCACATATACTAAAATTGGAACGATACAGAGAAGATTAGCATGGCCCCTGCGCAAGGATGACACGCAAATTCGTGAAGCGTTCCAAATTTTTTTCTCTTCTGCTACCACTATAGATTTGTTTGAAGTCCACCTGTCGATTTTTGAGAAGCATTTTGACGTACTATTTTTGCCCGCAAAGTGTCAGCGGCGCTTTCTTGTCAATGCTGCCCTGCTTGTAACATGTTTTTGCCCGCCTGGTTGTTAGAAGGACATCATTAAGTCTGGAAACACGCAAGTCTATAGCATATCTCAAAGAACCGAGATATGTTGTCGCTCCAAGATCGCTGAGAGCGTCGATCGACGCTGGCGGTAAAACTTAGCGATTGCAGGAGGCACAGAGCCAGGCGCGAAGTCTAGAAGCAATTCTTATCCAAAACGTACATTGCCCTGAGTTTTGGCTGATTTGCCAAAGATTGGCCAGTTGGAAGTTTGGAATCGAAGAATTGCTTTTAGACTTAGCAAAATTCTCTAAATAGTCGCTGTTTGGCCTCCCCGTGTTCGACCGACTCAGCGATATCCCATAATGCTCTTTCATGCCGTAACGGTTGCAATAAGTTTTGAATATTCGTTGATTGTTATTTGGACTTATCATGGTGTACGCGCCGAATTCTAACGTGCCCAATCAACTGGAAAAGGGATTTAGGCCGGCCGAAGAAAGCCGGGAAAAAAGTTTGTTATCAGTTGAGATCAATAAAGTAGCCCTTTCGCCCTTATTAAAAATTCTTTCGAAGAAGAATTGGCGCGCGATCGTAACTTCCCATCATTGCGTTACAGCGTGACTGGCACGGATTGGACGTTGGTGAACTGGGGATGATTGTTACGGACCAGAAAATCAGCTGAAGACATGGCCGTCGGTGGATTTTGTTTTGACTTTGAGCTGTTCACAGAGCTAAAAGGCTGTTTAAGAGAGCGAAAGGAACGAGCTGGTAAGTGTGCCTTTAATCCGTATGCGATCGGCTTTCTCACATTCAAACCTGAATGAATCGTGTCAGCAGACGGTAAAAACAGTCTCGCATATTGACACACGTTACTGATCTCGATTTCCTGCGTGATCTCAGACTGAAATATAGGCTTTCCTGACCACTTAGATCTTGAATTTGTAGTGCCCGTATCAGTTTATTTCGCTAAGCCACCAACTTATCACAGAACAAACGTGATTTTCGAGTACTGAGAATTGTCGTCTATTTGAAAAGGTCGGCTACTATCTAGTTGCTGTCTCATTGTTTAGCCCGTTCACTTCCGAGCTTGACATATTTAATTCCCCTTACCACTTGTTATGCGAATTTCGTGTTTGTTTTGTTCTGTTTTGTTTTGTTTTGTTCTTTGTTTGTTTTTTTTTTTCCTTTTATGGCGATGTCTTCAATCTAGCTACTGGATGATTTTCTTTATTCTCAGCGCCTCGCCTGTCTGATTGATAATGTAGGAGAAATTAGATCTCGATCACTCTTAGGAATTAACGTGTTTCGATCTCCTATTTCAAAGTCCGCTCTTTCCGACGCCCTGAGTATTTTTGGCCGGAACCCGACTTTTTGTGGGGTGAACTTTCCAAACAAACAAACAAACAACAACAACAACAACAACATAAACAGGCCGAAGATCTCGGCGTTAGGCTAGTTCACTATAGCTAGGTGCACGCGGCAGATATCGGGACAGTCGACCGCCATTTTGAAATACCCTTCTCACGGCGCACGCTCGGAGCAAAAACACTGCTGAACTTGTTGATGAAATCGCTGCCTCTAGCGGTAACGTCATTGCAACGTTTGCACCGGGAAAAAATAGAATCTAAGACCATCTGTAATAACTTTAAGAAAATGTAAATTTGCCTTCTTTACGTTTTAAGTGAGCAACGGAAACAGATTTACGAAGAATACAAATAATAATGTGAATATGGCAAAAAATAACATCATCTGAAAAACATGAACCAAATATTACGCCACTGGGAGATAAGTGGACGGTTTGGAATAAATTTACATAAAACAGCGTATCACCGTCCAAGCGAGTTATCACGTTGTCAACAAACTCACAAACTGTTTACTTAAATTGTTGAATAATTGATTTAAACTTTCCAAACTTGGAGAAGACTTAAAAAAAATAATGATAATAATTAAGTATATTTGAAAAAAAAGATACCATAAGCCTATTTGACAGTGCAGGCACTGTTGCCGACGTACGTTCTTTCGTTGTGCGCATGCGTATTGTGTTTGCATTTGTGAGTCCCGAGGGCAAGTCTTAGCAGCTCCCACATGTACAGACATTACCTAATTGAACCTAATATATATTGTAGCTGATCTAGACTATAAACGTGCTCGCTTAACGGCAGCACATATACTAAAATTGGAACGATACAGAGAAGATTAGCATGGCCCCTGCGCAAGGATGACACGCAAATTCGTGAAGCGTTCCAAATTTTTTTCTCTTCTGCTACCACTATAGATTTGTTTGAAGTCCACCTGTCGATTTTTGAGAAGCATTTTGACGTACTATTTTTGCCCGCAAAGTGTCAGCGGCGCTTTCTTGTCAATGCTGCCCTGCTTGTAACATGTTTTTGCCCGCCTGGTTGTTAGAAGGACATCATTAAGTCTGGAAACACGCAAGTCTATAGCATATCTCAAAGAACCGAGATATGTTGTCGCTCCAAGATCGCTGAGAGCGTCGATCGACGCTGGCGGTAAAACTTAGCGATTGCAGGAGGCACAGAGCCAGGCGCGAAGTCTAGAAGCAATTCTTATCCAAAACGTACATTGCCCTGAGTTTTGGCTGATTTGCCAAAGATTGGCCAGTTGGAAGTTTGGAATCGAAGAATTGCTTTTAGACTTAGCAAAATTCTCTAAATAGTCGCTGTTTGGCCTCCCCGTGTTCGACCGACTCAGCGATATCCCATAATGCTCTTTCATGCCGTAACGGTTGCAATAAGTTTTGAATATTCGTTGATTGTTATTTGGACTTATCATGGTGTACGCGCCGAATTCTAACGTGCCCAATCAACTGGAAAAGGGATTTAGGCCGGCCGAAGAAAGCCGGGAAAAAAGTTTGTTATCAGTTGAGATCAATAAAGTAGCCCTTTCGCCCTTATTAAAAATTCTTTCGAAGAAGAATTGGCGCGCGATCGTAACTTCCCATCATTGCGTTACAGCGTGACTGGCACGGATTGGACGTTGGTGAACTGGGGATGATTGTTACGGACCAGAAAATCAGCTGAAGACATGGCCGTCGGTGGATTTTGTTTTGACTTTGAGCTGTTCACAGAGCTAAAAGGCTGTTTAAGAGAGCGAAAGGAACGAGCTGGTAAGTGTGCCTTTAATCCGTATGCGATCGGCTTTCTCACATTCAAACCTGAATGAATCGTGTCAGCAGACGGTAAAAACAGTCTCGCATATTGACACACGTTACTGATCTCGATTTCCTGCGTGATCTCAGACTGAAATATAGGCTTTCCTGACCACTTAGATCTTGAATTTGTAGTGCCCGTATCAGTTTATTTCGCTAAGCCACCAACTTATCACAGAACAAACGTGATTTTCGAGTACTGAGAATTGTCGTCTATTTGAAAAGGTCGGCTACTATCTAGTTGCTGTCTCATTGTTTAGCCCGTTCACTTCCGAGCTTGACATATTTAATTCCCCTTACCACTTGTTATGCGAATTTCGTGTTTGTTTTGTTCTGTTTTGTTTTGTTTTGTTCTTTGTTTGTTTTTTTTTTTCCTTTTATGGCGATGTCTTCAATCTAGCTACTGGATGATTTTCTTTATTCTCAGCGCCTCGCCTGTCTGATTGATAATGTAGGAGAAATTAGATCTCGATCACTCTTAGGAATTAACGTGTTTCGATCTCCTATTTCAAAGTCCGCTCTTTCCGACGCCCTGAGTATTTTTGGCCGGAACCCGACTTTTTGTGGGGTGAACTTTCCAAACAAACAAACAAACAACAACAACAACAACAACATAAACAGGCCGAAGATCTCGGCGTTAGGCTAGTTCACTATAGCTAGGTGCACGCGGCAGATATCGGGACAGTCGACCGCCATTTTGAAATACCCTTCTCACGGCGCACGCTCGGAGCAAAAACACTGCTGAACTTGTTGATGAAATCGCTGCCTCTAGCGGTAACGTCATTGCAACGTTTGCACCGGGAAAAAATAGAATCTAAGACCATCTGTAATAACTTTAAGAAAATGTAAATTTGCCTTCTTTACGTTTTAAGTGAGCAACGGAAACAGATTTACGAAGAATACAAATAATAATGTGAATATGGCAAAAAATAACATCATCTGAAAAACATGAACCAAATATTACGCCACTGGGAGATAAGTGGACGGTTTGGAATAAATTTACATAAAACAGCGTATCACCGTCCAAGCGAGTTATCACGTTGTCAACAAACTCACAAACTGTTTACTTAAATTGTTGAATAATTGATTTAAACTTTCCAAACTTGGAGAAGACTTAAAAAAAATAATGATAATAATTAAGTATATTTGAAAAAAAAGATACCATAAGCCTATTTGACAGTGCAGGCACTGTTGCCGACGTACGTTCTTTCGTTGTGCGCATGCGTATTGTGTTTGCATTTGTGAGTCCCGAGGGCAAGTCTTAGCAGCTCCCACATGTACAGACATTACCTAATTGAACCTAATATATATTGTAGCTGATCTAGACTATAAACGTGCTCGCTTAACGGCAGCACATATACTAAAATTGGAACGATACAGAGAAGATTAGCATGGCCCCTGCGCAAGGATGACACGCAAATTCGTGAAGCGTTCCAAATTTTTTTCTCTTCTGCTACCACTATAGATTTGTTTGAAGTCCACCTGTCGATTTTTGAGAAGCATTTTGACGTACTATTTTTGCCCGCAAAGTGTCAGCGGCGCTTTCTTGTCAATGCTGCCCTGCTTGTAACATGTTTTTGCCCGCCTGGTTGTTAGAAGGACATCATTAAGTCTGGAAACACGCAAGTCTATAGCATATCTCAAAGAACCGAGATATGTTGTCGCTCCAAGATCGCTGAGAGCGTCGATCGACGCTGGCGGTAAAACTTAGCGATTGCAGGAGGCACAGAGCCAGGCGCGAAGTCTAGAAGCAATTCTTATCCAAAACGTACATTGCCCTGAGTTTTGGCTGATTTGCCAAAGATTGGCCAGTTGGAAGTTTGGAATCGAAGAATTGCTTTTAGACTTAGCAAAATTCTCTAAATAGTCGCTGTTTGGCCTCCCCGTGTTCGACCGACTCAGCGATATCCCATAATGCTCTTTCATGCCGTAACGGTTGCAATAAATTTTGAATATTCGTTGATTGTTATTTGGACTTATCATGGTGTACGCGCCGAATTCTAACGTGCCCAATCAACTGGAAAAGGGATTTAGGCCGGCCGAAGAAAGCCGGGAAAAAAGTTTGTTATCAGTTGAGATCAATAAAGTAGCCCTTTCGCCCTTATTAAAAATTCTTTCGAAGAAGAATTGGCGCGCGATCGTAACTTCCCATCATTGCGTTACAGCGTGACTGGCACGGATTGGACGTTGGTGAACTGGGGATGATTGTTACGGACCAGAAAATCAGCTGAAGACATGGCCGTCGGTGGATTTTGTTTTGACTTTGAGCTGTTCACAGAGCTAAAAGGCTGTTTAAGAGAGCGAAAGGAACGAGCTGGTAAGTGTGCCTTTAATCCGTATGCGATCGGCTTTCTCACATTCAAACCTGAATGAATCGTGTCAGCAGACGGTAAAAACAGTCTCGCATATTGACACACGTTACTGATCTCGATTTCCTGCGTGATCTCAGACTGAAATATAGGCTTTCCTGACCACTTAGATCTTGAATTTGTAGTGCCCGTATCAGTTTATTTCGCTAAGCCACCAACTTATCACAGAACAAACGTGATTTTCGAGTACTGAGAATTGTCGTCTATTTGAAAAGGTCGGCTACTATCTAGTTGCTGTCTCATTGTTTAGCCCGTTCACTTCCGAGCTTGACATATTTAATTCCCCTTACCACTTGTTATGCGAATTTCGTGTTTGTTTTGTTCTGTTTTGTTTTGTTTTGTTCTTTGTTTGTTTTTTTTTTCCTTTTATGGCGATGTCTTCAATCTAGCTACTGGATGATTTTCTTTATTCTCAGCGCCTCGCCTGTCTGATTGATAATGTAGGAGAAATTAGATCTCGATCACTCTTAGGAATTAACGTGTTTCGATCTCCTATTTCAAAGTCCGCTCTTTCCGACGCCCTGAGTATTTTTGGCCGGAACCCGACTTTTTGTGGGGTGAACTTTCCAAACAAACAAACAAACAACAACAACAACAACAACATAAACAGGCCGAAGATCTCGGCGTTAGGCTAGTTCACTATAGCTAGGTGCACGCGGCAGATATCGGGACAGTCGACCGCCATTTTGAAATACCCTTCTCACGGCGCACGCTCGGAGCAAAAACACTGCTGAACTTGTTGATGAAATCGCTGCCTCTAGCGGTAACGTCATTGCAACGTTTGCACCGGGAAAAAATAGAATCTAAGACCATCTGTAATAACTTTAAGAAAATGTAAATTTGCCTTCTTTACGTTTTAAGTGAGCAACGGAAACAGATTTACGAAGAATACAAATAATAATGTGAATATGGCAAAAAATAACATCATCTGAAAAACATGAACCAAATATTACGCCACTGGGAGATAAGTGGACGGTTTGGAATAAATTTACATAAAACAGCGTATCACCGTCCAAGCGAGTTATCACGTTGTCAACAAACTCACAAACTGTTTACTTAAATTGTTGAATAATTGATTTAAACTTTCCAAACTTGGAGAAGACTTAAAAAAAATAATGATAATAATTAAGTATATTTGAAAAAAAAGATACCATAAGCCTATTTGACAGTCCAGGCACTGTTGCCGACGTACGTTCTTTCGTTGTGCGCATGCGTATTGTGTTTGCATTTGTGAGTCCCGAGGGCAAGTCTTAGCAGCTCCCACATGTACAGACATTACCTAATTGAACCTAATATATATTGTAGCTGATCTAGACTATAAACGTGCTCGCTTAACGGCAGCACATATACTAAAATTGGAACGATACAGAGAAGATTAGCATGGCCCCTGCGCAAGGATGACACGCAAATTCGTGAAGCGTTCCAAATTTTTTTCTCTTCTGCTACCACTATAGATTTGTTTGAAGTCCACCTGTCGATTTTTGAGAAGCATTTTGACGTACTATTTTTGCCCGCAAAGTGTCAGCGGCGCTTTCTTGTCAATGCTGCCCTGCTTGTAACATGTTTTTGCCCGCCTGGTTGTTAGAAGGACATCATTAAGTCTGGAAACACGCAAGTCTATAGCATATCTCAAAGAACCGAGATATGTTGTCGCTCCAAGATCGCTGAGAGCGTCGATCGACGCTGGCGGTAAAACTTAGCGATTGCAGGAGGCACAGAGCCAGGCGCGAAGTCTAGAAGCAATTCTTATCCAAAACGTACATTGCCCTGAGTTTTGGCTGATTTGCCAAAGATTGGCCAGTTGGAAGTTTGGAATCGAAGAATTGCTTTTAGACTTAGCAAAATTCTCTAAATAGTCGCTGTTTGGCCTCCCCGTGTTCGACCGACTCAGCGATATCCCATAATGCTCTTTCATGCCGTAACGGTTGCAATAAGTTTTGAATATTCGTTGATTGTTATTTGGACTTATCATGGTGTACGCGCCGAATTCTAACGTGCCCAATCAACTGGAAAAGGGATTTAGGCCGGCCGAAGAAAGCCGGGAAAAAAGTTTGTTATCAGTTGAGATCAATAAAGTAGCCCTTTCGCCCTTATTAAAAATTCTTTCGAAGAAGAATTGGCGCGCGATCGTAACTTCCCATCATTGCGTTACAGCGTGACTGGCACGGATTGGACGTTGGTGAACTGGGGATGATTGTTACGGACCAGAAAATCAGCTGAAGACATGGCCGTCGGTGGATTTTGTTTTGACTTTGAGCTGTTCACAGAGCTAAAAGGCTGTTTAAGAGAGCGAAAGGAACGAGCTGGTAAGTGTGCCTTTAATCCGTATGCGATCGGCTTTCTCACATTCAAACCTGAATGAATCGTGTCAGCAGACGGTAAAAACAGTCTCGCATATTGACACACGTTACTGATCTCGATTTCCTGCGTGATCTCAGACTGAAATATAGGCTTTCCTGACCACTTAGATCTTGAATTTGTAGTGCCCGTATCAGTTTATTTCGCTAAGCCACCAACTTATCACAGAACAAACGTGATTTTCGAGTACTGAGAATTGTCGTCTATTTGAAAAGGTCGGCTACTATCTAGTTGCTGTCTCATTGTTTAGCCCGTTCACTTCCGAGCTTGACATATTTAATTCCCCTTACCACTTGTTATGCGAATTTCGTGTTTGTTTTGTTCTGTTTTGTTTTGTTTTGTTCTTTGTTTGTTTTTTTTTTTCCTTTTATGGCGATGTCTTCAATCTAGCTACTGGATGATTTTCTTTATTCTCAGCGCCTCGCCTGTCTGATTGATAATGTAGGAGAAATTAGATCTCGATCACTCTTAGGAATTAACGTGTTTCGATCTCCTATTTCAAAGTCCGCTCTTTCCGACGCCCTGAGTATTTTTGGCCGGAACCCGACTTTTTGTGGGGTGAACTTTCCAAACAAACAAACAAACAACAACAACAACAACAACATAAACAGGCCGAAGATCTCGGCGTTAGGCTAGTTCACTATAGCTAGGTGCACGCGGCAGATATCGGGACAGTCGACCGCCATTTTGAAATACCCTTCTCACGGCGCACGCTCGGAGCAAAAACACTGCTGAACTTGTTGATGAAATCGCTGCCTCTAGCGGTGACGTCATTGCAACGTTTGCACCGGGAAAAAATAGAATCTAAGACCATCTGTAATAACTTTAAGAAAATGTAAATTTGCCTTCTTTACGTTTTAAGTGAGCAACGGAAACAGATTTACGAAGAATACAAATAATAATGTGAATATGGCAAAAAATAACATCATCTGAAAAACATGAACCAAATATTACGCCACTGAGAGATAAGTGGACGGTTTGGAATAAATTTACATAAAACAGCGTATCACCGTCCAAGCGAGTTATCACGTTGTCAACAAACTCACAAACTGTTGAATAATTGATTTAAACTTTCCAAACTTGGAGAAGACTTAAAAAAAATAATGATAATAATTAAGGATATTTGAAAAAAAAGATACCATAAGCCTATTTGACAGTCCAGGCACTGTTGCCGACGTACGTTCTTTCGTTGTGCGCATGCGTATTGTGTTTGCATTTGTGAGTCCCGAGGGCAAGTCTTAGCAGCTCCCACATGTACAGACATTACCTAATTGAACCTAATATATATTGTAGCTGATCTAGACTATAATCGTGCTCGCTTAACGGCAGCACATATACTAAAATTGGAACGATACAGAGAAGATTAGCATGGCCCCTGCGCAAAAAATGGGGAACACTCTTCTCTGTTGAGCCCGTGCATAAAATGACGCAATACAGCGGAGTTAAAAGAAAAAGGGGGATTCCTTGGGTCATTTGCTAGCGTAAGTTGACTGTAAGTAGAAGAGTACAGAAAGACGTAAAAACGGCGACTTTTCTATCAAAACTAACACAGAAAAGAAGTCAATCCGCTTTGTTGAAAATAAAACTAACCTGAAAAAGGAAATTAAACCAAAAAAAAAAAAAGAAATTCGCTTTGCAGAAATTCAAACTACGTTCAGACCGAGTCAGAAAAAAACATGTCAAATTCTGCAGCGTCTAAAATTGCCTGGGAGTTGAACCCAGCCCAAAGGTTACTTAAAATTAAGTACCCTCTGATGTGCCCACGCAACTTATGATGATTGATGCTTTGGACTTGACTTGTTTGTCCTATGAACGCGATTTTTTTGTTGTTGTTTCAGTCCTTATTTTTTTTTTTTGTATTTTTCTTTTTTTTAACTTTCAATTGTTCTTTTTTTTCCCATAACCTTTGTTTTTAAAGTTTTCTTTCCACTGCTCGTACGTCACTTTCTCTGTTGTTTGGCAGTACCAATTGCCGAAGTACTGGCGATGCACGGCTGTATCTCTTGTTTGGCCACATTTTCCACAGATGATCGGATTTTCTGATCTGGTATATTTTCGGGACCTGACACCAGAGAGTTCTTTTTCTTGTTTTCTTTTGTTGTAGTAGTATGTACTGCGGGATTGGTCCGGTTGAAATTGAGGATTTAGCTGCTGAACTGGTGGCACCATAAGTGCAGGATGAGGCAGCATCGGCATCTGTGGTGTAGCCCGGATGGGCATGGGGACTGGTGTGATGACTGGTGTTCGTTTCCCTCTCATGTTTGCCTGGCCTGTAGTGTTCTGAGGTAATATATGTTGGAATGGAGCAGGGAAGTTAACTGTTGGGAGAGATGCTGGCTTAGCTGCTGCAGCAGGGAGAGGATGACTGGAGGCCATGTCTGGTTGCTGAAGTCTGATGCCTTGCTGAATAACGTCCAGCTCCTTTTTCTTCTCCTTCTTGTTGTACCTTAAATATTTAACAGCAAAGGAAACTTTATAAGTATTTGTGATAAATATCTTCTGTATATGTGAACTGTTTCGAGTGGCACATCAACTTACCACTGACTGATAGTTGTCTGATTGATATCGACCAGTTGCAGTTTTGTGTTTGCCATGACACGAGCATTGCTCAGTATAGCATTCCTTATGTGCTGATATGACTTCATAACCAGAGACCACCGCTGAACAGAAGTGCCCTTGGTCCGTACGGCAGAAGGATGCTGGTCACATAGTTTTGAGATAATGGACTCCACATAGCGGTTGCAGTCGGGCCATTGTGCAGGGCCAGCATTGCTGCCTAGGAAACATCTAAAACAGTGCACACTTATTAGTTATAAGACAATGGCCTCCACTAGTCAACTAAATTATCGCACCTTAAAAGATATATTTTTTACCGTACAAGAAGTTATTTATTTAATTAAATTTTTGGTATTTTTTGTTGTTATTTATTATTTATCATTTTATTTTTATTTATTACTTTTTATTGTTATAGTTACCTCTTAGTGCTCTCAACTCCTGGGACAACAATACTTTGTCGTTTCTTTGGTGCCTTGAAGCGTCCAGAGGCCTTTGTACGGTGGCGGGGAGAGAATGTGGTTGGTCTCTTATCGTACTGGTCCAACTGATTCCAAAGGCTAATGATATTGGTTGCCTGATCATTGGTTATGGAGATAGCTGTGTTGTCAGCAGGCACCAGGGAAACCAAGTATGAAGCCAGTGCTTCCACCTTGTTGAAGCCACCAATATTATCTGGTCCAACTGAATCCTAACAATTATATGATAAAATATGCACGCACATATATATTTTACATTTTTGTATTAAAACAAAAATACAAATTGGTTGCACCTTACAACTGCAATATTTGTCTTATAAATTATATAGTTTCTGTTAATGTACCTCTGAGTCACATGAAGAGTTTGAAGAGGATGAGGCATTCAAATCCACACCTTCAGCAATATCTGTTAGAAAAATTAATATATTATCTTTAAATGCAGATGAATGCAGAGATAATATATTTGACTGATGTTTGTTAATAAGGAATTTATCAAGTTGCTTACCAGAATCATTTTGTTGTGCAGCAAGTACAGTCTTTACAGGAGCCACTGTTTGGTCCTCACCATCATCAACAAACCCTTCATCAGCTTCCTGGCATTGATCAAGATCAGAGAGTGGGCCCACAGAGGGTTCCTCGGTATCGACTGTTGTGTAGTTAAGGACCTTGCCAGTCTGACTAAAAAGGTACTCTACTCCAATAAGTTCACCTAAGAATGGAAAATTGAGCAATGATAACCTATAAAGTTCTGAAATACCTACATGTTTGATCCTAACGAAAGGCTTACTTATAAATGCTTACTGTTACAATATGTTTGCCTAACATTATTCTCTTAATTACCAGTGTATTTTCCAATTTGCTGGAAACCAGGCTTCAGTTTCCTGCCAAGCACACTTTCACTAAGGGCATTGACAGTCTGGCAGAGCAAACCACTGTATGTCTTGGTATCAGAGGAAGTACTAGAAGTCACTGCTGCAGTTGCTCGATCAGCATTCCATCTGGAAATACCCTCCAGCAGATATGCTTGAAAGTGCATATCACTTGCACTAGTGCCTATGAATCAAAGGATTGTAAATGAAAAGCAGAAGAGATTAAAAAGTAAACAACAGTAACGTTTTTATCCATGCTTTCAAGAATTCTACACTACAGGGTAGGTCTATAATTAATATATTAGTTTTTTGTATATACCTGGTATAAACCTGTTGTAGTGCAAATGGAACGACTCCAGCGAAGTTGATCCTCGGGCACATCTAAATACCGGCAGCTCCACACCTCCTTTGGTCACCACTCCTGTTTTAACGTACAGGGGGACGTCCTCAGGATCCTGTATACACTTAATGTGCTTCTTTTGGGAATGCCAGATGTCCCAGATCCGTTCTGAATCCAACAGTGGTACCCCGAGGGTGTCACACCCCTGGTCTCCTTGGAAGGTATCAGGCAGGTCATAGATAAGTTGTGCTGTTTTCTCCACACCACGGGTTTTTCTGCGGCATTGGGTGGCCAGCTCTTTCTTGGTGATGCAGCGGATCACATCTTCATCACTGGAATCAATGACTCCACTCTTCCTGAGTTCGCAGGCCTTTGCGCGCTTGAGTAAATCTAGATCCTCTTTGCTCCATTCAAATATGCACTGGGATAGACGACCCAAGAACACGCCATACAGTGGGTGGGACTCAGTAGTACAACCAAGGGCCAAGCGCCTCATGAAGTGCCAAGTCGTGGACCTTACGAAAACCTTCTATATTGTCTGGACCAACGCATTCCCGTGTGAAAAAAAGAATGAAAAAAGGAAATTTATTTCGGTAAATTTCCAAGGGCTTATCAGTTATTATTGTGTATGGTAGGTGCTGTACTTACTCGACATTCATCTGAGAGCTCGTCAGCGGCATCACAGGAAGAAACTGGTTGAGATGGGGAAGCAGATGAAGTCGGCGGGGCTTTCATGACTAAGCCCAGTGTACAGGAAAACTAAAATATACAATCAACACAATTACAAATTTGCTGCTACAAGAATCACTTACCACTTTTTCTTGATGGTGCGTTGAGCCCCATGGTAACAGGAGAAGCAGACAAGGGTGTTGTGGACGGTGTGTTAGAGGCAGAGGATGCACTCAAAGGAGTACAATCTGAAAAAATAAGTAGTAAGTTTTACAGCCTGTTATTTTTGCTTGTAAACGGGCATAACGATAAATGTCTACCGTGTTGTCTGGGTGTTGTGGTAGATTGACAGGCTGGCTGGTCGATGATAAACTGCGGTGGAGCGATTGTTGGATCGTTAAAGGCAAGGTCCTCATCAAACCCCTCATCATCTGAGTCCTCATCCTTTGCATCATCGCCGATGTCGTCAGTCTCAGTCGCGTCACATTAATCAATAGAAAAATCAAAAAGTCAATAGCACCAGGAAAACATAAAAACAGTAAAGTGTATATTAATAAGCAAAGAAATCGATGATCTTCATACCAGTGTATTTATTGGGTTCCTTAAAGTTCGGTGTTAGTGACTGCCCAAACACTTCCTCACTCAGTTGGTTTGCCACATGGCGGAGAAGAACTGAGTAGGACTACGGTGGTTCTCGCTTCTTCACTGTGGATACTGCCGCTCTTGCGCGGTCCTGGTTCAACCTCATCAGTCCCTCAAATATGCACTGGGATAGACGACCCAAGAACACGCCATACAGTGGGTGGGACTCAGTAGTACAACCAAGGGCCAAGCGCCTCATGAAGTGCCAAGTCGTGGACCTTACGAAAACCTTCTATATTGTCTTGACCAACGCATTCCTGTGTGAAAAAAAGAATGGAAAAAAGGAAATTTATTTCGGTAAATTTCCAAGGGCTTATCAGTTATTATTGTGTATGGCTGGTCGATGATAAACTGCGGTGGAGCGATTGTTGGATCTTTAAAGGCAAGGTCCTCATCAAACCCCTCATCATCTGAGTCCTCATCCTTTGCATCATCGCCGATGCCGTCAGTCTCAGTCGCGTCACCCTGTATGACCTGCAAGACACGTCCCATTTGTTCATAAAGATATTCCACTCCCAGTAGTTCACCCACATTAATCAATAGAAAAATCAAAAGTCAATAGCACCAGGAAAACATAAAAACAGTAAAGTGTATATTAATAAGCAAAGAAATCGATGATCTTCATACCAGTGTATTTATTGGGTTACTTAAAGTTCGGTGTTAGTGACTGCCCAAACACTTCCTCACTCAGCTGGTTTGCCACATGGCGGAGAAGAACTAAGTAGGACTGCGGTGGTCCTCGCTTCTTCACTTTGGATACTGCCGCTCTTGCGCGGTCCTGGTTCCACCTCATCAGTCCCTCAAGGAGATAGGCTTGAAAGTGTAGGTCGCTTGCTGTATATCCTGTTAACAACCCAGAAAACGAAAGAAATGGTAAACATAAACTTCTCCATAAGGAGAGACAAAATGGGGCAAAAATATGGGGTACAAAAGGGGATTCGCTGTAGAGGTATTAACAAAAATTCGCGTTCCAAATTTAAAGCACACGTTAGTAATTTCCCTTCGAAAGCATTCGAAATTCATCAATTCTTTACTCTGCTCCCTCTTCAACACTTAACATATAGCACAACGAAAGCCTTTTCTTTGGCTTTCATACTCTATTTTCTTTTTACTCCGTTAACGCCTTCTTTGCTTTTCTTTCTTCGGCTTCTCTTTCTTTTTTTTGAACGTTGCCTTCAAGCTCCTTTTGCAGCCGCGTTCTTCTGGAGGACATGGTGGATGACAGTACCTGTGGTTCGGCTGCTGATATCCATTGGGGATGGGCAAAATGCGTTCTTGTTGATTGTGGTGAGAATAGCACTGTAGCTATACAAAAAACTAAAACGGAGACATAAACTTCTCCATAAGGGGGCAAAAGGGAGTAAAAAGAGAGGGGACAAAAGGGAATTACTTTGAAAGTCATCAATAAAACCTGCGCGCCAAATTTAAAGGGCACGTTAGTAATTTTCCTTTGAAAGCATTTGGAATTCATTAATTCGGGATTCTGCTCCGTTTTCTATACGATCCAAAAAAAATTGACGTAAAATATAGCACAACATAAGCCTTTTCTTCTTCTTTCATACTCTTTATTTTCTTTTTACTCCGTTAAAGCCTTCTTCACCTTTCTTTCTTCGGCTTTGTTTTGCTAGCAACCCCGCCTTTGGTATTTGGCCAGGCTCGTTTGGACAGTAAGTCGGGCTAAAATACTGAGATGGTCGGTATCCTTGACTGTGGCTGCAGGCATATTTTGCAGGTTTAGACCATGTGTTGCCTTGGCAGTGGCCTTCCTGTCTTCGTCGAATTTTCGCTTCTTGTGCCTCCATTCGGTTGTTCTTGATGAATGAGCGTCTGTTGCAGTTCAAGGTTTCCACCCATTCTTCAAAGGTTTTGTCCGATTTTTCTCTACACCACCAGTTTCCATAGTACTGTGTGGTTCTCAGCCAGCCGTTCTTTCCCAAACTGCCTGCAGGTAGTGCCATCTTTCCTGTTGTATCTTTTTCTTTGACCGTTGCCTTCAAGCTCCTTTTGCAGCCGTTCTTCTGGAGAACATGGTGGATGACGGTACCTGTGGTTCGGCTGCTGGTATCCATTGGGGATGGGGAAAATGCGTTCTTGTTGATTGTGATGAGAATAGCACTGCACTAGGGGGAAAGGGCATTGCCGAAAGCGAGAAGGGTGGCAACACTGTCGTGGGTTGATTGGGCAGGATTGTTCGTGGTCTGCGTTCTGTTTTTGCAGCGCCAGCGGCATTTGCAGAAAGGTGGAACTGGTGCTCTCAACTTGTACCAGTGAGAAGTTCATGGCGGCAGGCAACGGAACTGGTGCTGTAATAGACAGCTTTTGGAGAGTGATCCCTTGTTCCAAAAGTTGTCGCTCGGTCTCCTTGGATTTTTTGTTAAACCTTTTCAAGCAAAGAAAAGTGGACTTTAATGTGTATTTGTTAAAAATAATACCTAGCTGATGGGATTTAATGTGGGAGTCTAATGTGTGCGGAGATGAGCAGCCTAGCTAAGAACGCAAATGTTTATTCGTATTGTTTACGTTTACGTACCACTGTGTTAATGTAGTCTGATTGATGTCAACTAACTGGATCGCCGTATCGCTCATCACCTTTGAACACTGCACTACCAGGCTTTTGATGTTTTGGTAGGCTCTCAATATCAATGTCCACCTCAACAATCTGTTACCATTCTGGACCACGTTTCCTGGATAGGCAGCACAAAGTTGTTCGATGACAACCTCCATATATCTGTTGCAATCAGGTCGCTGGGCAGGGCCAGCGTTTTGATCGAGAAAGCAGCTGAAGCAAAATGAAACCGTTAATCCTGTATGGTAATAGAGCAGTTGCTTAGGTAATACGTCTTTCTAACGGTGCAACAAATTTGTAAATCTAATGATTACCGGCGGCTAGCTTCAACTCCATGAGCAACAGTTGACTTTGTGGCTTTAAACCTCCCTCGAGGTGACGCACTTGAGAAGCGTGGAGAAAATGCGGTAGGTTTCTTGTCGTAGTCTGACAAAGCAGCCCACAGTTTTAAAATTGTGTCTGCTTGGCCGTTGTCCAGTGGCCTTTCTTGATCACGAAGACTGACAAGATAGGTTGCCAAGTCGTGGACCTTACCAAAACCTTCTATATTGTCTGGACCAACGCATTCCTGTGTGAAAAAAGAATGAAAAAAGGAAATTGATTTCGGTAAATTTCCAAGGGCTCATCAGTTATTATTGTGATGGTAGGTACTGTACTTACTCGAGATTCATCTGAGAGCTCGTCAGCGGCATCACAGGAAGAAACTGGTTGAGATGGGCAAGCAGATGACGGGGCTTTCATGACTAAGCCTAGTGTACAGGAAAACTAAAATATACAATCAACACAATTACAAATTTGCTGCTACAAGAATCACTTACCTCTTTTTCTTGATGGTGCGTTGAGCCCCATGGCAACAGGAGAAGCAGACAAGGGTGTTGTGGACGGCGTGTTAGAGGCAGAGGATGCACTCAAAGGAGTACAATCTGGAAAAATAAGTAGTAAGTTTTACTGCCTGTTATTTTTGCTTGTAAACGGGCATAACGACAAATGCCTACCGTGTTGTCTGGGTGTTGTGGTAGATTGACAGGCTGGCTGGTCGATGATAAACTGCGGTGGAGCGATTGTTGGATCGTTAAAGGCAAGGTCCTCATCAAACCCCTCATCATCTGAGTCCTCATCCTTTGCATCATCGCCGATGTCGTCAGTCTCAGTCGCGTCACCCTGTATGACCTGCAGGACACGTCCCATTTGTTCATAAAGATATTCCACTCCCAGTAGTTCACCCACATTAATCAATAGAAAAATCAAAAAGTCAATAGCACCAGGAAAACATAAAAACAGTAAAGTGTATATTAATAAGCAAAAAAATCGATGATCTTCATACCAGTGTATTTATTGGGATACTTAAAGTTCGGTGTTAGTGACTGCCCAAACACTTCCTCACTCAGCTGGTTTGCCACATGGCGGAGAAGAACTGAGTAGGACTGCGGTGGTTCTCGCTTCTTCACTGTGGATACTGCCGCTCTTGCGCGGTCCTGGTTCCACCTCATCAGTCCCTCAAGGAGATAGGCTTGAAAGTGTAGGTCGCTTGCTGTATTGCCTGTTAACAACCCAGAAAACGAAAGAAATGGTAAACATAAACTTCTCCATAAGGAGGGACAAAATGGGGCAAAAATAGAAACAAAAACAAAAACTCGCGTTCCAAATTTAAAGCACACGTTAGTAATTTCCCTTCGAAAGTATTCGAAATTCATCAATTCTTTACTCTGCTCCCTCTTCAACACTTAACATATAGCACAACGAAAGCCTTTTCTTTGGCTTTCATACTCTATTTTCTTTTTACTCCGTTAAAGCCTTCTTTGCTTTTCTTTCTTCAGCTTCTCTTTCTTTTTTTTGAACGTTGCCTTCAAGCTCCTTTTGCAGCCGCGTTCTTCTGGAGGACATGGTGGATGACAGTACCTGTGGTTCGGCTGCTGGTATCCATTGGGGATGGGCAAAATGCGTTCTTGTTGATTGTGGTGAGAATAGCACTGCACTAGGGGGAAAGGGCATTGCCGAAAGCGAGAAGGGCGGCAACACTGTCGTGGGTTGATTGGGCAGGGTAGTTCGTGGTCTGCGTGCTGTTTTTGCAACGCCAGCGGCATTTGTAGGAAGGTGGAACTGGTGCTCTTCACTTGTACCAGTGAGAAGTTCTTGTGGGCGGGCCATGGCGGCAGGCAATTAAAAACGAATTAATGCAAATAATGTAGCTATACAAAAAACTAAAACGGAGACATAAACTTCTCCGTAATGGGGCAAAAGGGAGTAAACAGAGAGGGGACAAAAGGGAATTACTTTGAAAGTCATGAACAAAACCTTGCACGGCAAATTTAAAGGGCGCGTTAGTAATTTTCCTTTGAAAGCATTTGAAATTCATTAATTCTGGATTCTGCTCCGTTTTCTATACGATCCAAAAAAAATTGAAGCAAAATATAGCACAACATAAGCCTTTTCTTACTCTTACTCTTACTTTTTACTCTTCTTTCTCTTTTCCTACTTTTACTTTTCATACTCTTTATTTTCTTTTTACTCCGTTAAAGCCTTCTTCACCTTTCTTTCTTCGGCTTTGTTTTGCTAGCCACCCCGCCTTTGGTATTTAGCCAGGCTCGTTTGGACAGTAAGTCGGGCCAAAATACTGAGATGGTCGGTATCCTTGACTGTGGCTGCAAGCATATTTTGCAGGTTTAGACCATGTGTTGTCTTGGCAGTGGCCTTCCTGTCTTCGTCGAATTTTCGCTTCTTGTGCCTCCATTCGGTTGTTCTTGATGAATGAGCGCCTGTTGCAATAGAAAATAGTGTAGTCATCGCTTCATAATTTGACGAAACAGAAAAAAACTTCTGATTATTGATGCTTTGGAGTTGACTTGTTTGTCCTGTGAACGCGATTTTTTTTGTTGTTGTCGTTGTTTCAGTCCTTATTTTTTGGTTTAATTTTTAAACTTTTATTTATTCTCTTTACCCCATAACCTTTGTTTTTGAAGGTTTCTTTCCACTGCTCGTACGCCACATTCGCTGTTGTTTGGCAGTACCAGTTGCCGAAACACTGACGATGTACGGCTGGATCTCTTGTTTGGCCACATTTTCTTTTGTTGTAGTAGTATGTACTACGGGATTGGTCAGGCTGAACGTGAAGATGAAGCTGCTGAACTGGTGGCACCATAAGTACAGGATGATTAGGCAGCATCGGCAGTTGTGGTGTAGGCTAGACGGGTAGGGGGACTGATGTGATGACCGCTGTTCGTTTCTCTCTCACGTTTGCCTGCCCTGTAGTGTTCTGTGGTAATGTATGTTTGAATGGAGCAAGGATGTTTACTGTTGGGAGAGATGCTGGCTTAGCTTCTGCTGCAGCGAGGGGAAGTCTGGTGCCATGCTGAATAACGTCCAGCTCCTTATCATTTTTCCTACTTGGTGTACCTTAAATATTTAACAGCAAAGGAAACTTTATAAGTATTTGTAATAAATATTTTCAAAACATTTTAATTTTAGCACTGACTGATAGTTGTCTGATTGATCTCACTCAGCTGCAGCTTTGTGTTTGCCTTGACATGAGCATTGCTCAGGATCGCATTTCTCATTTGCTGATGAGACTTCATAAGAAATGCAATAAGAAGTGCCCTGAACAGAAGTGCCCTTCGTCTGTACGGCAGCAGGATGCTGGTCACATAGTTTGGAGATAATGGACTCCACATAGCGGTTGCAGTCGGGCCATTGTGCAGGGCCAGCATTGTAGCCGCAGCACTACTGCGAACGCTACTGGCTAAGGCTGCTTTGGATGATGGTATGACTACAGGTGTAGAGGCCAGTGTTCCTGTCGTAGTTGCCCGCATCTGAGCCTTGGTCGATCTCTCCTTTGCCTTGTTTGCGATTACCTCTCTACACTCAGGGAACAACTGGACATATGATTTAAAGGAGGCCTTGTTTTGACTGAGTGGTGAGGCTGTCACAGACTCCATTCGCATGCTCTCTTCAAGCCATGCGGCATACCCCAATGCATTCTCAAGGACCCATTTAAATGTCTGCCCATGGAAGCCACCAAATTGCATCTCATACTCAGATAGCACTTCAGTGCTCTCTGTGGTATCTCGTCCCCTATTTTTCACAGTTTGGATAGCATGTTTTTTTTTTTTCACCTAAAAAGTAGAAAGCATTTCATAAATACCCTAGATTCATTTTCCTACCTAATTCGTCTACCTAATTGTATGTGATGATGACAGGGAACTGTCCCCTGTACCCCACATCAAGTTCGAGATTAGCCTGGCTCCAGCTGATAACTTTTCTTTTGCATCTTGAACACTCCAAATATTCGGTAACCAAGGAATAGTAGCCATCCAAGTCAAGCACTTGTCGCACTTGTGGATATAATCCTGCACTTGTACGAGGGTGCTTATTACAATCCGCATGTGGACAGTGCAACTCGAATCACCACAACTTCCTTGGCATCCGAACAAGGAGGCGATCGGTAAAGTACTTATTGACAGCTGGAGATTGGTTTTCTCTAAGTACTGGCTCTGGTCTCCACTGGACCACTTGAACAGTGCCCTCGAGACCCAAGCATGATCTTGCTTGGGAATGCTTTTTTGGTTTTCTTCTTCTCTGTTGTTTCAGTGTTGGTGGACCATTGGCAGAGGGGATTCCCGTCACATTCCGGAAATATTTCATTCGTGTTTTAGTCACTCAGGGAAAATTTGTGTGGACGTGATTGGTCAACATTTGGATTTGCTCAATGGTGATTGGTTAACTTTTGGAAATCTTTCGCTCGAACATTGCGAGTTACTTAGCAAAAAAACTGGGGCATAAACGTCACCATGAGGGACGCATCATTGTGATAACCCGCACATCACACGCATACTTGAGTGTGAGGATTGTAGGAAATTGGAGGCGATGGCCCATATCTACTTGACAGAGGAGAGGTGCGCTCCATGCAAATAACCCTCTTTTTGCAGTTCGAACATTCCAGGTACTCAGACCCCAAGTGTGCACACTGTCCACATCTAGTACTCAGCGGATGGCTGGGTACAACCTGGCGGATGCCAGCTCGTGGTTGGTACAGGTACTGTTTGGGCATATCAGGACGATACCTCCAGTGTTTCTTTGGCAGCCACAGAATAAATCTATTGCCAAAGTATCTGTCGACTTTCGGTGGAATCTGAGATGACAGGTGGGGTTCAGGAGGATGCCACCACAACTTATTCATCTGGCTGTAGGCTATTTCTGGCTCGCCTTCTGCAGACAATGTGAACAGTGCTTTGGATATCCACTGGTGATCAACCTCTGGCATGTATTTGCGCCAGCTACCCAGCAAAGGGTATTCTACAGGTGCCAAAAAAAAGAAATTCATATGCATAATTATCTGTTAGCAAACACATAACTATTATAGCTATCATTTGCTTAATTAATTGATTGAAAATAAATTAATAAAAAATTGTAGCTATATAAAAAACTTTATCGGTGGCATAAACGTCTCGATCAGTAAGGGGGGGGGGGGGGGGGGCAAAAGGGGTAAAAAGAGGGAGGAGAAAAGGGGATTACTTGGAGAGGAATAAACAAAACCTTATGCGCCAAATTTAAAGGGGACGTTATTAATTTTCCTTTGAAGGCATTCGAAATTCATTTATTGTTTATTCTGCTTCCTTTTCCACACAATCCAAAGAAATTGACAAAAAATATAGCAAAACGAAACCCTTTTCTTCGGCTTTCGTACTCTCTATTATCTTTTAACTCTTTTAAAGCCTTCTTCGCTTTTCTTTCTTTCTTTCTTTGACTTCTCTTTCGCAGGTGAAGGATAGATTTCGCATGGCTTGATATGTAAAACCTCCACGTATCTGTTACAAGTCCACTGTTCTGCCCCACGAAACACCACCGAGTGCTATCAAGCCCTGGAACAACAGTGGAGGTGTAGCTTTAAATCTTCCTTGCATCAGTTGCATTTGATGGTTATGGCGTGACGTGATTGGTCAACATTTGGATGTGCTCGTTGCTGATTGGTTAAAATTTGGAAATCTTTCCCTCGAACATTGGAAAATACTCAGCGCAAAAATGGGGGCATAAACTTCTCCATAAGGGGGACAAAAGGTGACAAAAACAGGGGGAGAAAATTGGATTCGCTGGAGCGTTATTAAAAAAAACCTGCGTGTCAAATTTAAAGCACACGTGAGTAATTTTCCTTCAAAGGCATTCAAAATTCATTACTTTTAATTATACTCCCTTTTCAACACAATACAAAGAAAGTGGCACAAATTACAGCACAACGAAAGCCTTTTCTTCGGCTTCCATACTCTTTATTTTCTTTTTACTCCGTTAAAGGCTTCTTCACTTTTCTTTCTTCGGCTTTGTTTTCCTAGCCACTCCGCCTCTGGTATTTGACCAGGCTCGTTTGGCCAGTAAGTGTGGCCAAAATACTGAGAATGGCCGGTCTTCTTGACTGTGGCTGCAGGCATTTTTTGCAGATGTAGGCCATGCTTTGCCTTGGCAGGGGCCTCCCTGTTGTCGTCGAATGTTTGCTTCTTGTGCCTCCATTTGGTTGTTCTTGATAAATGAGTTTTCAGAAGAAAATATTGAAGTTATGCCATAAAATTTGCCGAAACAATAGAAAATTATAAACGGGGATTATATGTTTTACCCCATGGCAGAATAACGAAAGAAACCAGTACAATCGTGGTCCTCGTTTTGCTATAATGGAAAGGCCAGGTATTGAATTTTTAGTCAGTACTTACTACTTTTCGAAATATTAACTCCGGAGGCTGACTTGTCGTTGCTGGATAACGGCAAAGGGTCAGGCTAAGGTTCTTCCAATTGGATAGCGACTCCGTGGTCTGGCCTTGGTGATCCTTGTTGGAGTACGTGGCAACAGCTGTGCTGGCAATAATGGCTTTGCGCTCTGGTGGATTTAGCACAGCCAGGCCCCATAAAAATGTCTTGACTTCATCAACTCTAGCTTTGTTCTTAAACCTGATATAAGAATAGAAACTTCCGTTGTTGGGAAAACAGCAATTTCTAGTAGGAAATCCATTTTTGGTATTAATGTTACATAAAAAATAATCAAGTAGTGATTACTTGCACTGGTACCTATGAATCATGTAAAATCAAAGCTTTAAGTGAAAAGCAGAAGAGATTAAAAAGTAAACAACAGCAACGTTATTATCCACGGTATCAAGAATTCTACACTAGGTCTATAATAAATATTGATATTATTTTTTTGCATATACCTATAGTTTCCCTGGTTTTAACCTGTTGTAGTGCAAATGGAATGACTTCAGCGAAGTTGATCCTCGGGCACATCTAGATACTTGCAGCTCCGCACCTCCTTTGGTCACTACTCCTTTTTAACGTACAACTGGATGCCCTCGGAATCCTGTATACAGTTAATGTACTTCTTTTGGGAATACCAGATGTCCCAGGTCCGTTCTGAATCCAACAGTAGTACCCCGAGGGTGTCACGCCCCTGATCTCCTTGGAAGGTATCAACCCGGTCATAGATAAGTTGCGTTGTTTTCTCCACACCACGGGTTTTTCTGCGGCAATGGGTGGCCAGCTCTTTCTTGGTGATGCAGCGGATCACATCTTCATCACTGGGAGCAATGACTCCACTCTTCTTGAGTTCACAGGCCTTTGCATGCTTGAGCAAATGTAGATCCTCTTCCCTCCACTCAAGTATGCACTGTGATAGATGTCACAAGAACGCGCCATGCAGTGGTGTGAGTCCCACAATCAGGTAATGTCTGTACATGTGGGACCTGCTCGCTTAACGGTGCACATACTAAAATTGGAGCGATACAGAGAAAATTAGCATGGCCCCTACGCAAACTTCTCAGTAAGGGGAGCAAAAAGAGGGGAGAAAAGGGAATTCCCCGAAGAGGCAAAAATAAAAACTTGCGCGCCAAATTTAAAGCACACGTTAGTTACTTTCCTTTGAAAGCATTCGAAATTCATTAATTCTTAATTCTGCTCCCTTTTAAAAACAGTACAAAGAAATTGGCATAAATTATAGCACAACGAAAGCCATTTCTTCGGCTTTCATACTCTTTTTTCCTTTTTTTTCCTTTTACTCCTTCTTCGATTTTCTTTCCACGGCCTTTTTTTCTTTTGCTACCCACTCCTCCTTTGGTATTTGATCAGAGTCGTTTGGGCAGTAAGTCTGGCCAAAATACTGAGAATGTTTCTTTGACTGTGGCTGCTGGCTTTTTTTGCAGTTGTAGACCATGCGTTGCCTTGGCAGGGGCCTTCCTGACTTCGTCGAATTTGCGCTTCTTGAGCCTCCATTCGGTTGTTCTTGATGAATGAGCGCCTGTTGCAGTAGTTATCGCATCATAATTTGACAAAAGCAAAAAACATATACTGAGAAAGGAATTATATTTTGCCCCCCACCGGACATTTGCGAAAGAAACCTTTGCAATCGTGGTTCTCGTTTTGCGACAATAAAAAGGCCAAAAGCCAGATATTGAGGTATTCGGTTTTTACAGGTATTTAGTCAGTACTTACCTGTACTACTTTCCCGAAACATTAACTCCGGAAGCTCGCCCTTCGTTGCTGGATAACGGCAAAGGGTCAGGATCAGGTTCGTCCAACTGGATGGCGACTCCGTAGTCTGTCCTTGGTGGAGTGCGTGGCAACTGCTGTGCTATCAATAATGGCTCTGCGCTTGAAAGTGGTGGATTGAGCACAGTCAGGCCCTGTAAAAGCGTCTTGACTTCATTAACCCTTACTTTTTTTCTAAAAGCTGTATGGTGGCCTAGAATTGCCATAACAAAAACGCCATTGTCTTAACAATTTTTTTTTGTTTATCTATATTTTATTCCATTTTTTGCTTTTCTTTTTTGTTTTATTTCTTTATTTTTATATTTTTTTTTTGTTTTTAATCAAAATAATAAAAATAATATTTTATCAAAGTAATTTTAAATCAAAGTAAATTATTTTAGGAACTAAATCAAAACAAAATGATTTCAAAATTAATTTGTTGTCGAAAACAATTAAAAACGGAATTTAGAAAAAGTCAAAGTAAAATAAAAGCAAAATTGGCCATGGCCTATGATTGCCATAGCAAAAAAAAAAAAAAAAAAAAAAAAAAAACCTCATGGCCTAGCGTTGCCATAGACCAGAATGCATTTCGGGTGCGTTTACCTATGATGCCTTGCGCAATGTGCAGATGATCAACAGCAAACATGGCTGCCCTAGGTAAAGATTGGGGCAAGTTTAAGGAGAAAATGAAAGAGCTCCGCCAAGGGAAAAAAGGAAAGAAGGATTCTGGCAAGTCAGCCAAAGACCTTGAAACCATAGTTGTACAGCGCCTAAGCGCAGAGGTAGCTGGGAAAGCACAAAAGTACTCTCGAATTGGAGCACGTGAGTTCGCCTCTTTCGAAGAGTTCGACGAAATCTCTGTTAGTAACATCAAGAAAGCGTGCATGAAGCACTACGGTATGTCGGAAACGATGTCCTGCGATGTACTTGCAGGGGAACAGGGACCTTCCTGTTCCTCTGTAAAACAGTTGCCAACGTTAAAAGTGATCCATGTGCGATTCATAGAGGGCAAGGTTGAGGAACGTGCGATTGAAGTTTCACCGGGGGTCAGTGAACGGCGGAAGCGAAAGGCCAGCGACATTTCCCAGGGTGACAAAGCCGGGCATGGCAAGACTGGGGCTGCTTTTCAATCAGTACCTCAAAGAGCGTCATCTCAAAGTCCAAGTAAGTTTGTCCCGCGAAGCCTGTCGGTTGTTGACATGCTAAAATTGGGAAAGCTTATTACCAATACCACAACCTCTGTTGAGATCTTTAATTTTGACATGTCGGCGATGGCGTGGACCGGAAGACCAACAACCGTGGAGTTTTCTATTGAACCCGAGCCATTTGGAATTGGTGGATTTCGGAGGGCCTTCAAAGCGACTTCCAATGTCAGAGGATTCAATGGCTCAACGTGGGTGGTGAAGAGGTATCTAGAAAAGGCTGCGGGCGACATCATTGCCATTGGACAGACACTGGAAGAACATACAAAGAAGGTAGTGCACTACCTTGCGCGAAATTTCGCAGCTAAGCTTGAAGAGGAGCTTCGTGCAAGTGATAATGAAATCCTTTTTGGAGAGACCATGAGTTACAAGAAGATATACATGGGAATGATTGGCGAAGAATATGTAACAGTGGAAGAGTTTATAGAGGGAACATTCCGCAAATACATCAACAACAATGGGAGCGTATGTGAGAACAGAAATGATGATCCCTTGATCAAGAAGGCAGAGTGTCTAGCACACTTCTCATATGAACGGTCAGAGAGAGAGGTGATGTTGCTGGATATTCAAGGCTGTGGAAGTTGTCTTTTTGACCCGGAAATTGCCAGCAAGGATTTAGAGCCTAGCAACATGCTGTTTTGTACAGGTAATCTGTCCAAGAATGCCATAGAGAACTTCACTGCCAGCCACAAGTGCAATCATTACTGCGATCTATTGCAATTAATTGCATTTGAGTGAAACCAGTATTGTCTTTCCATCTGCAATGGTAATATAATCAGTAGTGACCATTCCATTTTTGATGGGGGGAAGGGGGGGAGGGAATTTCAGTTGAGCATTAATTTACGGTATTTTCAGACCCATGATGCTCAAGGTTATTTTTTTTTCATGCTTCATTCTGAAAGTTATACTGTAATTTTATTATTCTTTTTTTTTTTTTTTGGGGGGGGGGGGTGGAGAATTTTTATTTCTTGTTATGTTGTTGTTTTTTGGCACCAAAACAGCTTGCAGCTTACACCCCCACTCAAATATGAAATGCTTGGCTCCTTTATTTGGTCATTTATGGTGGTATTAAGTAATTTACCAGTACCGTTTAGTAACCATGGCAATAGAAGTCTCAAAAACGACAGTGCGTTACCTGAAATTCAAGGACCTGTTAATCTACTTTGTTGTTATTTTTTCCGAAGAGCCTACATAGTTATCAAAGGATCTTTTTATTCTAATTTGGAGAAATGCATGTTCTTTAGGCTGTTTTATTTCATGTAGCAAGAAAATGGAGACACAAAATTTCACAAAAATTAAAATACACTTATTTTTATGACCAGATGTTTATATTAAACCAAAGCAGGTACCAGTGATAAGTACTGTTAAGATTTACATGAACCGTTTAATTTGCATAGTTTTCATGGTCTTTTTAAATGAGAATTTGAACCACATTATTTAGCAGATATTGTTCTTTAAACCTCTGGGTATATTTTAGAGGATATATTTAAAATTTATTGACAGTCAGAGTTGACAGTATAGGCCATACATAGTTTTTTTTACGAGTCTTTACAAGGTTTCTTTTAAATGATCTAAAGTATCTATAGTAGATTTTTGTGCAAAAGGAGCATTGGACAATCATCTGCCTCTTTGGATGAGGCAAGACATTGATAAAATGTTGAACAAATTATGTCAATTAAGGTTACAGTTTATTAAACAGATTGTTACAATTAAGATATGTACATTGTATTATACATGTACAAAAAAGTCACAGGTTAATCAACATGCAATCACTCATTCACTCATTGCAGTTGAGTTTTGGAAGATTTATAGTTGAATTTTCACGATTAAAACATCGGGAATACTAGATTTTGTTGTTTACTGTGTAATGTAAGAGGTGAATGCTACTTCGGGTTAATCCTTTTGGTGATTCCAGAAGGTATCAACAGTATACCCTTCCCCGTCCCCCCCTTCCAACTGTAGAACGAGGTTTTGAGGTAAAAAGAGTGAGACAGTTCAACAACACAAACTAACTTTTTTCTTCCTCGTGGTTCTCTCTGACCAGTTCAAACCGGTTCCTTCACTAGATTTCCACGTCATGTAACAAGTACTGAAATGTCCTACTACACAACTGGAATTCAAATTTTGGGGGTCCAGCTGTGACCACACCAATCATCATCATCATTGTCATCATCTTTATTTAAGCACGGTAAATACATCAGGCATAAACAATGTAATCACAATTTATGGGGTATGATAATTTTCTAGAATCACACATTGAGCAAGTATTATTAAAATGACTGTAAAGCACCCTTCCCAACTAGCCTGTGTTCCCTCCCCCAAGGAGCCTGGTCACCAAGGCTACTTTCAAACATAGCTGTCATTGTTTTGATACAAACCTCACTGCGTTTGAGTGTCAAATGTACATCATGAGGTTCTTATACTATTTTCTATTTTCTTTTCTTACTTCAAACGAAGCTAAAACGGCATATAAGGATTTGTATGGCGGAATTTTGAGCTAAAGACGCCAAAAGGTAAGACATTTTTTAGCGTCATTTCATTCCCGTTCGATTCCAGCTGTAGTTTTTGTGGTGAAATAGGACATAAAGCTTCCAGGAAACTAAATTCTGTATTTTTATTGACTTTGGTAGCTTATGTGGAAAATTTTTATAAGGTAGTCTTTTTTTAATACTAAGGTTTTCACCCGAAATCCTGTGTTCAACGTCAATTTTGGACTTTGTCTGTAGCGGCAGGAATCCTGAGAAATTGGCATTGAATTCTTCTGTAAATAAGCTTTAAAATGGTGTGTTACATGTAGAATTTGGATGTAAAATAAATATTTTATTCCTTTCTAACCAAGCGTGCCTAATTTTTGTCGAATTTGGGCCGTCAGAAAAGAGTTAATTCGTCCGCACTGGCTACGATCCAAGATGGAGGTTGTTTTTGACTTCACTAGTGGATTTAAGCACTCTGAATTGAACCTTTTTGACTTGTAAACTTCAATACAACAAGAGAATACAAAAAGGGAAAACGAATTTGCTGTTTTACATTTGCATAGCTTAGTTGAATCTGAAAAAGGAGGTGCTGGCCTGGTAACTCGGTAAGTTTAGTTCTTGTCATCAGAATTATACAGTAGCCGGCGCACCAAGGGCCACTAGCCGGCGAATTTCGCCGGGTGCCGGGGCTTACGGAGAACTCTGCCTGTAGTCTGTAGTTTAATGTTTAGGTGCTATTGACAGTGCTTTTTACATGGCTCACAATGTTGCACAATGTTACTCTACATTGAATGGCTATTCCATATAAAAGTACATAACCATTGTGCTGCATGTGCAGGTGTATCTGCACTCTCCTTATATCTTATTGCTATGCATCTACATCTACATTCTCCTTCAGGTAACGAAAAGCATTAGCAAAATCACTGACATCAAGCTCCAATGGATCAGCGATTACTTGTTCACATTTATTCCTCAACTCAGCACTCAAATAGTCATCGTTGTCAGCTAGCACATCTGAAAGCTCTGCAACTTCCTCTAGCTGTTCCTCTGTGACTTCCCATCCTTCAAAATAGTTATTTGTAATGAAGGTGACTTTCAATAAAAGCAATAAATCTTAATTTAGGAATGTGTCAAAAAGGTAAAAAAGAATAAATATTTGAATGAAAATAAAAACCTACATTTTTTGTGACCATAATAGATTGGGTCATAAAACATCAAGCTTTCCTAATTTTTAAATAGGACTTTGATTATTTTCCAGAAGCTTTCCATGTTCTACTGTTGGAGTCCAAAAATTCTGAAAACAATAGCTGTTATGCAAGCAATTAATTCTTGCACACTTTCACAGGGTTTTGAGTTAAGGGACTGACTCACAAGTTGTGCAGTGCTCAAGCTGGACAACCGATTAAAAATAAAACCCTGATGAAAATCTACACAGATACCTACCACATTCCTCCAGTCCATATTTATCTGGAAAGCTGTAAATGTGGTTTGGAACTCCATCAGGTAGGAAAGTGTTTCTTTGCTCACGGATCCTGTGACTATTCCATACTACATCTATAAAGGTGTCCACTTCTCTTTGAACTATTGGTATCATCAGGTATGCCAAGAGAAGCCTGTCAAATAACAATGCATACAGCCTGAGTTCAGTTATGCTTGAAAACTCTTGTAAATGGACTTTTCTTGCACACTGTATGTATGTTCATTCAAAACCATGTTTAATCTCCTTTCTCATTTACATCAGGGCTCACCTTTAAAATTGCTCAAGCAATGTTTAATGTCAAGTAAAGTAATGTCTATATGTCTAGCTCGTTACCTGTGGATCTCATTTTGGGGATCATAATGACCTTGGTCTTTCAGTTGATTCAGGGGAAATTTGAAAAATTTTTCCAGCCTTTCATGGAGTTCTCTCCACCATCTTTCGATCTGTCATAGTTAAGTCAAGGTAACAAGTGAGTTTTACTGTTTACATCATCGCCAGCATGCAGTGCCTGCGGTATTGTTATAGATATATGCGGGCGCATGTTTTCATGCCATGTGAGTTTGTTTAAGTCACCAATCTTGTTGCCATGTTAGGGACTGGTCAATAAGTAGAGGGGGGGGGGGGGGGGGCAGAAAGGGGGTGGGTCATCAGTTTTAAAAAAGGGGGTTATGCAGAAGAGAACTGAATGTGTGGATGTTCCCAGCTGGCCCTAGCAGACATGCTCTTACATAAATGGCACACATGTTTTCAGGAAATTTTTGTGCTTCCCTAATTAGATGTATAAATCAAGGAACCGTAGGGTTTGGAATTTCAGCAAGTTCGAATAGAGTTTCTCTTTCAGTTACCAAGCCCAAGATGGGGCATTTCAGCAAAAGGTAGAATTTAAATGCTGTGGTGTGAGAAAAACACTGCATGAAATAAAAAATACCCATACCTGATTAGAAGTTGATGGCCCATACATTACTGTTTCTACTGGATCCATGTCCCCATGATGCTGTCGGAGAAAGGCGTGCATGGTAGCCATCACTCCAGTTTCCGTTCCTTTATCCAGCCTTAGCTTGCTCGCGATCATCCTTGTTTTGTACAAGTACTCAAGGTAAAATCTACCAATTACATCTGGATTGCTATTGCTAGCCCAAACCTTTGCCCAAAGCATTTTCCGGCTGCAGGTGTCCATGCATCCATAAACGGCAACAGGAAAAGTGCTATTTTGGTAGCCCATTAACTTATCGTGGCCATCAAGAGAATGAACCCAGTTTGGGCCGCGTGATGTGAAATTGCCTTTTGCCTTCTTCTTCTTAAATTGGGGAGCCCTTTCGGCGAGAGCATCGGGATCTACATTGTACATTACGGCGTATACAAGATCCCGTGGAACGTTAAGCTCATGAACCTGTCTAAGTTTTTTGTGCAACGCTCGGTAGCCAAGAAGTTTTCCCGGCCCTTCCAATTCTTTCTTTACTGCCTCTTGGACCTCGTCGACCTGAACGGTTCGGTCTGTGTATTTGATGCCAAAGTACTCCAGTCTTCTGTCTAGCGTCCTTAAACTCCACGCATATTCACTAAAATCCCTTGAAACAAAGTCTAAAACTTCAATTCGACTAAGGTTCTGCTTCACATAACGATCCAACGCGTCTTTTAACTCCTCGTCTTCTTGCCAATCGTTGTTTCTGATGCGAGCAGCCGCCATTTTGAATAGGGGCGCGATCGCACCCGAAATGCATTCTGGTCTATGGCAACGCTAGGCCATGAGGTTTTTTTTTTTTTTTTTTTTTTTTTGCTATGGCAATCATAGGCCATGGCCAATTTTGCTTTTATTTTACTTTGACTTTTTCTAAATTCCGTTTTTAATTGTTTTCGACAACAAATTAATTTTGAAATCATTTTGTTTTGATTTAGTTCCTAAAATAATTTACTTTGATTTAAAATTACTTTGATAAAATATTATTTTTATTATTTTGATTAAAAACAAAAAGAAATATAAAAATAAAGAAATAAAACAAAAAAGAAAAGCAAAAAATGGAATAAAATATAGATAAACAAAAAAAAATTGTTAAGACAATGGCGTTTTTGTTATGGCAATTCTAGGCCACCATAAAGCTGTGATAAGTATAGAAACTTCTGTTTTTGGGAAAACAGCAATTGATAGTCGGAAATCCATATGTTGGTATTAATGTTAAATCAGAAATAATCAAGTAATGATTGATGTTTGATTTAAACTTCGCTTTGCCAGTAGAACTATCACAACTGTACATAATTGTGTAGGGACATTTCTTCCATGCATAAAGCTACTCAGTTTATCCGAAGTCTTTTGAAGTATTTAGCGCCCAGTGAAAAGCCTTACTTCTTTTTGGTTAAAACTAATTGTTATTTGCATTTTCTATTTGTATTTTCTATCTGCCATTCATTTCGTCCATTCTTCATATGTCTCAGTGGCGGCATTTGGACAAAATCAATTTCCAAAGTAATGTTTGTGCCCTGTGGCAGGTGCTCTGTCAGCCTGGCACTTTGAGCACTGTGAGGCCCCTACCCGTGGTTTGTACCTCTTTGTTGGGACTACACAAGTTTTTTGCTCCAACTCTTTCCTCTTCCGATAACTCAAAGTGCTGACAGGAAAAAGAGCAAAGGCGAAAACCACGGGGGTTTGTGAATTTGTCACTACTGGCACACATGACTTAGTGCACCTCTTATATATTCAGCCTGGGCTGCGGTGTTTACTGGCATCTCAAAATGGTGCTTCTCTTGATTAATCCCTTTTTCAAGAGAAGCTGGCAGCTCTCGGGATGCAATGGTTCAGAATTGCCTGAAAGGAAGGAAATCGCCTGAAAAAAACTGGACCCTATATGAAGTGGGAGATTTCAGTAAATGCCAACATCCCAACCAGTTGAATTGTGTATTTGACAAACACGGTGATGGGTACAGGATGCGGTTTCCTGTTAAGATGAGGACATTACTTGGTCTCTCCCCCTAAAATCATGTAAAATTGGGGGACAAAGTGGTGGAGAAACCAAGGATATACATTGAAAAAGTATCAATTAACTTTATTAAAGTACCATCTTCAAGTTAGCTAAGACCTTTTTTCTTTATAATTGCTTTCAACTGTTTCACTGAAAGGGCTCATTGGGGATGGGAACTGGAACATCATCATCCTGGGTCGTATCAGGGAAATGGTTACATTGGGCACTCTTCTGTTGCCTGTTTGCAGTGCTTTCATAACCCCAACACTCCAGCCTTCTTTTGGTGTATTGACGTTTTATTCTCTCCTGGTGTTTCAAGTCCCATTGCCTGCTTTCTGTGCAGAGTATATCCTTTGCTGCATCCCACTTGTTTGACTTGTTAAACAGTACCCTTTTGGCGTCGTCATTTTGTTTTTTTCGATGCCTTGACCGGTGAATTAACGCAGCCATGCATTCTAACTCGCATTGATATTTCCTGTAATCACTAAGAACATCAGACATGTCTGTCTCCTCAAACAGGGAACAATTTACAGATCTTAACAGACTTTCATATTTTGGCGCCTGAATTTTCTGCCAGGCAACTCATCAGTGAGGAACTGGAACTAGCTTTTTTGCCCCTTCGCACGAAATCCATTGGCTCAAGATGGCGTCAAATGGCCACTTAATTCTTCAGTTTTACAGCAGTTTGGGAAGTATCTTGCTCGCCTCGTGTAACTCTTTTTACGAAAGATTTCGAACCATCAAACTCTGCTGTATACGTGACGAGGTCATGTAAAGTGACCTGTTCGAGGGTTTGTCTTCAAATCACCGATGACGAAGTTTTACTATTTTAGAGACAATGTATGAAGAAAGAGCGTAGAAGAAGTGTAAGATAAGAGGCATCTCGGGAAGTAAGTAGAATAATGTTTTTTTAATTGTTCTCAAGTTAGATGCATTGCAAAATCGACCTAGAACTTATATCGAAGTCGAGCTAAGGTATCCGTAAGCTCGTAATTGTTTTGTCCCCGATTACTGGCCGATTTCTAGCAAGGCCTTGGAACTTCTTGATTATGAGTTTCCTTATCTGTGTCATACCCCCTTAACCAGAGCTCCAATTGGTTTACCGAGTACAAAATGATTACTTAAGACCCTTGTTGTTGCTGTCACTCGGAATATTTTTGCGGTTGATTAGCCGCTCCCATAATTTAAGGAACTTTTGCTTCGGCTTCGGCTTTATTACACACCTACAATAATAAAAAGCATTTGGACCAGCCATCAGAAGTTTTATTTAAACATAAATATTTTTTTTTCTAATAAAAGTTAGCAATGAATAAAACGAAATAATGAGTCTGGGCGATCGAAAACCTATGTGAAACACTCCTTCACCGGGTTGTACACTTCCAGAAATTCGAGATCAGTTGCTGAAAAACACTTGCAAAAAACTCGCGATCTGTAGTTATGCCTCATCATTAGAACAGCCAAAGGCGGCACAGTGGGTCACCTCCACCCATATATGTTTAGCGATAAATTTAACAAATAGACGTGAGCAGCGGCGGCCTTGTGAACCAACACCAAATTTTAAAATGTGATGAAGAAATTTCGTGGTCGATTACAGGACCGTACCACAACAAGCTCACGTCTATTTGTTTTTTACTATAACAAAACAAAGCCAAGATGATTACACGAAGACTTGCTTTCACGATTCAAGTAAAAGTGCGAGCGAACCGATTCGAAACTTACAGAATCACAAACTTCAAATTTCATTAAGTAACTCAAAGCCAAACTGTAGAAACAGAATTTTAACAACTAAACTTTATTCCATTCGGAAATTCTCGGAAACCAGATGAATTAATACAAAGTTCTGTCCACTCGCTGTGCCTCGGCAGCACACGGCAAAACTAAACGATCCCTTCGACAAGTTTCACGTCAAACTTTGGAGTTTTCCCTTCACAGATCAATTTAATCCCATATCCATATTCATCTTGAAAACGAATTTGATGATTTCCCCTTTAAAGGAGTCCCTCTGGATGCAATTTGTTGCTTATTTCTGAGAACTAACAGCACCAAAACTGTAAACAGTTTTAGCGATTGAAGCTGTTTTGAAAGTTTTTAACGCGCGTGCAACATGGAACCCAGGCTTTCGCTCTTTTGTGTTTCGATGAATATTCAGACCGCGAACGTTAGCCAATGAGCGCGCGAGAATTTCTGCATTTATGGCAAAAAATAAAATATCCACAAGTTTTCAACACCACGAGCGAGCTGAACGAGGATATGCCCCCTTTTAGCCCATAATCCTTTGTGAAATCAATTTATTCATCAATATGGAGTCCAGTATCCGTAAAACGGGCTATGACGGCGAAGTAGACTTAAAACAAAAAACGATTTATTATGGTAAGACAATTTAGGCAAGGGAAATTAAAGCAATGAAATTCGAGCGTTTCGAAACGGTGAGCTGAACAATATTTGCTGTTTTTACCCGACGCCATTGCTAAAATTAGGTCAGTCGCGGCATCAAGCAAATGAAATTCATAAAAAATATATCTTTTTTGCGACATTTGAAAAAACTAAGGTGTTTTCATTTACTTTTGAATCAAAATGCATTTGTTACGCAGCCCAAGGTTACGCAGCCAAAGTACTACGCAATGAATCCAGCAAGATAATCGTCGAAAATTCAGAACTTTTAATACAAGACATTGAGATGCATATCCAGATTACCATTCTACACTCATTAATTAATTAATCCAGTTCCAGTTCAGCTAATCCAGATTCAACTAGTTCTAAAGATCAGATAGTCCAGCTTTTCTACAAATATTAAAATGAAACAGGTAAATATGGTAATCGAAGAAGCGAAATCGTACAAACATGACCCTTACTGAATGTTTCATTTAAGGCATTTAAGTGTCCAAAGTTCTTCCAACAAACAACATGGCGAATCCAAGATTCAAAGACAACGCACATGTTTCATGTCACGTGATAAAAATACAATGCGTCACATACAGGTCCGCATAACAAACACAATGGCAGCTACAGCATTCATGGGCAAAGTTTAAAGGAAATTTCGTGATTTGCCCCAAATGCAGCGAACCGTTCTTAGAGAGACTACCACTTAAATAATTCTCAACTATGGCTGCTATATGGGACAAAAATTTGCCACCCTCGTTTCCATGCTTATATGGATCCCAGGTGGGTGCATAGCTAATATTGCTCAGTATGAATTCTACTATCTCTGTGCCAAATTTGGTGCTTTTACCATGAAAAAAGCTAAAAGACGTCATAGCTTGTAAAAGCTAACTGCATGCAGACACCAGCTTGTTAATGCTAATAGCTTTGCCTTCTTTGTACAGTAAATGGACGATTTAAGCTTTATTGTTAGAGCGCAAACCAAACGTCATAGGTATTTGTATAGAAGATTTGGAATCAGAATCAATGGGAATATATTGCGTAACCTGTTAACGTCACGAGTTCGTGATAAAATGAGGACTCCTCGCCATCATCGCAGTGCAAGTGTGTTAATGGCCATCTTTAAGTGGTGCTTTTCATTTAGCAGCATAACTCTCTCGAAAAATGGTTCTAAGCGACTAAGAGACTGACAGGTTGGCAGTTTAACACCAACTTCTTTAAATGTAAGATGACGCGATTATATATTTTGTTTCACTTTGTCTTTTTTTACTTCCATGGACTCAAAATCAGGAACTTGGTTGACTAAGTTTGCTTACTGTTTCCATTTTTCCAAGAGAAACTAAGAGACATGACACACATGAATTCTGTCGCTTCACAGAGCCTGCTCGATCAAAGAAGGTCAGCTTGCGTGCCAGTGAAGTAGTTTTATCCGTCGACGCAGTCATTTAATGCACGACGTCTGCGCGGAGGCAACATCAAGGTGCCGTCGTCTATCTTGATTAACTTTCAATGAAAAATGCCAAATAGTTAACCACCTTCTATTTTTATTTTCCATCTATTCATATTAAAATCTTTTTTTTCTTTCCCGTGTTAACATGGGCATAACATATTTTGTTTCTAGCTATCGCAAAAAGGACGCTGTCTTCTTTCTTTTACATTCGTGACTTGATCTCACGTTATTATTTGGCTCAAGTACTTCAAAAGTAAGCACGTGTATCACTTGAAAATGAACTTTTATCAAATAGTAATTAGAAGACACGGAGGAAACTTTCGCAAGCCGCTGCGAAGACAGCGAGTTTTTATTTGTAATAATTATAATATTTAGCCTTATCAAGAAACACAACATGAAGAAAGAAATGTATGCAAGTAATAATATAAGACAAAAGTTCCTTGTCACCAAGCACCCGTTGACGAATGTCTATTAACATTTTTTATGCAAGCCAAATAATATAAACACCATGCTAGCATCATAGTATAATTAATAGAGCAAGATGAATGAACAAGCACTTACAGTATATTACGTTGTCTTATCACGCGATAGCGTCACGAGTCCACGATCAAATACTGAGCTCTTTGCAGTGTGCCTGCGTTTACAGCCTACTTAAATAATTCTTTTTTTATAACCTCTCGAGAATGTCGTTTTAAAAGTGATTTAGATTGAAGCGACGATTTTCAAATGCTTTGGTTCATTTGCACTCCGTTTCGGGTATCATTTTCACGACCAATATAAAATAAAAGGGTTTTGCTTTTATTTCTAAATTTGTTAAGAAACGTTCGGTCGCAAGTCGCTGGGCAGCTCGGAAGATTAAGTTGATCAAGTTGAGATGAAGAGAACACAGGTATTGATAGTCTTTACTACCTTTCTTCTTTTAACGACGCTAATTGCTGAAGCTGAAAGTTTTGAAAGACAATTGGGAAGAAAGGTTTGTATTCATGAAACGTCAGTACTATACACCATTTAAACGAGCACTTTCACAGGGGTTTTGGTGTTTTCAGCTTCATTCTTTGCTAAAATCATTACCTGGTTCCTTTATCATTTCCAAAATGCTCCTCGGATGGACTAACAGGGAAATATCAAACGAATTGTGGCTCAGAGAGCAAACCATAATGAATTTCTGGTGATATTTTCAAGGAATGGCTCTAGAATTTGAAAAAAAAAACTGGCACGTTTTTTTCAAATTTCAATCCTCTTCCATCCTTGCCATCCTAAGTGACAGGCGGCAATAAACGGTTTCAGTGTAGTGATATAGTCCTAGGTAACTAAACTGCACCATTATTTTTGGGTTTCCATTGATGCAGGAACATATTTCAGCATTTTAAAATGACGTCAAATTACCGTGACAGTGCACCTTTAAACTGCTTAACCTTTCATTTTATTCTTACCAACCAAATTGTGAGAAAAGAGGCATAACTACAGATCGCGAGTTTAAATCCTTGATTGGACAACAGTGCTGAAAGTTATTAAAACATGACCATTAGCAGTGACAACTTGTAAGCCTGAAGCAACCACGACAACTGTAAGAATAGGCCAACTTCAACAAATTACGAGAATACCATGTTCTCCTAGTCCATGAAGTTGAATATTTTGCATGATTATTGGGCGCTTTTGTTCCGTTTCGTCAGAAACGAAGCGGTATTACTTTGGCTTCAGGGGTGAACTATTTACATAGCAGTTACTCTATCCAATCAGAGTTACGTTCGTACTTGGTAATGTAAAAATGTTCCAAGTAGACAAACAAACTGTTGAACACATGTTGTTCATATCGTTAAAATTGTCGCCACGAGCCCAAAAAGGCATAAGAATGTGTCAGAAATTGAAAGTTCTTGCGACTGAACTGATAATTCTACGATAGATGGAAACGATCTATTGAAGAAAAATGCAAAGATATTCCTTTGCGTGCTAAGTTGCAATGTCAATATTGTGGCAAATTGTAGTATCCTAAATTTTTGATCCTTGGGATTAACTATTCACATAGAAGTTACACTATTCAACCAGAGTAAAGTTCGTACTTGGCAAAAGATGTAAACATGTTCCTGCGGAAAAAAAAACACGTGAACGCGATGTAGCCTGCGTAACTGGCGGGAATGGTTTTATTTGGGCGGCAGAGCATGACCGAGAAGACTGCGCTGCGCCGTCGAAACGAATCATTCGTGCTCGCAGCTACGCAGGCTAATCACAATGTTGCCCACACATCGCTAACCAAATATGTCATTCCGGAAAAGAAACACTACTTACGCGATTACATGACAAATTTCAACCCGGGCTGAAATATAAGCCATAGAAAACAACCTCACTGCGCATGCTCACGTTGCCTTTTCAGTCCGGGCTGGCATTCCATTTCGATTACATGGACTTTCTGTGGATTTTTCAGCCCGTTTGAAATCCAGCCCGGGGCTAAACCTTCTCCATGTAATCGCCACTTTCATTTCAAGAGTATTTATTTCAAAACCCGAGCTGAAATCTCAGCCCGGCTTACCGGGCTGAAATTCGCCATGTAATCACCCCCTAAGAAGGCTATGTTTATGTTTATGATTATGATTATGATCTTTATGTCGCTAGTGGGAACTAAGCTAAACCAGAATTCGTTTTCTGATCTCCTTTTTCATTTCCAAAATGGGTAATAGAAAATAGCGCTGTGTAAAGCATCTATTTGAAGCTAGGAAACAATAGCAATATATATACAGTAAGAAGAACAATTTCGCATCACAAGACAGCAAGGCCTCAGTTATATGGTCTCGGGTACCCGAGACAACCCTCCCTCCCGAGACAACTTTACCGAGAGTTTAAATGACAAAAAATGTCCTTGTCAGCTGAGTTGATCCCTGTTTGATTATTCATAAAGTATTTTAATATTCAACTCACCAGTTATCCTTCTTACTTTGAATTTCTTTAGTTTATTCGGTCACTGGAGACCTTGATGGGTTAAATTCTATTTCTTTAGTGCATTTTTTTTTTGCTTAAAAACCTGAAATCCGGACAGTACGTGACACTCGGCACGTTAAGAGTTGTCCCGGGTAGGCGAGCCAAAGTGTTAAAATGAGAAAAAGTTGTCCCGCCTGCCGGGGTTACCCTACCTGCCGAGACGAGACAACTCGCCTACCCGAGTTGTCTCGGCCCCCGAGACAACTCGGGTAGGATCATATAAACGGTTGACGGAATTTTTCAACATTTTAGTGAAAAGTCAGCTCGCCCAGGGTAACTCGGGGGATTGTTGTTTCCGGTACCCGAGACCATAAACATGGGGCCTAAGTCTAATGTCGTCTTGCCTTAGAGGACCGGGTTCTAGAAAGTCTAAACACGACTGGAGTTTGTTTTGCAGCTCTGTCACTAAAAGAACCAACACAAAGTGTACAGATTCATGTTGTTTGATTTTCCACTGCAGTTTGCAAAATACGCAAGATCTGCATAGGTTTTTGCTGCAAGGAAAAGGACAGCACCGGCTTATACGAGGATGTTGGTGACCAAAAGAGGACGACAAAGGAATTTATAGAAAAAGAAATGCAAACGTTATAATGGTCGGACCATACTATAGATGCATGTGAGATGACAAATATTGAATGACGAAATAAACAGGATAATGCGTTGAGGGTAGCGTGTTGAAATGACTGATAGCAAATTAGCAATCCTTGTTACTGGATTTCACATATTCCTTGAAGCATTAGTTACTTAATAGACGATCTAAGGCTACGTCCACACTAATCCGGATAAATTTGGAAACGCAACGTTTTTTCTACGGATTGGCCTTTCGTCCACACTAAAACGAGTGACTCCAAGAACTCAGAAAGCTTCATTTTCAAGTCTCTGAAAGTAACCAGATTGTCAATAGGCCATTTCGGAGATGCTGTTTTCCTCTGTTTCAAGACGAGTCTTGGTGCACAACTTTTCATATGAAAATGAGTTTACTCGCACGTCTTTTGTCCTGAAAATCAAACTCATTTCCATTTGAAAGGTTGTGCATCAAGACTCGTTTTGGAACAGAGGTAGAAGGCAACTCGAAAATGGCTTATTTAGTCAGTATTAACCGGATAGGAGGTCTTTATGGGAGAATCTTGGATGAGTGTGTGAATTCCGACCGAGCGCAGTGAGGTCTGGACTCATAACTAGGTCATGATTCTCCCATACATACCAAAGAAGGAAACGTATTTAAATTTGCTGAATGTAACCAGTTCGTACACACTGACATTTTGCTTAAAACGGCTGCTGTGATTGGCCTCCCTTTGTTAGATCCTAGCCAATCAAATCATGTGTCCACAGAGCCACTTGTTCCCCGTGCACAGGCCCAGCCGGCCAAGAGGGACAAGCGGCTCTGGGGACGAGAATGATTTTACAGTGAAAATCAGATTTTCCCGAGCCCAAAATACTAAAATGGTCTCATTTGATATTATATCCAGTGGCTCTGACATGTTCAGCAATGGCTGAAGAAAGATCCCTTTTAACAAGAGATTTCAAATGTTCTGTTTTCTTATCGTATAGCCTTCGTTTTGTTTTTGCCAATTAACAAATAGACGTGAGCTTGTTGTGGTACGTCCTCTAATCGACCACGAATTTCTTCATCACCTTGTCAAATTTTGGGAAGCTTAGTTGATATTTCTTAGCTTTCACCACTTTTAGCATTTTTCTCCTTCTACTGCAAGGCAATAAAGCACGATTACAGCAAGTACTTATTAAAATATAATATATCAGGCGTGACAGTGTCCCTTTAAGCGGTCCTTGTATGGAAAGAAGGATTTGATGCAGCGCGTGTTCTGAAAAACGATCTTAAAGGGGCACAGTAAACACCCATAAAACACTGCAAAGTTCTAGACCTCTGGTTTTATCACGTAATATCTGAACGTCGAAAAGTTGCCGATTGAAAATAAATCAAATTTCTATATTGAAAGTTTGCTTTCAAACGTCTTACAGTAGCTAAATATGACACGAACATGACGAAAACAATTTTCTCGATAAATTGCTTTTGTTGGCAACCCATAGAGGCATATTTTCTCTGTTTGTTTTGTTATTATGATGGAACTTATGCAAAAATAAATGTTTTGTACGAATTTTGCATTGAGCGATTTTATCTTGAGTGTCCAAAGCAACCCGTGTTTGCTTGGTTTTGTATTACTACTGTTTGCGACTGCAGCTAGGTTAATTTCTCAACCAGCCTCATACACGCTCATACACGTTTTCTGACGTGGGATAGTTGTGGGGCAAGAAATTCGTGGTGTCTTTTGAAAAGAGTGATGAATCCATACGTATTTCTGAGCCCACATTATGTCTCCTGGCTTCATTAGCAGAAACCTCTGAATAACGAAAACAGCTGACGCCAGCTTGTTAATAATGTAGTTTCTCTGTTTTGTTTATTGTACAGTTAATGGGCAGTATTAATTACAGGCCAAACCAGGAAAGAAATTAATTGAGATATGTACTGCACAAACTATTTAGTAGATAAACCCCTTCAGGCGGCTGGCATTTTGGAGGATAATGTCTGAGGCTGAAAAATTGTCCGAAAAATGAACAGTTGGCCGACTTGAAGCAAAGCTTCGAGGGCAATTGTGAAATGTTGAGGACAATCTTTCAGGCAAGGGCATTATCCCTCAATACACCAGTAAGACAGAAAGGGGTTTATTTGTTGTTTATTCCACGGGGGCGCGTTAGATATGAGATGGTTGATAGCCAGCGAGCCCCTTTTCGCCGAGTGGACTATAACTACCTCATTTCCAGCAGGAGGAATATTTGTTTTATAGACACCCATAGAACTGCTATATCTGAGCTCCCCGACCTTATGATGTATTAGCTCATATACCATGATGGATAAGCCAATGAAAACTCTTGAACTGCATTATCTAATGATCCAGTTTTTAATAATTAAAAAAAGTATCGCTCGATGCCGTCACGAGCTGGCAGTAAAAATATGGAGATAATCCCAAAACAGGCGTAATAATACCATGGAAACTATGCTTAAGTGATTAGCCTCAATTGAGTCTCAAGCACAATTGTTTTAAAAGGTATTACGTTAAGTATGCTTAAGTGTGTGGCTTTATTCAGAATTGTTTTGAAAAGGTGTTTAAGTTAATGCGAGGGTTCAATTTTCCGCCTTTTTGCACAATAAGCTATCAATTTCACTGGCAACATGAAATAAAAAGGCTAATTTCAATTCAGGATTCACCAAAGAAACGAAAGTCGGTAACAAGGTACATCAAGTCGAACACGTTCGGCATGAAGAAAACAAGTGTACTGATAGCCTTTTTCCTTTTACCAGTGCTGGTTGATGAGAGTGAAAGCATCGGAAATATGGTTCCATCAGGAAAACGACAGTTGGATAAAAAGGTTTGTATTCATCCTCCAGCAGTATTACGCAGTAACATTATTAGTGAAATAAATTAACTGAGAAGTGTAAGGACTAACTTAAAAGCGGAGTTCTGTCGGTTTTTTTGTTCATAATGTGGTTCTTTATGATTTGTGAAAAAGAGCTTATTGAAAATACTAGCGTACACAATCAGTTAATGTCTCACTGAGCCAAAATAAATCAAATTCAATCCTCTACTCCAATCGCAATGACCATGAAAAATTAAAATAATCCTGTCTTGTCATTGTGCCCGCGATATAATGAAAACCATTAGCAACTGGCTGCGGTGGATTTAAAGAACACGTGAACTCGATGGGCTCTCAACCTGAGCCCGCAATATGGTCATGAGATACTGGTCAGGGGATATCTTTTTCTGACAGCTTTCAATTGACCATAACTAGGCTGGGAGGTCCGTATTGTGAAAAACTGTGACCGAGGTCTTGAAAATGCTGCCAGAGGCCTATTCTAACAGCATTTGTTTCAATAGACAGTTTGCCATTTTCGAAAGAGAAACTCAGTGAACTGTATGTGTAATATGGCCGCGTGTGTACTCGAGTGTATGGCAAAATATACTGCGAGAATTAATTTCACATGGTAGAAAATTTAGTTCGGTTTTGGCAAAAAGTAGCATAGAAATACAGCCTTTGAAATGCTAACTGGAGTCTGGCGACTTGCAGTTAATCGCAATTAGCTTGAAAATCAGTGCGAATGAACAAACAGCAATCGACAAACTACGGCCTTAATTCGGCTGTAAATAAAAACAATGAATACGCGCCTTTAGGAGAACTTCACGGTCGTTAATTCCACTGATAATTTTTCCTTTCGGTTACAATGGTTGGTGAGCAACTGTATTGATTTTTTGAGAGCAAAACTATCATGAGCTCCTTCGTCTCGCCGCAAGATTTCTAAAGTTGAAAATTTAGGAGCGGTCCGTAACTCGGGGTCTGGATGGGAAAATCCGGACCGCTGGAGCGCGCGCGATTAGCCAATCAGATTGAAGGATTTAGATTTCCGGACCGCTCGCCCCGTCGCCGTCGTAGTCGTCATCGTCATCGTCGTCGTCATCATTATCATCATTATTATTTTATTAACGAGTATTTATACAGGATAACCCTTCACTTCAGAAGTACTGTTATCAAAGGGGTCCTGTTTAAAAAAGGAAATAAAAATAGTCTTGCATTTCATTTTACATAAATCTTTGTCGGTTTTACGTAGAGCTACCGGTTTACCATTGTCAAGAATCACCTTATCTATATTAATAATTTTCCCTGGAATAACAGGCGTTTTTGGAATTGCTGATATCATTTGATAGAACTGAAGAAAGTTCGATTTAACCGTTACTATACTTGTTACAAAAGTCAGAATAGGTCATTACTGTGCCATTTTGTTTTCATAAATCTTGAACACTAACAATATTGTTGTCATTAGTCTAAGCGATACGTATTCTGTTTGTTTTAGTCTTCTCGTTTCTAAATTAATGCCCTGTTTACAAGGAGGTAAGGTGACCCTAGTGCCAGGGTTACCCTAGCAAGAGCGGTAAAGATAGCCCGGGTTTACAAGCAAAAAATTACAGGTAGGGTGTACCAAGCATGATTTGGTTTTATCAACTGGGTTGATAATGTAAATTGGCCACCGTAAAGAGATTCAAGAGCTGACGTTTCGAGCGTTAGCCCTTCGTCGGAGCGAATCAAGGAATTGTGCGTCGTGTGTTTTTATATATAGAAAGATGGAGCTTCGCTATTGGCTGGTGCCTGGTAACGTGAAAACTTCGGAATAAATTAGTTGAATGAAAAGCGTTCGTTGATACCGTGAGGATTAAGAGTGCCGATTTGAAAAATAAATTTTTGTTCTAGAGTTTTACGGCTTTCCGTGTTTCCTTGGTGAAGGGAAAGGCCGCAGACTGCCATATGTTGCTTAAAATGATTTGGGAGTTTGAAGTGTCTCGCGACCGGTTTCG
>OX393561.1:8525384-8572884 GCA_947652115.1 Blastomussa wellsi
CCATCTTTCTGTATATAAAAACACACGACGCACAATTCCTTGATTCGCTCCGACGAAGGGCTAACGCTCGAAACGTCAGCTCTTGAATCTCTTTACGGTGGCCAATTGACATTATCAACCCAGTTGATAAAACCAAATCATATTGTTATACTTCCCACCGACGCAGCACCACAGTTTCTTTAGAAACTTACCCCCTCTTTACCAAGCATGGTTACCAAGCATCAAAATGGTCGACAAGAGAGGAGTTGTGCTAAGTACCTCCATTCTCCTGTGTCTGTTACCTCTTATTGCTGCTTTCCAGTGTCAAGGAATGCAGTTATGTTACCTTCTAATTTCTAAGTTGAAATCGGCGAAATTTAGCCCCGCGGTCCGCCATGATGGTAGTTTCATGTCAATATTCAAAGGGTCTGGAAACCAGTAAAAAGTTGTCCCGGGTAGGCGAGTTGTCCCTGGCAGGGTATTTACAAGGCAGCTAGGGTTACCCTAGCACCAGGGTAACCTTAGCAGTCAGCTAGGGTTACCCTAGCACCAGGGTAACCTTAGCAGTCAGCTGGGGTTACCCTAGCGCCAGGGTAACCCTAGCTGCCTTGTAAACGCGTCGTAGAAAACAAAAAATGAAGAAATCTGCGAGTGCCATGGTAACCCTCTTGCTAGGGCTACCCTAGCACTAGGGTTACCCTACCTTCTTGTAAACAGGGCCATTGGTCCTTACTTCTTTAAGACCCCTAAGCTTATGATAAGAAGAGAGAGAGAGTCCCAGTAATAACTTCGTTTTCATCGACCTAAGCACACTTTGCGAATAAAACTAATAATACCCAATCTTCTTAATTTAATGTACACAATAATTTTGTTTTATTTTGCCTTAATTTATAGCTTTCAAAGAATGCAATATATCCATGTAGAGGTGTTGGATGTCCCTACAAGGTCAAATTCCGTTTATCTAGGGATACTGATGAAGAGAAGAGGATGCCAAATAAATTTGTAGACATAGAAATGTAAACGTTGATTCAGGACGTTGATGTACGTTTTTTGCAACTTGGACCATAAACGTATGTGAAATGACGAATATTCACTGTTAAAAATTGTAAAATAAAGATGATAATGCATCGCTTTAAAATTACTGGTGACAATGGAATCCTGTTAATCCGGTCACCAAAAGGTCACGAGAATCAGGCCGTAAACGGGGTGGGGTGGCGGTATTAAAGAAAGGGGAAGCGTTGCGTGACATCTAAAAACGACTGAGAAGGAGCCTAACTGTGCATGAACATGACGCCAAAAAGCATCGATCTTTTAAAGGAGCAACGTCATGGTTCATGGGCAAATATTTAGAGGTAATCCCGCGGGGAGTTGGGGAGGGGCTGAGGGGTCTTTTAGTGACTCTTTTGACCATCTACAATTACCCTGGGGCAGGGCAATTAAACAGAAAATCTCAGCTCAGTTCAAATCCCCCACCTATGCCCCCCCCCCCCCCCGCCTCGTCATTTATACTGATAGGTGCATAATATCAGTGTCATCGGCTATTTTCCCGCGCTCAGCTGACAACGCCTTGAACTTGAGATCGTGTTGAATTATGGCGACCAATTCCAGGTGATTTTTTTTTCTTTCTTGAAAGTTATTGTTGTAGAATTTTGGCATTGGCTAAATGTCTTGAAAGTTATTGTTGTAGAATTTTCACATTGGCTAAATGTCAAAACAATTTTGACCTGGAATCGGTGGCCATAATTCTCAACGATGACGTCATTGTCAGTGGCCTGCAGTCAGTAAAGAAGAGTTTCACGGCGGTCAAACTTAAAAATCCAATGCTACTTCCGGTTTTCGCCACCTTGAACTTCCTAAGATTTTTTAACACGAAAATGTACAAGGCTTTCGTAGGAAACCGCTCTAATTAAAAATCACTGGGAAACAAAATTATACTCTGCAGTCTGCGGTCTGCAGTCTTCAGTCTGCAGTCTGCGGTCTGCAGTCTGCAAATGTCAGACACCACGACAGTTATGTTAGCTTAAATCTTTATGTAAGTCATGAAAATGAAAGAGTAACCAGCATGCACGCAATGAGCGATGAAAAACACAATTTTATTCACTTGTTTGCAAGTGTTTAAGATTTCCGCTGGGAACTGCTTGACATGTCAATCCTTAACAGACAGCGATAACAGGAAAGGACGAGTCCAAACAAACTTGTAAAGATAATTTATCTTGTTTAATTTGGCCATCTTCCGTCTCTGAAGAAACTCTGTGATCTTTACTCTTGTGATCTTTATTACTACGGGTTGCATGTAGTAAAACCGTATTTGACAGTAGCTGAAACGAAAAAGTCAGCTGGCCGCCATCGACATGAATGATTTTCGTCACAAACTCGTAAACTGTCTAGCTGATGGAAGTTTTCCATTTTAAAATTGAAATTTTCTTCTGTTTCCTGAGATGAAGCTTTCTCCGATTAGTTTTAAGCTACTACTTCCTTTTTCACCAAATAAATCGGGAAAGTAAAGCAAATTCCGAAGCGACGTGTAATTAAGTGAGCGCTGTATTTGAAAATTTTGCTCAAAATCCCGCCGTCAAGAAACCAACTCAGTGCAGCGCGCTAAGCCAATTACAAACGAGAAATTTTCTCCTTCGTCCAATCAGGAACAAGTAATTTTGCCCCGGGCAATTAGCAAAATTAATGAAAAATACGCTCTATCTGTCTCAGCCATGTAACATTCAGTAATTTTGCCCTCTATGTCAAAATAGCTTAAATTACAAATATCCATCACAATCTTCTCCATGCATCCTTTTTGGTTCAGTTCCACCTCTTTGGTGTTTTTCTTCCTTAGTAAACTCATGATTATGACGTTCCCTACATTTTAAGGGTAATTTGGTTCGCCGCAAAAGAAAAGACTCAAAATATCGTAACGTAGCTGCCTTTAGTAATAGATTAACCGCCCTCGTTATCTCATCACCCTTGTACACCTATTCTAAACTCGGGGCGGGGGCTATTAGGGTCACTTCTTTCGCTAGCAGAATTCACGCCTATCCGGGGAGACAAGCTTGTTAGATGGGGGAGAGAGATTAATTTATTCAGTGGCCGGGGATTTATTTTATTTGTTTGACTTCGCCACATGTACAGTGAATCAACACCGTACCAGGAGATGAAACAGGACTTGTCTCCCAATTGATATCAACTCCTTTTTACCCACCCGGCTCAAGGAAGGTTGACCACATACGAGCCCTACTCTTTTCGAGAAGTGTGTGGGTTCTTTAACATCCCCCGCTAACCATGTAACACTGAAGATGCAGAGGACTGGGCCTAAGATTCAATATAGTCCTTATCCGAGAAGACTTGAACGTACAACCATTTACATATATAAGTACAAAGGCAGCACATTCTCCTGAGTTATTTTAAGACCCTGAGTGTTGGTCCGGTCTGGGGCTCGAACTCTCAACCTACCGCATAGCAGAGTGGCGCTCTACCAACTGAGCTAACCAGGCGGCGGAATATAAAGACGGTAGTATATGCTGTCTGGTAAGAAAGCATTTTCACAGAATAGCAGCAGTATACTCAGTAAACGTGGTTGATGAGTACGTTTTGTAATGTACTGGATATTTTGTTTCTCCTCGGATTTACAGAGTAGCTTTATCATCTATTTCTCCTAGCATTTCGCCATTATGACATCACACAACGCCGGGAACTCCATGCCCTACTCTTTACTATTAGTGTGTGGGTTCTTTAATTGATCCGAACTTGGACTAGAAAATCTAATAATTTGCGGATGCCATATCAAAGGCATTTTAGACATTTCCCTATTTCTTGTTCATAAAGTACCGCGATTAACTCGGTTAGTTATTTTTCGATATATATAGAGATGGAAAGGTGAAATTTTGCTTTGTATTTTGGAGTAAGGGGCATCTAATTCGAATATCAGTTGCACAAGTCGCTAAACCCTCCTTTCTGGGCAAAATTTATGGTCGAGAGACGACACAGCATGCACATATTTTGTCACATGGCAGCTGCTCACGCGACTACAGTCAGCTCATATGGACTCACTTTGATCGGAGGAATCGTTTGCGTTTTAGTGTATTATTGAAGCCTAGTGAGAGACGCAAAAAAAAAACATCAAATTGGTTGGAAGTGGGTCTTTCCCGCTCAAAGAACAGTCATATTTCCCAGGATGCAACGCGGGCAGATTACTACTAGTTGGCTGCTTAGTTAAAGTTACTGATAAAAAGAAGCTACTTGAGCTCTTGTTTGACATTTTTGGCCTAACTTTGCATTTGAGTTGGAAGCAGAAGAGTTGTTTTGTAATGTTTGCCCTGTGATTAAGTGACTGAGTTAATGAAAGACGTGTTCAGACTGTTTGCTTGTGATGCAAGATTTGCATGAAATCCTTGTATTGTTTTTATAGGTGGTACGTTGTTTGTCTGCAATCTCCATTCTCTAACTTTTCTGAGAAAAAGCAAAGCGCTGCCATCTATTTTCCTCCATTGTTTAATGTTTTAACCTTACAGAAATGATAAGACCTTGCCCTAAGAATTTTTCTCAACCCTATGCAGTTTTGAATGTCCATACTTGCACGGAAAAGGTAAATGGTAATATTTCTATTTTTCCATGCTTTTAACTTTTCCAGATTTCTGGGGCTCAGGCTGAACGTTGATAAACATTCAATGCAATGACCTAAAATAATGCTTATTTTGAATTCTTTTGCTACAGCAGACAAAACACTGGTGCTGGGTATTGGCCAAAAAGGCCTGTTTTTGCAAATTCATTGTGTTGTCATCATTCGTGGCAACTAGTGCGATGATGACGTTGATTTTGTCTAATTGAGTTTGATTTTCTTGTAAAAAGGTCTTCTTGACAATTGTGCCACCTCACATTATGCAACTTGAGGTTTCCACTTTCGAAATCTGCCAACAATCCTGACATTCTATCGCTTCTTGCTGGACTACCCATAGAAATTGGAGAACCATGCAAGCGTACAAACTACAAAAAGGAGAATCATGCCTTTCATTTTTCATGGTCAAAATGACAAGCCGCACGACTAGGGGGCGCGTGCAAATTACGTACAACGACGTCGCCCAGACATGGCTGCCATACTCCAAAGATAGCTCGACCTAGTTAACATTTAAGGCGGGGATAAACCTGAAAGCCGGTTTTTCGTCATTTAAAATGGGCTTAATGCAGAGATCTCGTTTGCGTTTCAAGGGTGCCAAAACACTTAGCTCAGAACACCAATCAATGTTTTGTGGGGATTTGTAAATTTTGGATAATTTTTGGGTATTTTTGCGAGAAGGGAGTTTTTCGTAAAGGAGAAAGAACATTTTGAGAAATACGAAATAGTGAAGATTTAATGAATTTTAGAGATTCGAATTTGAAGTTTAAACTCCCAGCAGTCCCCCTACCAAGCTGGTTGCTCTTGGGTTGGGCCAACTGTCTGTTAGTGTTTTAAAACTAATTTTATTCCTTTTAGACCTTCTCACTAAACCTCTCAAAAGTTCATTCCAATTCAGGTTGACCCCCGCCTTAAATACTCTTTCTACACAGGCACACAAAAACACAAAATTGGCCGAAAAATTGTTTTATTTAATATTTACAGCAATCGGGGTGTTGCACTTAATTTTAAAATGTGGAAAATGGGCTTTAGAGAAAAAAATACACAGTTTCACTTGGTGCAATATCCAGAAACTTCTATCACGTATCAAACAAAGTTTTATAAAGATGGATAGTGTCAATTAACCTGTCGATCGTGAGAAATAATGTCTCTATCTTGACGTTTTCAATTGCCAGCAAAATTCATTAGTCGGAAAGCCATGGGAAACAGTTTTGCGATGCGGTCCCAACTTAGGATCGTTATCTCGTAACGAAGAGATCCAATGTTCTAGGTTTCTCGATTCACTCGGTAGAGTTCGCTCGTAAAGTTCTCTCGTAAAGTTCATGGACCGACCCGTTCCGAAGTAGACACTTGACATGTTTAAGTATGGGTCTACAATGGATTTAGCGTACTAGACATCACAGTAAACATTTCAAGCTTTAGATTACCTGACATTCCACCGACAACAGATAGCTTCGTACAATTTTTTTTTTCACCTCGTGCCGACCTCGTGCCTCCACGCAAACACGTCCGCTGACCTTTTTCTACTCATACTCATATCTTGCGCACGCACAGAAGGCGTCAGAGGGCGATTTGGGACCGAAGGGCATTCTTCATCATGTACTTATGGAAGATCTTAATGAATCCCATATTTTCAATAATATAAATATTTCTGACCACTCTATACCCAGGTACTCTTCGTCCCCGTCAAAATTCAGATCCAAACCCTTTCACGAGCAAAATTAATTTGACTCTGTTTGACGCGTCGGCCATCTTGGATGACCAAAGTCAAAATTAAAAAAAAAATGTCAGTCCGAATTCAAGTGTCTACGCCCAGATTCGATCCGTAATTGGCTTAAATATGGCGTAAATCGGAAATAACGCAATTTTTCCGATTTTTTTTGTTATGGGGTCTTCAACGACCACATAGCCAAAGGATTTGCAACGTAAACTTGCATCTTTGATATTAGGCACCATGCATATGTTATGGACAATTGATAGTTGTCAAAACAAGGTATCGGCTGAACAGTATCACATGGCAATGTCGCCGGCTCAGGGTTAGAAACTATCTAGGTAATGTGTTCTTTGAAGTTCATCACTGACCAGGTATTGGATTTTTCAAATACAAATGGATAATGCTTTCAAGGTATTGAATTAGTTTTATTCATTATGGCTCATTTAGTAGTGATGTTGAATTTTCCTAGTTTACAAAGCTCTTCTTGTTGTTAGTTGCTGTCATCGTAGAGGGTCTGCTCCATTCCTCTGCATCGAAGACTTCTTGCCATTAAACATACGTTACTTGCCAGACTGCTTGCTACGTTACTTGCTCTTTTGAACTATTAAGGGAAAAGTAATGCAAAAGTACAAGATTGCATTTTTTATTGAAATCCTGGAAAGGGATATAAGTCAGAATAAACGGGTCTCCTTTTTGTTCTTCACTAACAGTTGCGTTTTAGATTCGTACTCATTAAAGTATGAATTTAACTTAATCATTCAGGAACTTGTCATGATGGCCCTATATTGCCAGGAAGGCCTTGTTACCTGTCCTCTGCACATAACGTATTCAATTCAATTCAATAGGCCACTTCGGAAAATATCATAATGCTCTTTGTCCCGCATTGTTTTTGTTTTCTCTTGGAACCATTGTAAGTCCAAAGAGAAACTAGAAACAATGCTTATGTTTGACATTTCGCAAAAGCGCTACACAGGATGTAAAAATGTAATCAATCCGTTCACAATTCAGTTGGTCTCAGTAATTTAGAGTAAATATCTGTAGTCGTTTTAGAGGCCTATCCCATTTAAATCCATAAAGGGATGCAAAAAAAGGTCGTAAGGTTAGATCGAAAATGAAATGAAACAACAAATCGCAAAACTGAAGCGAAAGGCTTATAAATCCACCAGCTCTTCTCCTACCAACCTTAGTACGCAAGGCAAAATAAAAAAGATCCACCAACCTCCATTCCTTTCAATTCTCTCTTTCGGCCTGGAATAGTTCCGCTAATACAGGCACTTTCGGTAACTAAATTTGCAAGAAGAAGAAATGCAAGGACAAAAATGACGGTTTGGCCCTTCATGCCTGGAGAACAGCGAATTTAGTAACTCAGGTATTCGGAAAACTGTCGTTGTTTGAGTGAATATATTTCGCCTGTTTATAAGTCGATTTACCCGCCCATCTGGCGCCTCATTTTTGTATTTTACTCCCACATTCCATTAAAGCTTTTGAAGACAAAAAAGGCCGGCCCATTAACTAACGCTTAAAAATTGAAAGGAAGAAGCATAAGCCATGCTTCAAAGAGACATACCGAAAAAGTCAAATATATATAAATAAATGGTAGGGAAGCATTTATTTTGAATATCCGTTTCGGATTTCGAGCGCTTTTTCGTATATACCAGCTGTTCTTATCGTATGCAGTCCCCGGTAACTATGGGCAATCATTAAATCAAACAAAAAAACGTTCTTCGCACGTCCTGATGTCGTGTTCAAAACTATTTTTAACCGGGATTCGTTTGAAGTATGATGAGACCGCGATATTAAAACGGGGACCTTTACTTAAATTAAAATTCAACATTTTTAATCTTAAAGGAGCTACGTCACGATATTTTGAGTTATTCTAGAATTGCCCTTAAAACGTAGGAAACCTAAAGCTAATAGTTTCCTAAGGAAGAAAAACACCAAAGAGGTAATAGTACTTAACAGCAAGAAGGAAGAAGATTGGTAGAGGATGGATAAGATTGAGACGGATCACAAATGACAATTTTGAAAAATTTAGGCTAAAATTTTCAAAGTGCACAAACTGTGACATAGCTCCTTTAACTTCATTAAAAATTCCTTCAGTTTTAATTCAGTTGAATTTTAATATATTTTTTACAATAGCTAGTTCATATACGTTTTTTGAGTCTTCATCAAATTTAAAGTGGCTCGATCGGATTTTTGAGTGACGATGTCTTTCACCTTTGAGCAGCTAGTGTACCGACATAGAGTATCCGATAGAAAATCGATTGCTCCAGGTGCACTAGAGAAAGATCAAAATTTCAGATGAAATGCGTAGTGACTTCATGCCCCACTTTACTCGAGACCGAATAATTTGTCATCAAGGGATAACTTCGGAAAACTCTTCCTGATCTTTGACCTGACATACTTTTCTTGAGTTATGCCAAATTTGAAGAATTTTTATAAGGGCGATCTCGGGAAAATTTATGGCGAAGTTTTAAGGTGTTAAAATAAAACAAAAACGTATTAGTTCCTGAATGTTATTAAAAAGTTTGTCCACCAGGCCTGATGTAAGATGACTTTCATTTGAAATAAAAAAAATATATAAATCGTTCTATTCGATTTCTGAAAACACTGGCTTGAACATAAACTTGAGTGGAGTGTTATTTTGCGTTTTCTTCAAAATTGACCCTACATTTATTAAAATGGTTACTGTTTAAAAAGCGATAGAAAATTTTTTAAAATGTATTCTTCAGATAGATTAACCGACATTTAATATAATCCCCGAGTTTCAACTTCACTGAAGCATGCTAAGGCTTTCAATTTGCAACCCCAACTTTGGTAAACATTGCGATTATTTTCCGGCTAGTCGCTTGTGGTTCTAACTATACCTATACGTTATCTCAAATCTCCGTGTAACTGTACATTTCAATGCGTCATGAATTCATATATCGTTATATGAGTTAATAACGCATCTGAAACTTTGATCTTTCTCTAGTGCAATTGGAGCAATTGACTTTCTGTCGGATACTCTATGGCGGTGCACTAGCTGCCCAAACATGAAAAGTACTGTCACTCAAAAATCCGGTAGGTACCTTAATGTACATACATTGCATACTTTTGCAATAACGGCCCCTTTCGTCTTATAATAATGGTTCTTTTTGTCCCATTCCAATGACATTTTTATTGTATATCAGTTAATTTATCTCAGATGAAGTGCCCTCTTTGTTGAAATACTGGCATTGAACCTTCATGATTATTATAGACGACAATGATGCATTAAATAGTACTCTTCGGTTATGTTATGAAATCTTTACTTGTGAAGTATTTTCCATGTTATGCAAACTTTAAGTTATTACAGTCCGACCTCTATTAAGCGGCCACCCTCGGGTCTCCTTGCTTACATCACCTGCTTCCCCAGCGACCGTTTTGTTCCAGATGCTGTACTTCTGCTTGAATTTTTTTCAAGCCAGCCATTGGAAGCGACAAAATCGGAAATCTCTAATTTTTCTGCAATTAACATCGCTTCTTCTTGGAGCATAGAACCGGAAACCGGGATGTTAGAGTTTCGGCACATTGTATACCAGTCCCACACAGCCTGATTCACATCTGAGTACTTGGATGAACGTTTTCTTTTAGCATGATTTGGAGTTTCATTGCTGGCATAGGCTTCCATGATTGCCTCCTTGTTTTTCAGTATTGCTTGAATCTGCTTCTTACCTATTTCAAATCGCTCAGCTAATTTCCTTGATCCATGGGTTGGGTTTTGCTTTGCAAACTCGAGGACTTTTACTTTCTCTGAAAGGTCAAGACATTTACGCTTCTTTTGGAAAGTTGCAGAGCACGTTTGTTTCGCTTTTGCCTTTGTAGCATTGCTTCCCTTTGGTGTAGCTGACTGTTCCTCGACGCAAGGTTTAACCTTTGAATTCCTACATGGAGTGCATATCGACACAGCGTACCCTGGCTTCCATCCAGGTTCTTCCTCAGAGGCAGCAACGGAACAATTTTTCGATCGGTTGCAGACTGGTTTCGCACAATGCAAACATCTATAACTTGTTTCCTGGCCGCAAATTTGACAAACGTCTTTAGAACGAGAGCTACAATCAGAAGCCATCATTGTGAGCTGTTGCTACACAGTGACAGGACAAATCGATTGCAATTTAATAAAGGAAACAATTGCTCACTCGTTTATCCATTACTAAACATGATTGGAGCGGCACGGGAAAAGTTAACACTTTTTATGACAGTTGCTTTGGATAGAAATGCATTATCTGATGTATGCGGCTACTACAGTACTAGTTTAAGAAAGTAAGCAGACAGTCCAAAGTAATTCTGTTGGCCTGAGGAAAAGATTATGGCAGAAAAAGAGTCAACAAGCGAAACCGTATTAAAGGTGAATTCTTTCATTAGAGGGTACCATGAATATCAAGAAATTTGGACACCGGAGAATCGGCTATGAATATGAACTCAAGCGAGAACCACTTAACACGCTGTAGCAATTGTCTGGAAAAGAGAAGGTGGGAGGTCTAAGAGGAAATGCATCCACGAGAATGAATTAAATGGCGAAACAGTTCTTGGACATGTTCCCAAGCTTATGGCTCTATGGCTAACAAAATTTCTCAAGAGGGCAACAAACAAAGGAAGAGCTGTTGTGAAAGGCAAGCGCGTAAACAGAGGGGCCGGCTATGGTACTATTTCACAGGAGACGAGTTCGCTATTCGATGGTTAAAATCGAAACTTGAGGAGCAAGGATTTTTGTAGATTTCCAGTACAGTAATAATTCTATTGTTATCTTTGTATAGCGCCGGCCGCGCCGGATGTGAAAAGTTTGCACATGTAAGCGGCTTGTGACTTGTTATAAGTGGAGATTAAATTGCAGTTTTTGTTTTCTTGTTGTTTTCAGTTATCACCTTATATCATCTGTCACCATTTCGCTTCGAAAGATAATTTGCTGGTCGCTTAATGGAGGTTAAAAACCATATAAATTATACACTAGCGACAGTAAAAAGGTGGCCGCGGTCGCTTAATAGAGGTGGCCGTTGAATAGAGGTATCAAATACAGCAGTTTACTGACAAATAAATCGGGACTTTGAAAAGTGGCCGCCTAGTGGAGGGTGGCCGCTTAATAGGTGGCCGCTTAATAGGGGTCGGACTGTATTCTTACAAAAATAAAGCATACAATTTTCGCCTTTCAAACTAAGTCTTCAAAATATGTAAGGTGCGGGGGAAAAGTGACCATAAGTAGTATAATATTAAGACTATAAAGCTGTACACCCATGCATCCTTAACTCTGTTAACAGCAGATCAATTCTATATCGGGGTAATAGCACAAGAATACTTGATTCAGTTGAGCATTTTACTTCAAAATACCACTTTAAAAAAACCGTGCGCTTTCGTGGATCCTTTTCTCATTAAAATTATCAATTTGTTCCCTATAAAGTTCAGGTAAGAGAATCTGTGTTATCACTAACATTTTAAAGTATTCATTTCAGCATCACTAATATAAAATGAATCGCTTTATTTTAGTTTGGAAGAATTTTATAGATGCGGAGCGCTTGACAATTACTTTGTTTTATTCTCACTTTCAGTTATCCTTTTTCCTTGCACAATATTTTCCATAATATGTTCTGTTAAAAACCTTGTGGAGGTGCTTTGATTCCCTGATATTGCAATCATGTACTTTGAAACTTTCAATACAGAAATCGTTGAATAGGTTGGGAAGTGCATTGTTAAGCTGAAGCTTCAAAACACGAAAATATACCAATTGTTATTAAATACAATTTTTCCGAGCTAATTTCTGGTAGGATTTATGAGATAGGAACAATAGCGATGTTTCTCGTGACGTCTCCAATTGTTATTACGGAGCTTAAGCAATGACGACGGCGACGGCTAGGACGACGCCTGCTTAAAAATGAATTTATATTTTACGCACGAATCTCGCGATTGCCTTAATGTATTTGGTGCATCTATCGCTTTCAAGCATAGTTCTTGTAGAAAATATAAAGACGGCGTTTATTTTCAAACAGAAAAACGAAAATTTAGCCGTAGAGGTTCACGTTCTCCAAAGTACTCAGAAATTGGTCATTTCACGTTGTTGTTTTGCATGGGACGGCAGAGAAATGTACCAAAAATTATAACGCACGTGCAGAGCTATTGTACTGCTCATTAAATCTTTTATTTTGCGACGTTCTCGTTGACGTTGCCGTCGTGGTTTGCTTAAGCTGTTGAAACAATGACTTCTTTTGTTCCGTGGTTAGCAAATTTGGATATCATAAGAAATGTTGGTAAACAAGAAATATCGCTATAGTTCCAGTAAAAATCATCATCATAGAGAGCGCGGTTATCTTTAAAGCTGCCTTTTTCCAGTGGAGTAACTAACCGCCTAGCAATACTAGAACGCAGGAGCAAACTGGAACGAAAGGGACGAATCTGCAACTATTTTAAATAAGAAAATAAACAGCAAAACACAGATGATGACGGACGGTTCGCTTTTTCTCACTTTTCCAACGGCGAACGTTACACTTCCTTTGACGTTGAAACGAAGTCGAGCGCCACGCGAAGCAACTTCTTCATAAAAATTAAGAACTGATGTCTTTAGAATTTTAAATACATCGATCAATTGTGAACTTTTACAGCCTCTCCAGAAAAATACCCAAAAATTACAAAACAACTTTTGATAAACAAGAGAGGAAACGCTCGGACTGTTTATAATGCGCCTGCTTCAAGGGTAGTTACTCAGTCTTCTGTGCCGCATGGGTAATTTATTAGTAATTACATTTGGTTAATTTGCGCGTTGAGGTACAACAAAAAAGAGGAAAAAGTGCTGATCAGATTCTTCAGCCCTGCTATATATGTGTACTCTGTAGTACTCTGTAATGAGTGGAATAAATATTTGAAAATGCTAAATTTCAAAAAGAAGACAGGCTACATGGTTACTCAGGGAAACAATGAAAGGCGCATGTTTTTCCTGTTAATCTTTCTCAATTTAAAACATTTTATTAGTGCGCTCACTATATCCCGGTGTTTAAAAGATAATTTAACTACACGATAAAAGTAAAAATAACATAAGGGTCAGTAGTGCAAAACTCTATAGACGGTCATTTGCATAAATTCATTTCTGCGTTTTCGGCGGCTTTCTTGTCTGGTCGGTTCGTTTGCTTTGTCATTCATGTGATTATGCACCTGTCTGGATGTTCTTCCCACTGACATAATTTAGAGGACTTCCCTTTTCTGGTACTGAAGTAAACCCCTTGGGTGGCATTCTGCACCCTGTTTGTTCAGACATTCGTTTCACACTAGGGCGTTCAGTCCGGTTCGTCGCTGATGCAGTCACCATGAACAGTAAAAGTCCGAAATATATGAAAACCTGGAAAGTTCCGAGACTTCTTGGTGTTAATATAACACATGGCACCCCCACCATTCTATCGCTCAAACAAATCAAACCAAAAGAAGAAGATGGGCAAATTTATTTCTCCCGTCTCTAATTTATTAAAGTGTTTTTATAGAGCTATCAGGCTGTCGCCATAATTCATCCGAAATGTCCGAAGCCATTTTAATACAACATCTACGTGTACGACATTGCTTTCTTTGATGTAAAAGATATCAAATAAATAATATTTTATCTGCGGATGAAGATGAAAGTGAGAAATGATCTTCGCAGTGAATTTCCAATTAAAGCAATTGGAAAAAAGAAGCCTGAAACAGTCCAGGGCTTCTACGGGATTCGAACCCGTGACCTCCGCGATTCCACTGCAATATGCTCTATCAATTGCATCTGAGCGATGATGCCACACGTTAGGAGTGAGTTCAATTTATTGAGTTCGTATTTACCCGTGAGCAGTGAAATGATGAAAAGTATACGAAATAATTCCTATTTGAACTGCGGATGAAGGTGGAAGTGTGAAATGATCTTTGCAGTGAAATTCCAATTGGAATTGCAATAAAGAAGCCAGAATTTAGGTGACCGTAGATGAGATGCTCTATCAACTGAGCTATGAATCTTAAATTGAGTTGAACACGAGAAGACAAATTTCATATCTGGATGCAACCATTTATTATTTTGTTTATTTTATAAACTTACCAATAACGTTTTGAAATTTTCGCCAAGATTCTTGACCATTCCCGAAGATTTCTGATGATTCTCTGAATGCTGTCCGATAGCCTGCGTAGCTGGCGGGATTCGCGGCGAAGTGCTTTTGTTTTGAGGGAGGTCGTCGTTGGAGCGGCAAAGACGTGGGGAGATTGGTGAGGGGTCGAGTTTCCACTCGCGCGGCTTCGCTGCAGGTGGTGTGGATGCTACGATCGCAAAGCATTATAGGTCAATCTCCGCGTCCGCGAATGCATGCAGTACGAATTGTGCGCCAAGATCAAAACTCCGGCAACTGTGGCCGTTTACTGTTTTCGAGTTATTCACATTGAATATATTCGTATTAATCCGGAAGGAAGTGGCGAACATTTGTCACTACAGAGTGGAAACATTGTGGAAAGCAAGTCTTCAGTGGCCATTCCTGTCCACAATGCTTCGAAGAGTTCATTTCGAGTTCTGTCCTCCTGTACACCGGTGCACAATGGACTATCCATTGTATTTTCTTTGTTTAGGATTCATTGGTTAGCTGTGGTGTATTGTTTGGTCTTTATCTTATCGGCTCTTGTGTAACGGTACATGAGAACAGAATCCCCTTTCGCCTTTGGCATCGAGTCAAGAGGATGAGCAGACAGCCTCTCGCATCAACAAAAAAAAAAGGCTATTCGCACTGCATAAATTATCGTCATCGCATATAAGATCACAAATATTTAATTAATTGACATTGTTCAAGTGCAACGGCTCCCGGAACATGCCTGTGCCTTCATCAACTTGCTAGCTTTTATCGAAACTTCTACGATGGAGGATGACTTGACCATGGCTCTCCAGGCTGTGTACGACTACAAATGTCCATGTGAATACACATTTTGCTGATGGCAAATTTGCGCGGATTTTCCGTCGGTCTGTATTGCTTTCTATTGACCAAAAGCTCAGTGAGAGGTCTTGTACTAACACCACAACTACGGGCTTTGGCGGCTGCAGGGAACGGGTGAGCATTCTACTTGAATACTGCAGATATTTTCACCGAAAAGGTTTTAAAAGTACCACAACGAAGAACTGCTCAGATGCCCCAACGTCCTTCAGGCCGTTTTTCGGGAAGAAGCGTCATTTGAGTTAGTTAGCTTGGCGGGGTGTTGTTGTGGTAATATTTTGTCCTTTTCACTCGGGCTCCGTAAGGAGAGCCCGAGTCATAAAATGCAAGCCGTTTTTCTCTTGGTCGCTACTGCTCGACAAACACATCACATTCTGAAAAAATCAAGAACGTTCGTGAACACAGAACTTCGAAGGTGACGCAAACAACATGCATTTGGATAAGGGGGATACTGAAAAAAGCAACTCTTGCGTTAAATATCCTGATTCTTTTATTGGGTTCAACGCTTGTAAAGTACGATTTGATGTTGTTTGATGTTGTACGATTAGTTGTCTCGTTTATCTTGCCATGCGAATATATACAGTTTTCCAATTTTTGACGTGGTTGGGTATGTAAATTACGTATACTAGTGCTATTTATGCGGAGTCAACTTTGCGAGATCTTTTATGAATGTGTTTGCAACGACTATTGTTGACCTAGAGTTTATGATTGTACTCTTGGTGACATGATTCTTTCGTCAGGAGAGCGATTTGATGATCACTAATGTGTAGAGTTTTGGACAACGTTTTGCCAGTGCAGTGAGTCAAGCTCATAATTGCAGGCGATCGAGGTTTCGCCATTTTGTTTATGAGATGGGCTTCAGAAATGTGAGCGAAGTTTCGCCCGCTTGTCTTTTGGTGAGCTTTAGAGTTTGGGCAACGTTTTGCCAGTATAGTGAGTTAAGCTGATAATTGTGGGCGATCGAGGTTTCGCCATTTTGTTTATGAGATGAGCTTCAAGAATGTGGGCGAAGTTTCGCCAGCTTGTCTTTTGATGAGCTTTAGAATTTGGGCAACGTTTTGCCTGTATTTTGCCAATATTGTGGAGGAACAAGGCGAGGGTAACGAAGAAGCCAACCTCGCAGTACAAAAGAGAAAACGTGCCATTTTCGTGACTGAAATTGGTCCAGAAGCATATTCCACTCTGAGCAATCTGTTGGCGCCAGCAAAACCAAGAGACACTCCTCTTGCCGGTATTGTGGAAGCACTGGAGAAACATTATGATCCGGTGCCACTGTAGATAGCGGGGAGTTTTCATTTTGGAACTCGCTACCAGAAACGTGATGAATCCATTGGCGACTTCATTGTGGCATTAAAGAAGCTATCTATTCATTGTAACTATGGCGAGTTTCTCAACCGCGCTCTGAGATATCGTTTTGTATGTGGACTTAACAATCCTAAAATACAGAACAAACTGTTGAACACCGTGGATCTGACCTTTGAAAAGGCGTGCCGGATAGCTAAGTCAATGGAGATGGCAGAGAAGAACACCCTAGAATTTCGTCCTATCAGTTCAAGTGATGACAACCAAGACAGCCAAGGTGTAGTAAATAAACTGGAAACGGTGAACACTAATTCATCCTCGTGTTACCGGTGTGGTGGTAAGCATGCTGCACCAAAGTGTAAATTGAAGTCAGCTAAATGCTATAAATGTAGTGAAGTGGGTCATCGGTTTGTCACAGTAAAGTTGTCGAGTCTAGTGTGAAATCTAAACAACCAGGAGGTGAAAGTAATGTTCATAATGTGTTAGAATCAAGGAAAGCATGTGACGATGATGAGTTAGGTATTTATTCATTGTATGCAGTTGGTACAGGTAATCCTACCAACAAAAGTTATAACATAGAAGTGTCCATAAATGGTTCACCAGTCACAATGGAAGTAGATACCGCTGCTGATTACTCAATAATGAGTAAGAGCACATATACTCAGAAATTCAGTAATTTCCCACTTCATCCATCAAATACTGGTGAAACCCTCACAGTGTGTGGTGAAATGCAGTGTAATATTGTGTACAAGGGCAATAAGTATACCCTGCCAATTATTGTAGCTAATTATGAGAATTTACTGGGTAGAAATTGGCTTAACCATATAAAGCTTGCATGGGGTGAAATATTTAGTCTGACAAGATCTGGATTGAAAGATGCCCAAAGTCAACTTGATGATTTACTCACTAAACACAGTGAGCTGTTTGAAGATAGTTACGAGGGTATGAAAGGGTTGGAAGCACATATTACCATGAAAGATGGTGCAAGACCCATATTTTTTAAACCACGTAGGGTTCCGTATGCATTGAAAGATAAAGTTGAAATGGAGTTGGATAAACTGGAGAAAAATGGGGTAATAGTTAAAACTGAAAGATCAGAATGGGCAAGTCCAATAGTGGTTGTACCAAAAGCTGACAAATCAGTTAGAATTTGTGGGGACTATAAAGTAACCATCAACTCAGCTGTCGAGGATGAACAATATCCCCTTCCCACCCAACAGGACTTGTATGCTGCCCTCTCGGGGTCAAAATTTTTTAGCAAACTTGAAATGTCCCATGCATATGCTCAGCTGAGTGTTGATGAAGCAAGTCGCGGGTACCTGACAATTACCACACACAAGGGACTCTACTCCTACACCAAACTACCATATGGGGTTAAATCAGCACCTAAGATATTCCAGGCTAAAATGGACATGATTTTGCAAGGGGTTCCAAACTGTGTGTGCAAGCAGGATGATATTCTTATTGGTGGTGCCAGTTGGCAGGAGAATATCAAAATCGTTTCTGAAGTATTGGGGAGGTTGCATAAATATAACATACATTTGAAGATGGCAAAGTGTGAATTTCTGAAGAGGGAAGTTGTCTATCTGGGTCTGAAAATAGATGCGGAAGGCCTGCATCCAGTGGATGAGAAAGTGGAAGCGGTTAAAAGAGCACCAGTACCCAAAAATGTTAAAGAGTTGAGATCCTTTTTGGGCATGGTCTACTACAATACTACCACCCATTTCTACCAGAATTAGGAACTACACTAGCACCATTACATGAGCTCCTCGAAAAGGGTGTCGATTGGACATGGAAAAAAGAGTGTCAGCAAGCATATGAGGCTTGTAAACAAAATCTCACCAGTGATACACTTTTGGTGCACTATGATGGGAACCGTGAACTAAGGCTCGCCTGTGATGCATCCAGCTATGGACTTTGGGCAGTTATCAGTCACGTGATGGACAATGGCCAGGAAAGGCCAGTTGCCTATGCCTCACGGACACTAAGTTCGAGTGAAAGGAACTATGCGCAAATTGAGCGTGAAGCATTAGCAATTGTCTTTGGCGATAAAAAGTTTCACCAGTTTTTATATGGGCGTGAATTTACCCTAATCACTGATCACAAACCATTGTTAGCAATTTTCAGTCCAAAGGCTGCGATTCCCTCACTAGCAGCAGCACGGATGCAGAGATGGGCTCTGATACTCTCAGCGTATGACTATGAGATTGAATACAAGAGATCTGAAGACCATGCCAACTGCGACGCTCTATCAAGCCTGCCATATGAGGACTCTGCAGTGGGCAGTTAGACTGCAGTCTACAGCGTGAGTGCAAGTGATGACGATTTTCCAATTACAGCCGAAGAGATAGGAAAGGCAACCCTTTTAGATTCTGTACTTGGTAAGGTACATCAATTTGTGATGTCAGGTTGGCCAGAAGAGTGTCCTGATGAGACCCTCAAACCATATCACAATAGAAGGAATGAGCTGTCCTGTGAACAGGATTGTGTCCTTTGGGGCTCCAGGGTCATTATTCCACCGATCTTTAGAGCTAAGATGTTAGGGCAGCTGCACTGGGAACACCCTGGTATATGTGGTATGAAAGCAATTGCTCGTACATGCATGTGGTGGCCAAAAATGGATCAGGAGATTGAGGAAGCGGTGAGGGTTTGTACAGTATGCCAAAATGTTAGAAATGCCCCACCCAGTGCACCTCTGATCCCTTGGAAGTGGCCAACTAGACCATTTCAGCGGATTCATATTGATTTCTGTCAGAAGGGTAACGATTACTTCCTCGTAGTGATAGATAGTCACTCAAAATGGATCGAGGTGCAACATATGACCTCCACGACTGCCGAACGGACTATCGATGAACTCCGTTTAATTTTTGCTACTCACGGTTTACCCGAAGAGGTCGTATCTGAAAATGGACCGCAATTTACGTCTACTGAATTCGCCGAGTTCATGCGTAAAAACGGCATTAAGCACACCTTGGCTCCACCCTACCACCCTCAGTCCAATGGGGCAGCAGAGAGGTCAGTGCGACTTGTCAAAGATGCTTTGGTTAAACAAGTGCTCGAGGGTAAAAGGGGTATTTCCATGAAACACAGACTTGCTAATTTTCTATTCAGGTATCGCACTACCCCCCAAAGTACGACTGGCGTAACCCCTGCTGAGTTGATGGTGAAGCGTCGTTTAAGAACACGGTTAAGTCTGATTAAGCCTAATCTAGCACAAGCTGTATAGAATAAACAAGAGAAACAGAAAATGTATAAGGATTTGAAATGCAAGAAGGATAGACCATTTGCAAGAAATGACAGGGTTCGTGTGCGAAACACGAGGGCTATTTCTAAGAGTGATAAGTGGATTCGGGGAACTGTAATTAAAGTTTGTGGACCTCGAACCTATGTATTTAGGACAGGCCATAAAAATCGATATGTTCACACTGATCATCTGATAAGGGCACATGATGAGGTACCAGATGATGTCAGTGAGCCAGAGGTCATGGTGCCTGAATCTTGTAGTGAGACTGTTACTGATGACTATGTAAATCGTCATGATAGTATTTCTGAACCAGATGTAACTCTGTCTGAAAACAAGGATTCTGTTGTATCTCTTACCGTTGTAACTAGTCCGCCTACAATTTTACGAAGATCTCAGAGGATTAGAAAACCAGTTGTTAAACTTGACTTGTAACAGTAGGTTATGTTTTAGGTTGAGGTACATAGCTAACTTTTGGGGGAAAGCAGTGTAATATATTTGAGTAACCGGAAGTTGTTTTAAGCTATTGCATCATCATTCATGTACCCAAGATGTTTAGCGAATAAAGAGTGTTGTTGTATTGGCCGTCTGAAGCGGTGTTGTTTTCTTGTGTGAAGCTGGATCTTTGCTAATATGTTACACATACATCATTTTAACTTTCCTTATACTTCGATAATGCATACAAATTTCCCAAATGAAGGACAGGAACTGAGAGATGCAAAGAATTGTCCCGTGTCACATGATTTATTTGCTTTAATAATAACAGTGCCCTTAATCTACCTATTATTTTTTGTAGAACCAGCAAATTATTTCAATTTTCGTTTAAATATCTAATACACATTAATTTGATAGCTATACTAGTCCCAGTGGTACATTTATATTACTAACATTAAATTTTGCCTTATGCTATTGAAGCTGCTTGATGTTATACTACATTGCTCACAGTTACTGCTTTGTTTGGAATTAACTTTAGGGGGCTTACGTCTTCCAAGCTCGTTCACAATGAGCGTCTCTTGAAACTAGTAAACGCACATACAGGAGGGTGGGATTACAAGGCGCACATTTCCCTTAATGGCATTTATAAAGTCGTACCACATGTACACATTTCCCTCCCCTGCACGACAACATCCTGACATTTCCTTGATTGTAGATTCCGGCAAAACGTGAGACCACACGTTTACATTTGTGAGGCTTCCTTGAAATGATTGAGACGCTTGAAATCCTCCTACGAGCGAGTCCTGCTCTTGCCCCAACACCAGGGATCCTTTGCCCTTAATGGTGTATCCTTTTTTAAAATCTTTCCCAGAGGCTTTCACCTCCCCATCTATGTAGAGCTTCCACTCCCCGTTAAGGTTCTCCCAAGTTGCACAGATTTGATGCCATTTACCATCATTAACTGGAATGCCTGTGTTCCTGCGAAGGTTACAGTAAGAATGTGAGAGTGGCCGGATGGCATTTTGATGTTTCACGTCATTCAAATAATTACGCTGCCGTATTGTGAGTTTGCACAATTAAATGCCAAATCAGTTTCCGTGCAAGACGTCAGATTGTATTCGAGGAGAATTTAGCCTTAAATAGTACTTTTTAATTAATCTCGTGCTCATCAAAACATGAAAGATTGAAAAACTGAACTATCAAAGAGATTTAGGACCACTGAATGCCTCAGGGACGCATGCTCGAAAAAAGCATAGGTCGCGTTTTTATTCACAATTCTGGAATAAGAATGGTTGGTACAGAATGCTCGGAATAATTTGGATTGCCTACATTAAAAAACGCCCGTCGAAATGCGCGGACTTGGCAAGAGTAAACACTGCGCAACAAATATGGCGGTCGACGAAGAGGCTACCATAGCAGCCATTATTGCAGCAATTTTTCTTCTTGATAATAAAAGAGAAGAAAGTATTGAGACTGTTTTGGACTTGCCGAACGTTTTCAGCTTGCCATTTTTCTTCATATTGTAGGCAATCATTTGCCAAATTGCCTATTTTCTTGAAAGAAACATCACTGCAAAACGCCTCGTACTTTTGGTACAAAGAAATAAGAAGCAATATTTCATTTTGTCCAAAAGTGTATCCTGATTTTCTTCTCCTGTTGGTCCGGAAGGGACGCGTTTGAATCGGTAGCGCTCATCTCGCTGTCCTACATCTTGGATTTTCATTCGCAACATTCTGCTCATTCTGCCCCTGGGGACAGAATGGTTGGAATGGCGTTCTTTCTATTCCTGAATTTAGGAATGCGGAATAAAAGAACACGCGCCTTTCACATTCTTCCAATTCTCATTCCAGAGTTGTAAATGAAAAAACGCGCGCATAGTCAGATATATGCTGACAGCGTTTCGGGACCATGAAGTCCCATAAATTTTACTTTCAATGGGCCATTTCCGAGTTCTCATTTGCCTCATTGTCAAAACGATTCTAAGTGCGAAACCATTCATATGAAAATGTATTTTACCTTCATATTCATTTTCACGCAAAGCAATCTCCTTTTCATACGAATAGTTTCGCACTTAGACTCGTTTTGAAACAGAGGCAAGAGGGAACTCGGAAATGGTCTATTGGCCGTTAAACTCGTTAAGATGTTAATTTGAGGTATTGTTCTAAACACGAAATACGCATACGGTGTTAAAGAAATTACTTAAAAAAAGACATCACAATACGTATTCAACCTGTCTTACATTTTCGGCGTCGTGAAAGTCTTGTTTTTTTCTTTATCGCCGCACCCATTGTAATTTTTTTCATTTCGAGCACTTTTCCAAAAACGGTTCGATAGATTCTTGGAAACGATCACCACACATTCTAACTTACTGAAGCATACATAACGTTATTAGTTCATTTTTGCATCTACCTTGATAGAATCGTATTCTTTTGTTCCAATAATGTATTTTTCAAGAAGCAAGCTTAGGCCATGACACACAAAATCCATGGTGGTTCTGCGACAGATTTGTATGCTGGGCATTATAAAGCCTCGACACAAACGAGCTCGCTTTACTCACTTCGTTTGTGTCGAGGCTTTATAATGCCCAGCATACAAATCTTCCGCAGAACCACCATGGATTTTGTGTGTGAAAGCAAATAATAGGCCATTTCCGAGTTCCCTTGAGCCTCTATTTCAAAACGAGTCTAAGTGCGAAAGTTTTGTGATGGTAATTAGTTTTGCTTTCCATATGAATGAAAACTCATTTTCATTACAAAGACTTTGCACTTAGACTCGCCTTGAAATAGAGGCACAAGCGAACTCGGAAATGGCCTATTAAGCAAACACGAGTAAACAAAAGAGCTTGGCCAGCCAAGCGAGGGTGACAGATTTGTATGCAGGGCATTTATAAAGCCTGGACACAACGAAGCTCGCTTTGCACACTTCGTATGTGTCGAGGCAAAAAAATAAATGCCCAGCATACAAATCTGTCTTCCAGAGAACCACCATGTATGTTAAAAAGGCGCATTTTTGGCCAGAGCAACCATAAATTTGCGAAAAAATATTTTGTTGTCTGGTTGCAGTTTGTTGTCTGGCAGCCGCTTGTGCAAATTTGGTAGCTGAAATTTGTTTGCCATAATTTTTTTCCGCTCTCGTAATGACGTTCCAGAAGGTTCTCAATGATGCCCTTATTAACACTGGGGTTTCCTTCCGTCATGCACGTGACAATCCTTCAAAGCCTGACTAACCTCAAAGGCGATTTCACGTATTTCAATGATACACCTTGGTGTAAAAAGTTCGCTTATAGTGTAACAAACCACGACCGGGTGAGTAAACTGTTTTAATTTAACAGGTTTAATTGAACAACACAACAGCACAACACACCGCGTGCTACACTACACACACACACACGGCTTTCCGCTCGCACACTTCCGTCCCAGTCCCCCGCGGGGCAAGTACATTACAATAGCAAACATAAGAACATGAAAAATTACGATCATTGTGGGTGTCTTTCAGTGTAATTAAAGAAAGTTTTCGTGTTTACATAATTTTACTTAACGTCTAAATATAACGCTGACAGGTATTGAATCGATTGTTTTAGAAAGTTCAAGAACGCGAGTGAATTGAAACAAAGCTTGTTCTGCACGTGTTAATCTGTTGTTCTTTTATAAATAACACGCGCCTGCTGAATATTTATATAAAAGAACAACAGATTAACACGTGCAGAACAATAGGTTGCATACCTTTTCGCCATAGCAAAAACGCATACCTTTTCGCCATAGAAAAAGATTTTGCAAAATCAAAACATTATTTTTAAGGCTTGATTTTGTTGGGGCGAAATGGTATGCGTTTTTGCTATGGCGCAAAGGAATTTAATTGACGTTTGTTTTTTTTTGTCTCAAAGTTTAGTTCAAATTTGTGGTGAACGCCGTCAGTTTTTTTCGAAGCTCTTGCCGAAGCTCTTGGCGAACCTGTTTTTCATAGTTTCAATATCCGGAGAAACGGACGGCTTCGCGCAGTTTTCCCACAGTCTCTCTTTGAGTTCACGATATTTTTGCATTTCACGAGAGATCAGTTTGAATTCAGCGTCGGAAACATTGTCGTCATTGAGAGCTTGAGAGACGCAGCCTTTTATCGAGTCATGCTTTGCCAGGGCCAGAGCTTGAATTTTCGTGTGCTTTTTAATTTTCCTTTCAAGCTTCTTGTTCGCAACAGGCCTGTGGAAGCAAAACCAAGGAGAGCAGCAATTCCAGCAACAGGCGCACCGACCACAATTCCGACGCCAGTAAGTGAAGATGCAACGGCCCCGGAAGACAGGAAGGCACTTGCAACGCCAAGAGACACCACGGAATAGTGAATCAATTTGCGAGCTTTCTTGTATTTTTTCAATACAAGCCTGTAATGTTCAGCCTCATCGGCAATTTCTTTTTCAATTTTGCTGATCTCAGTAAGCCGGAAATTTTCGGTTCTTTCAAGGGGAAGCTCTGGATAAATAGGCGGAGCACTTGGCAACACATTTGCCGAAGACATGGTATAATAAAATTTAAATTTATTTCTAAAAGGAAATAAACTGGGAACCCGTGAAAGTCAAACAGTTCACCATTTTCATTTTTTCCGAGATGTTCAAACAAGACACTTCTTTGCCTGTATTTGCGGCCCTCAGAACAAGTTGCTCCCCGCTCTGATAAGAAACTTTTTCATAAGGCTTTCCTTTTATGGCAACGCTCGCAAGAACACTCGAGCGCTTGCCGTTGAAAAGGTTCTGCTCTCTGTCCACTAAATCGCAGTGGATAAAATAAAAGTTCTCAGTTTTTACACCATCGACAACAATTTGCGTGTAAACAACACTATTGCCGTTTTTGTCAAGAAAAAATTTCAGACTGTCACTAAAACTAAATTCTGCACCAATTTTGTGTGTGTTTGGAGCAATGATAACTGTTCTCCCGAATGTACCCCGCGTTGCAGAAAATATATTTTCTGGGAAACCTTCGTTGAAAAAGTTTTGGATACTTTCGAGATCATAGTTGCCAGGGTACAAAAGAGTTTCAAGAGCCTTTCTTTCAAGAGTTTCAATTGGCTTTAGAGTTTTAAGAGGCTTTTGAGTTTCAAGAGGCTTTCCTTTAACTTGTTTCATTTCATAAAACACTTTCCCCACTTCTCTTAAGTTGTGCCACGAGTTATAAAGCCCGGGGTATCCAATCGATGAAATCGATAATCGATGACAATCGATATCAATCGATACCAATCGATATTAATTAATCGATTGGTATTGATAATCGATGACCAATCGATGGCGAAGATTCGTGTGGTTATCGATTGGTATCGATTATCAATACCAATCGATAAAAAATTGTTATCGATTGGTATCGATTGGTTGCAGATTGACAGAACGGTAATCGGCGAGTAAAAACAACAATTAAGTACGTTGTAATTGTAAACAAAACTCATTTTAATGTTAGCAGGAGAACAACGTTAATGTCCAGTCCTCAGGATTCCTTTAATTTTAATTTTAACAAATCAAAAGTTTGTTCCATGGCCCAACCTATAGACTTCCAAAAACGGAAAGTAGTTCCATCGTGCCTTCACAGAAAAATTCTGGTAGCAGAAGTTGTGCTTTTGCAAACAATGGAATTGCCAACAACAGCAGCATGATTTGCGTGTGTTTTGAATTGTTTTTTGCAGTTTTAATAAAAAAAAATTATTCACTTACACAGAAATATTTGCATGTAATTGCCATAGAGGATCTACAAGCTCGGACTGGAGGTGGCCGAGCTGTCCACGATGGTTCACCACTCTAAACGCGTTTCCGCGTTCTCCCCTCTTCTTGTTTGCTGTAAACTCTTCGCCGACACGCACCTCAAAACGGCAAAGATGATATCCTTTCACGACGCCCCTTATGCTAAGCAAAGCCTCTACCCCGACGTCTTGTGTAGACATAATGTCACGGGAAGGCAATGGCGGGCAAGCGGGTAATTCTAGTACACGTGCAACGGGGTATATTCTTTGTGTTGAGAAGACTGGGTCGGACTTCGTACCCAGGGCTTCCTAAAAATGGCGGATGATCGAATAGGTAGTGTGCGTGACGTCTGTTCGAGATCCCTGAGCCAATCGATACCAATCGATGAACTGTTTTTGTGTGGTTATCGATTGGTCATCGATTGGCCGATACCAATCGATACCAATTAACTAATTTTATCGATTGATATCGATTGATCGATTGGATTTCCGATCATCGATTTCCATCGATTGGATACCCCGGGTATAAAGCGATCAAGACAACAGCCGGATATAACTCGGTTTCAGGATTGGCTTGTCAAAGTAAACAGTGTGATCGTTTTCTGTTGTAACAATAGTAGGCACAACCATTTTATTTTGTTGCGCGCAAATTTTCAATTGAAAAATAACCGGGAATATATAAAGATGAACATCTGGAAAACCGCACGCAAGCAAGATTCTGTTGCGTTTGGCTATCTCGAAAAAAGAGCGCAGGCTGCCAACGGCATCTCCACAAATGCGAAGCTTGCACAAGAGAAGGCGTGGGCGGCTTTTTCTGTACAGTTTCCGAAGGCCGACAAAAGCAAATTTGAAGCACAGACATTTTTTGCGCCGGAACCACACAGCAACAGCTGAAATACTTTACAAAGAGGGTCCCGGCAGTCTGCAAAGCGTCTTCGGTTCAAATATTGGAGTGCAGGTATGAAAAGCGCGCTGGGTTTGGATGACGTTGGCGGCTTCCCTTTCCAGTTATCGCCCGGCACAAAACAAAGTTTGCTGCCGGTTCCAGCAGTTGAATTTCATGACGCTGCACCAAGTTTGAAGAAAATATTCAACACCTCAATAAATATTTATGCAACACCTGACCAGTATTTTACAACAAAGTTCAGAGAGATATTTCAAAAGGAACAGATAAAGTTCGAAACGTCAAAGCCCGCAAAAAAATGGCTTGCGGGGCTTAATCTATCTTTCTGGGCACAGCAGCTGAACTTTGCAGTGTGGTGTGCGACGACAGGTTGCGGAATCTCACGTGAAGTATTTGACAAAGATCACACAACGCTGAATCTGCCGCCGCAGGTGCGGGCTTTTTACATCTGCCACATGTACTTCACGGTTCAGCGCATCCTCTTCCAGAGGCATCCAAAGCTTGAGCGTATTGCCGGGTGACCCAACATTCAGTCAGATTAACAACCATTACGACGAAGCTTCTTACAAAAGATGGTGCGCAGAGTTCGGTGTTGACCCGTCAACTGATTTCCGCTTCACGTACGGGGCAAACCACGGGCTGGGGAGCGTTTACATTTATTGCCGCGACCCCTTCGTTTTGGACGTGCCCTATCCATCGGCAAAAGCAAAATTCGACGACGAGGACCCAAGGGCGACAGAAAAGGGGATTTCAATTTGTTTCATAAGAAACGACGCCGCGGAAGAGCAATTCAATTGGTTCGCGCCCAAAACCTCGGCAGGTTTGACCCAGGCAGGGCTTTTACGTATCAATCAGTCAATTGAAGCCTTTGTGTATTGCATCTTGGGTGCGCAAGTAAACGTGAGAAGCAGCATTCTTGGTGCTGGAGGCAGAGCAAAAGAAGCCCAGAGCGAGTTCCTTGTCTTGGTGGAAGACGCAGTGAGGCAGCCTGACCTGGAAAAAAGCGTGCAGCGTTATCAGCTGGCGGTGGATGAGGCAAAGGTGAGGCTCAATCTTGCTGTGTGCCCGGGCGCATGGTTAATGCCAGGGAACATGGTGATCAACACAGAAAGCACGGTCGGTTACAACAACCAGCTCAAACAAGCGGTGCAAGGCATGAAACTGGGGATTAACAACGAGGTTAACACGAGCACGAAAAAGGCGGCTCTTCAGCACATGGCTGGCGGGAAGTCAAAAATTAACCCGCCAAACAGCCATCCTTCCAATCCTATTCACAAGGCGGTGAAAAAAGAGGCAGCGCCTGTCTCCCAAACAGCAGCGGAACCAACGCCACCGGCTGGCTTCGGAAGCCAGACACATCTCGACAACAAGCACCAAGTTATATACAAGATTTATTTTCAACAAATCATATAGTGTATAACTTAAGAATTAAAGAATTTGCTATTCCAAGATTTAAATCTATTCATTATGGCAAGCATTCTCTTAGGTATCTAGGACCTGTGTTATGGGCTAAGCTACCTTCCCGTATTAGGACTCTGCATTCACTAGCGGGTTTTAAGAGGGCAGTTAGAGGACTGGATTTGGAAATGCCAATGGACGATGGTGGCTGTGTGGACTGCTTGGTTTGCAGCGCATGATTCTTATTTATGTGTTAGGCTTTTATCGTCTGGAAATCAAGGTGCCTTGGCCTAACTCTGCTGACCGCAAATTTCAGTTTTATTTAATTATACATATAATTTAATTTATTATATATATTGCAAATGGATGAATTATAATTGTGAGTGTGTAGGAAGAGAGAGTGAGTTGGTTTTAGAGAGAGACTTAGTGTAGAATTTGTACATATTTTATATGTATATTATTCTTGTATTAATATTTAGTTATTTATTAGAGAGAGGTAGAGAGAGCGAGCTAGTTTAGAGATAGAATCTGTACATATCTTACATGTAAATTATTCGTATATTAATATTATGGTTATTTATTATTTTATTTAAATTATTTTGTTGTGTCCTTACTTAGTGGTTTTATTACTGCTATTTTTTACAATTGACACATGAATAAAGTTATTGATTGATTGATTGATTGTAGTTGTTGGCGCGGTTGCAGTTGCGGGTTTGGCATTCTTGACATTGTGTTAACGCTGCTGCTCGACCAGAAACGCCACAACAGCCAAAATCAGAAGCCAGGCGTGCTCTGCCAGAAAAGAGACGACCTCCCCGGCAGCTTTGAAAAGGAAAGAAACAATCGAGCCAATGAGGCCGGGAAGGATTCCAGCAAGTTTTTTGCCAATCTCTTTCAAGCCATTTCCCAACCCTTTGGCGGTGGCTTTCAGCGACGAGTTGATGGTGCTTACGACAGCACCAATTGTGACACCAGCAGCAAGAAGGACAGCCGTATTTTTTGAAGATCTCTTTTACGCGCTCACGTAGTGGAAGCGCACTTTCTCTTTCCTCAATCTGCGTTTGCAGACGCGCAAGCTCCTCGGTTCTTTCCGCAACTCTTTCTTCCGCGGCTTCTTTGTCAGAGGGTGAGGCATTCTCATCGTTGATGATCGCCCTGTCTTCTTCATTTTGGCGTTCCGTTGTGCTTTTTGAACTTTTAGCCCGTTGAAGGCTTCTGTGTCAATTTTTTCTTGAAGTTCACTTATGTTTTTATCTAACCTGACATTTTCTTCTGTGAGCTTCTGTATATCTTCTTTTAATTTTGGCGCCTGTTTTGCTGTTTTGTTTATTTGTTCCAGTTGCTTTCTTTTATCTTGATGTTCTTTTTCAAGGTCTTTTTTCTCCTGTTTCAGTTTTTGAATTTCTTTTTCATCCAAAGGACCATGTGTATCTTCAAGAGCAGCTCTCTGTTCATCAATTACTCTCATTCTGTTTCTGATTTCTTCCATGTCATTTTTTACTTTTTTACTTTTTTACCCGCTCTGTTCGTGAAGCCTTGTTTCCATTTCAATTTCTTCGCCACCATGATAGGGTGTCGATGCAGAGACAGGCTGAGTCTGAAATGGTTGGGTTGAATTGCCCTCTTGTTCATCGTCATCGCCATCGTTGTCAATAGCATCTTCAAGTTCAGGGTCTTCGTTGCCAAAGGGTTGTGGGTCAAAAGCAGGGTTTACAAAACCACCACCTTCCGCCGTTGTCTATTGAATAAAAAAATTTTTCTATTTAATACGAAATGGCGGTGCAAACAAACCTTCGTCCAACGCTCAACGAAAAAAAATTAGGCGCGATGAAAGCAGAGCGCGCGGTCAAGCGCATCACCTTTGATCGTAGCGAGGCCAGCCCCAGCGAGACATTGTATGTAACAGTTCCCAAGCTTAATGAGCACGAGGTCCTCGTGCCAGGCTCTCTCGGACTGCTATTTGACTTAAGCTTGGATGGAGGGCACCCAGACAACTTCCTCGTTCAAAACGTCACACGTGCTCTGGTCGACAAGCTGGTTGTGAAGTACGCTGGAACCACACTGGATGACACGGTGGGATATGACATCTACAAGATATGGGAGGACCTTTTTCTCTCGCAGGAGGAGCGTGATAACATGCTGCTCGAGGGCATCCAGACTGAGGAACTCTGCAAGATCTGCTCAGGCGCGGGAGATAAAAAAACCTCGGGTGTCGACGCTGAAAACGCGCTTAACAAGGTTTTCGGAACGAAATACCGGATCCGACTGGACCATCAAATCCTGAAAGACCACGGAGTCTTTTATCCCCAAGCTCTTTACAACGACCTAGTGTTTGAGCTGAAACTTGCGCCGGCCTCGCAGGTTGTCAAAGGCTCTGATCCGGATAAACTGAAATACAAGCTGACAAACATCCAGCTCGAGTACGAAATGATGAGAAGCAAGACCTTGGCGGACGACGCGCGCAGCGTTTACTCCGCGGGAAAGGAGTTCTTATACGACCATGTGATGCGGGATCAGGTGGCCACCTTCTCAAAAAGCGCTGACTCAAGGATAAACCTCAGAGTAAGCCCCCAGAGAAGGTCCCTGAAAGGCATTCTTCTTCTCTTCATTGAGCCTTACACAGCCGGCACCAGGGATTCAGAAAAGTACATTAACCCAGACCTGACGAAAGTCGCTGTTACGGTAAATGGCTCGCCCAACCGGCTCTACAACAACGGCATCGAAGGCAAAGATATTTGGAGCGAAGTTGACCGCTTCTATGGCAAGACAAAAAACAAAACACAGCACATGAATCTGGAAAAGTTCTACACCGATGACAAGTTCGGTCTTCTGATCGATTTGCGCTCAATGGCGGATCACGCAATGCACGGAAGCGGCACACGGCTTGTGAACACACAAGACGGGGTTCAGCTCGAGCTCGAGCGAAATCTCAGTGGCTCAGGCAATGTGAACTGCCACGTTTTCGTCATCAGTGAGGCGCAAATGAATATATTGGGGCAGCAATTAGAATCTGTGCAATACTAATATAGAAATGGATCCAAACAACATACCGTTCAACGCTCTCGTTATTGGGCCGACGAATTCAGGCAAATCAAGGTTTGTGGTTGATCAGCTCCGCGGCCCTTTCCGCGGCAAGTTCGACTACATCGCGCTCATCTGCCCGACATTTGTGTATAACAAGACTTATTATCGTTTCGCTGAGGCTGACCCGCGTTTTTATGTTATCAATTGCGAACAAGATGAGGTTGAACCCTGGTTGAAGCTTGTTTGCTATTTTTTGGAGGGCACCAACGCGCTCATAATCCTCGATCACTGCGCAGCCACGAAAGATGTGAAAAAGCGCTCAGGCTCGCTGGTCAATCTCGCATTCAGCGCCCGCCACATAGGATTCAGCGTGTGGGTGCTCACCCAAAAGATGACCAGCATCACAGCTTCTTTCCGCGAAAACGTAGCTGCGATTGTGCTTTTCTATACGCCCTCACGGAAGACTTTGAAAGCGGTTTTTGAAGAGTTCGCCGGCGAACTTTCTCAAGATGAGTACAAAGAATACATTTCGAGGTTGAAAAAAACTAAGTTTTCCTACCTTGTGTTCGCACTTCGGCACCCTTACGAAATAAAATTAAAGCTCAATTAAAAATTTACAACCTATACAAAATGGCGACACCATCAACATCAACGAGCGCATTCGAAGACTCCATGACCGACGTTTTTAACTTGCTTGAAGCTGAGCCAACGAACACGCCTGTCTCTTCAGGTACTTCAGTGCAGCCTGATATTCCTGCTCTTCGTGAGCAGTCGGCCGTGCTGGTGTCGACAGGAAAATCCAAAGAAGCCCTCGGTGTGCAGTTAATACACGAACAGGTCAAGCGCCTCTCAGACAAAGATGTCGAGAAATTCACCAAACGGTACGAGGCATACGTGGGCTCAAAGACAACTGACAGCTTGATCGACAGCTTCATTTTTCTTGTGACCAAAGCGGTCGGAATGGCCGTCGGCGTCAAAGACATCGATGCTTATCAAAAAGAACTCAGAAACGACTACATCATCAACAAAGAGCTCTCCAACCTGGCCGGCACCATTGCTTTAAAGTGCAGACGTTTTCTCGCTGTGGCCAACGCGATGCTGATCACAACAAAACACATTGCTTTGAAAAGTAAGTACGAAGCAAAATCGGAAGAAATTATTGAGCAAAACTCACCAACTATTGAATAATTCCTCAGAAATGGGCAGCAATTCCTCACAAAAAAATTTTTAACTAAATATATATTTGTTTCCAAGTAACAATGGCTGAAGGAAAGCAGCAGCAACCGACCGCTCAAGCAAGCCCTGAACCACAGGAAAGCCAAGCAACTTCACAAACTCCGGCTTCAAAGCCCGCCAAAAATCCCAAGCGAGTGGCTGCTGGTAAAATGGTTGCTGAAAGAACTCGGTTGTTCCGCGAAGCACAGAAAAAAGCTTTTCTCGAGAAAATCGCAAATGAGAATGAAAAAAATCTGCGCCTGATCCTGCGCCGGCCGCACCAGAGCCTGTTGTAGCTGATTCCAAAGTCTCAAATGGTCTCAGCATTGGAATTGGCGCTACACTTGTTACGACTTATGTCAAGCGTGAAGACATCCGAGCCTTTTTTAAAAAGGAACGGGCAACTGCACCGGCACCTGCACCAGAACCTGCGCCACAGGTTAGAATATCTCCGCACCCCAAAAAAGGCATTCGACCAATGGTTTAAACATTTGTACCCTTGATAAAACATGAAAAAAGTTGACGTTCTCCAGGTTTATGTATCAACAGCCGCTATTTTTGGAATCGGAGTATTGTGGTTCGCCTTTAACCAAAAAGTTTTTTATACAGTCTGCGATCTCTTAAAGGCGCCATTCGTTGAAAATGACTCACATGTGGAGCCGGCTGAGGAGCCCGAATAATTTATTTTGAACATTTATTTTTTGTTTAACCATAGCAACCATGTCCGACAACAAGCTTGTAAAAACGCTATTGAATGCCGCAACTCTTACTGGTTTCGCCGCTGGCATCGGATGGATCGCAAAAAAGGTGGTAAAAGAGAATTTTACCTCCGATCCCAGCAGCAGTGCAATGAACTACGCAAAGTTTACTGCCGTGATGGCGGGCAGCATCGCGCTCAAACAGTATCTCGAGGACCAAAAAATCCTCCCTGACAACGTTTGAAATTCTGTATTTGGAAAATGGCACCAATTTATATAAGCATTGCAAGTATCGCGATTATGGTTGGTGGGACTGTGTTGAACGCAGCGACTTTCATCGGCGGCAATTATCTCGCGAGGGCTTTTGGGGGCGGTGATAAAGCTGCGCTTGAAGAAAAAGTGCGCCACGATAAAGCTCTCGAGGCGTATCAAGCTGCGTACGCAAAATACATGCGTGACCGCACCAAACTTCTCGACTGGATTGCAACAAACGCGCAGATAAAGGCAGAGGCCAAGCAGAACTTCACCAACACTGACTACGCTTTAAAACTCTACAATCAGGCGCACCCTGACAAGCAAATGGCACCTCCCAAAGAGCCCAAGTTCTCTGATTTCTATCAGCCAAGCGAGCAGCAAAAAAATGGTGAACTTGTTTTCGTGGGCGCCAGAGCTCTCGCCAGGGTTCCTTTACACTTTTTTCTCTTTTATAGTGATGGATGCCAAACTCGCAAAGATATACTACGGCCCTGGGGGATATTGGAAAGGCATTGCCGCTGTTAAAAAATTATCCGAGGCCGCCAAGGTACGGGAATACACCGCAAAAAAGTGGCTGGTCAAGCAAGCCCTCTGGCAGATATACCTGCCCGCTCCGAGGCGCATTCCTCGGCCAAAATTCGACGTGCCCACACCCAACGCGGTCCACTAGGTGGACCTCCTTTTTCTGCCGCACGACAAACTGCCCCGCGGGTGCAAAGTTTTCAAATTCGCGCTGACCGTTGTCGACGTGGCCAGCCGCTACAAAGAGGCCGAACCCTTGACTTCTAAAAATTCTGATGAGGTTGCCCGGGCCTTTCAGAAGATTTACAAGCGCTCACCTTTGAAATGGCCTCAACTTCTGCAGGTTGACCCCGGGCGCGAATTCATGGGCGCCGTGTCGAAAGACATGGAAAAGCACAAAACCCTTATCCGGCGCGGGCGCCCCGAGATTCACCGCTACCAGGCCATTGTTGAACGTTTCAACCGCACCCTTGCCGAGCGCTTGTTCGGGCACCAGTACGCCGTGGAAATGCGTCTCCCAGAGGGTGAGCGGTCCTCTGCGTGGGTGAAAAGACTTCCTGAAGTTGTTTTGGCTTTGAACAACGAGAAGACAAGCCTTACCGGCAAGAAGCCCGCAGAAGCTATCAAAGAGAAATCTGTTTATTCCAAACCATCAACACCTTATAGAAGGCCTGTTGGAAAGGACAAAAAAATCCTCCCCTCTCTTGTCCAAGTTCGTTTTCTCTAACAACCCTGGGAGCTTGAAGGTGGCGTGAAAAGAGCCACAGATCCAATCTGGTCGTTGAAAGTTTTTAACATTGAAAGATCTTTTTCCAAACCGAATCAACCCGTTCTCTACTATTTGCACGACGGGCCCAAGCGCGGCTTTGTGCGTGAAGAGCTCCTGGTTGTCCCTCCAAACACCGTTCTCCCGCCGGCTAACTTAAACTGAACAGTGAACCTCGTTTTAAAGAAATAAATGTCAGTTGAAAATGGGGAGTGGACGCAACGGTGTTTTAATTTACAAGTCAAATTTATGCAAAAATGTGTTCCTGCCAACAATCAAAATAACAATCATTATTGTGTTGTTAATGACAGAAAAACGCTTGTACGGAAAGAAGACTTTTTTGTCGACCCTTTCTTTATTGACTTTTTGCGCAGTTTGGACCCACGCGATGTTGTCCAAATCCTTGGGGTTCAATCAATTCCAAATGCTGACAAGTCAACATCTGCCAATAAAGCTGCCATCTCTTCAAGTTTAGCTTCTGTTGGTGTAGTCCCAAATGCTGTCAAATCAACATCTGCCATCTCTTCAAGTTCAGCTTCTGTTTTGATGTACCCGTAAGCATTTGTATGGATACCGTCGTCCGCTATCCAGCGTTTTGAATCAAATGCGGACAGCGAAATCTTGTTGACGTGCATGCCGTAGATTTGGTGTCTCTGGCTTCGAAGAATGTTCATTCCGTGCCATAACTGTTTCGCACCTAAAAGCGTTTCCTTGTACTGTTCATGCTTGATTTGTTTCTTGACAACGCACTTTTTTACGCCCTTCGCTTTTTTGATGTTTTTTTCGTCCGCCCTCAGAATCGAGTACAATTTCGACCTCAGACACACGCACTCTGCTATCGGCGTTCCGGCACATTCATCTTTCATCTTGCCCAAGACTTTTTTGTTCGCGGATGCTCCTTCGGGTAATCGCTCGTATCATAAAGGTTTTTGTTTTTTGCGATGTCTTTGTAGACGTCGTCCGTTTCTATCTCAAGCAGAAGGCTGTCGGTGTCTATGTACAAAAGCTCGCACTTTGGGCCGTAGAAAAAGTCATACATCAGGATCTTGCTGTTGTCGAGGATCGTCATGCCCGCGTAAACAGGTTTGTTCAGCAGCAGGCGGCTTTTATGCATGTGGATCCCCGCCATGTCGTTTGTAAATTAGGCAAACCTTGAGTACAAAGGGCTGGCAACCAACTTCCTTATTTTGTTTTCCTCGACGCTGCGCACGAGTTTTATGTCAACACGTTTGCGCAGGTTTTCCATGGTTTTGCCGAAAACCGAGTTGTTCATGGGCTTGTAAAAATTCTTTTCGAAGTCGTTCCTTGCGTTTTTCCTGAACTCAGTGTTCATCCTAATGTATGGCTCCATCCAGCATTCTTGCTCGAACTCCAGCACCCTGTGCACTCGTTTAAGTTTCATGCCCTGCTTCAGATAAAACTGAAGGTTTCTGTAACGCACGACATAGTTGTTTTTGTCTTCGAGTGTCAGCAACAGCTTCTTGCTGCCCGGGGGTATTTTTATATCCAGGTCTTTCATCAAACCCTTCTGGTAGTCCGACATCTTTTCCTTTTTTACTTCCTTTTTTTCCGGTGCCAGTGGATAGCTGTTGTGCTCCTCGTGCAGTTCTCCGGGATATTCAAGATCAACCTCGAGAATCCACCCATTCCTCGCGTTCTCTTTTTTCTTCACAATCTCCTCCTCTGTGGGCATAACGCGTTTCCATTTGAAATCTCTTTTGGGGAGGGGCCTGCTCATTGCCCATCCGTAAAGGTTGTTTGCGTCGAGATATATGATGTATTTTTTCGGCTCGCTGGGGTTGTAGTCAGGAAGCAGGGGGTTGTTTGCCTTGGCGTACCTCTTGCTTACCATCGAGATTCCTCCACGCATTCCTCTTTCCACGAAGAGATGCATTTCAAGGTCTGTGAATAGCTCCAACTCAACCCCTGTCTTTTTTAATAGCGCGTCCCACGAGAAGCCTGATTACGTGCAATAATGTGCCGGATCCAACTTGTACTGCTCTTGACACAGGTCTCTGAAGTTCTCAAAAACGTCTGCCAGCAGGGCGACGTCCGTTTTCACGTAAAGGTCGTGGTAGTCGCCCAGTGTTTTACACTCAAAAACCTCCTAGACCCTCTGCGCGTGCGCGTACTCCTCGTCTGTTATGTGCTCGTCTGTGAGCTTACTGTAAAACTTGTCTTTCTCCGGCAGCCTTGTCTCGCTGAATCTGTCCCATGTGTCCATGTACTCGTAAGGGTAGATCCCTTTTTTGTAAAGCAGTTCGCCACCATTTGCGATGGTTGTTGTTATTTTCAACGTCTCCTTGGGAGTTGCGGAGACAAGTGCATCAAGGCTTCTTAGCAAAAAGTTCAAACTGTCTATGAAATGCAGACTCCCCACTGAAAATGTGATGTATTTCTCCATGTTGTTGGCGATGCATCGGACTTCTTTCTGCTGCTGTGACATCGCTTGTATAAGGTGGTGCGCGTCATAGCCTCTGAGGTTGTGAAATACAACAGGTATTGGGACCGTTTTGGGTTTTATTCGCAGTTTAAAATTGCACGCGTTGTGCGCGGCTCCGCGGAACCTGCCGGAGATGTGGCAGTGGTCTTTTACCGAGTCTCTGAAGTTTTTCTGAAGCAAAGGTTCTGTGCAGAAGAAACACGTTTCCTGATTTTTTGCTATCCATTCGTCGTTTTGTCTTTTATTTCTTTTATTCTTTTTAGTCTTATGAAATCTAATTCTTTCTGCGCTTTGTAAAAACATTTTTTGTGACTTTGGCCACAATACATGTCTGTTTCATTGTTCCAAACTGGCAATGAGTCAAGGAATTGGTCTTTTATCAAACTTCTGTTACAAATATGACAATCTGTTGCGTTTTTAAATTTTTCCCAGTCTTGTGCCGTCATCACAAGTGGCTTTGGTGTGGCCAAGCTTTCTCTTATTGTCTCCTCCTGCAGAATGTCACTTAGAAACTTTCCCACCGCATTTTCGCCCCTGTAAACTTTTTGCCCTGTAATTTCGCCGTCGCTTCTAATAATAATAATAATAATAATAATAATAATAATAATAATAATAATAATAATAATAATAATAATAATAATAACAATAATAATGGTTTATTGACATTCCACAAAAATAGGCTCTTCTATGCCAATATATATCTACAATACTATATATCTATGCCACTATATATCTACAACCATGTACGCATACCCGCTTGCTTCGTGCCATTCTGTCTTCTCCGTGTAGCTTTTTTGTTTGCTCTCTGGCCCGCGAGAACAGCCTGGAATCTTTCTTACCAAAGCCTCAAAGTCCGCGTATATCACGTACGGTGCCTTTATCTGTTTCCCCTCTTCCGGCATCTCGATCCTTGTCGGCCTGCCATTCACGCCGTTGCAATATTTTTTGTGGTTATCGGGCAAATCCGCTCGTGAGAAACCTGTTAAGCACATCATGCAGTAGTGCTTTGCGCAGCAGTTTTTGGTCTGATCAAAAAGCAATGCGGAGACCCGTTTTACGTAACAAGAGTGCTGTTTTTCCCCTGACTCTGGTAAATTAACCTCTTCCTTACTTATCCTGTGAACTGTCACACAGTTGTTTTCCCAGCCAAAGACATTTATTGCGAGGCCTTTGTTTTGCGCTTCAAGCTTGTCTATCTGTTTCACCGGTGTTGGGAAATCGATGCCTTGGTAGTTTATACCGTCTTTGACAGGATAGCTGATTTGTCTGCTTTGGTTCTTATTTTTCGGTGCAGGAAATAATGCAGCTCTGAGTGCCCACTTCAAACATTCGTTGTACGTAATCACTAAAGATATCAACACAGGCTGCAATGTTTGGGCAAAAGTTTATTGACAAAGAAGGGTCCACGGGCGGACCGATAAACTAAAAGGGAGGCGTGGGTGGGAAAGAAAACGAGCGAGCACACTGGCTGACAGGATCGAACAATCTGACATGCGATCCTCAAACACGAGAAAAGAAGCGTGGCCGACATGACACGCGGGGCATGTTATCTATCCGTAATTATCAATCATCACTTAAGGTGATCATTATTCGTTTTTCACGTTTATTATGGCCTTCTTGTTTGCTAGTTTGGCTGGAAGAGGCAAATATGTTCCTCCGCGCAGCGGCTGATAGCGTGCGACGTTCACGTATGCTAGCTTTATTCTTTCAACTTTCCATCGTGATCCCTTCTCTGACCAGTTCTCTCCGTTTGCTCTTCCTATGAATTCATCAAATGTTTGTCCTACCAGTTCTTCTTCATGTCTGTTAAAAACATGCTGTTCTTTTTCATGAAAATAATGTTTTATGTATTGCGTTTCTCCGTTTCTTACTATTGAAAACTCTACCTGTAACCCATAACTTACTTTTACGCTTTTCAACTTTCGGATTTATTTTCCAACCAAATCTGTAAACTTTTCTTTGTTTTATCCTGCGAACTCTAAAAGATCTTTATTGTTTGGATTTTCTTCGGATACAATCATCCACCATACTCGTAGCCATTCCCGGTAATTACTTTGTGATATTATAAACTCGTCTTTTATTACATCAGGATCTATTTCTGGGTGTTGATCTTGTTCCAGAAATTCTTCCAGAAATTCGTTTGGTACAGCCATGTTGTCGTATATACTTGTGCTGATATTTCTTCAAATGGAAAATAAATTCTGCGACACAATAGTAGAAGTGCATGCATTTCTTCAATTGGAAAAATAATTCTGCTACACAACCGCTCGCTTGGCTGGTCACGCTCTTTTGTTTACTCGTGTTTGCTTACGAGAGCGGAAAAAAAATTATGGCAAACAAATTTCAGCTACCAAATTTGCACAAGCGGCTGCCAGACAACAAACTGCAACCAGACAACAAAATAATTTTTCGCAAATTTATGGTTGCTCTGGCCAAAAATGCGCCTTTTTAACACACATGGTGGTTCTGCGGAAGACAGATTTGTATGCTGGGCATTTATTTTTTTGCCTCGACACATACGAAGTGTGCAAAGCGAGCTTCGTTGTGTCGAGGCTTTATAAATGCCCTGCATACAAATCTGCCACCCTCGCTTGGCTGGCCACGCTCTTTTGTTTACTCGAGTTTGCTTAATTATTTGCTTTCACACACAAAATCCATGGTGGTTCTGCGGAAGATTTGTATGCTGGGCATTACAAAGCCTCGACACAAACGAAGTGAGTAAAGCGAGCTCGTTTGTGTCGAGGCTTTATAATGCCCAGCATACAAATCTGTCGCAGAACCACCATGGATTTTGTGTGTCCATGTTTGAGGGTCTCAATGGGGTTAACCGTTAGCCGTACAATGGCCAAAAATTTAGCCGTTAGGCGTAAAAATGAAAGAATTTTAACCGTTAGCCGTAAAAACTGTTAACCGTAAAAAGTCTAGACGAATTAAGACGAGAGTCTCCAAACTCATTTTTCGCATTTTTTCTGCTTGGGAAGCTTCTACTTGGATTTTCTTCATTTAGCCTGTCTGCCTCATCAAATAAGGAGACAATTTCTTCTATCATCACACCCACTGGCGGCGTCCAACTAGAAAGCTCTGCTACTTTGGACGTTGCACACTTATTTACTTCTACATTAAGGCCTAATTTCATTCTTCTTTTCTCTCTTTGTTTATGATATAGATAGTGCATAAATACCTAGGAATGTGAATAAAGGGTTGATTGATTGACTTCGTTTGGCTCTGGAGATGTTGCGGTGGCGTTTTCATCCTCAGAAACTTTCTTTCTATAGCGCGCGCATTTCAAAAAGAAGGTATCTATCGCGAACTGAGCGTTGTGTTACACGAAACATAGGTTCACTCGAAATTACAAGTTAACAGGCAAAACTTTCCCAAACTTCACCTCTTTCAACTGTGCCTTTTTTTTTGCTGCCAAGGTTGGAACTGAAGAATTTCTTTAAGAAAGACTACGTCATGAGTTTCTGTCCATTTCATGGCTTTGGGTGGTCAGCGCACATATCACTGACGCCCCCTTATAAAGGTGCGAATGGATAACTGCAGCACGTGCTCATTTCTTATTCAAAATTACATAAACAAAACTGCTCGTCTGCTTTGCCAGAGATTAGTTGCAGAGTACGTTACAATACCAACTACAATTCCCAAATTCGCAGCACGGCACGGCAGCAAAAATCGAGGCAAAATTACTGGAATATCTTGAAATTCATGCGGAGGAAATATGACATAAAACTGGGATATATATTTCGAAAAATGTTGTAAAAGGCAACTTTGAAGGTCTGAAGAGGTTAACGAACATTTTATAATGTTTACAGAACTAGCAAATACTTTTTAACAGTTTGGACGATCGACAAACGGCTTGGCACTCTGACTTAGCAAGCATTGGCGAGGCTTCTCACAGAAATTTGGGTTCGTGGCTTGTTTCGTCAAAGAGTATCAAGTATAGAAAATATAAAGACAACGATAAAGCTGAATATAAGAGACTATAAGATTTCCGCAATTCTGCTCCAACTATTTTCTTGAAACTTGGCTATGATATGTATTAAGTTAATAGATGCTGATTCTAGAAATTTAACGAAAATTTATCGGCAAAATGTTTTGCTGGATGCGATTTTGTTCAAGAAGGTAGGTCCATGAAAACGCCAGTAACATTAAAAATATTTTTCATCAGTTAAATCAAATATAATTATATTATTACTGAGTGATAGGAGAAAGTTTTTCCAAAGTTTCATTGCATTGCATTGCATTGAAGTTATGACACAAAGTTTGGCAACGACGAATTCGCTCGGAATAACTTCGGAGCCACCTCAAACCCCTGAAACAGTTATTGCACTGTTGGATACTACTTCTAAAAACAGTTTTTTTGTTTGTTGACCATAATTTACGCACAAATTGCCAGCTACTGTCTCACGGGTTAAATGAAATCACTCTAAGCCCACACGCAAAGTACAACTTTTTTGTTAAAAAATGGATATTTGACTTAAAAAAAATTCGTGCAGAGGGTTTCACTCGAAAACCAAAAAAAAAAAAAAAGAAAAACATGCTGCAAACTGAAAATCCCCCACCAGCTTCCCCTCCCGTCCTTGTCACTTTTCTGATGGTCTGTCGCTAAAAAACAAGGACCGCAACAATAGACCATATTCACGATAGCCGCCATGACGGTTGTCACATTGTAATGCAAATTAGCCACGTTGTCTGCCAGGCGGCAAACATTGAAATGATGTCGTTTCCCGGAAAATCGAACGGTCTGAATAGTGAAGTATCTGCGTTAAAGCCACATTTGAGAGCCAAGTTATGGAATAATTGATGATTTGATTATAAGTTTATTTTGAAATAGTTACGCAATACTTTGACTTGTTAACTACGCAAGTCGTTTCTTTTTTATAATGTGCCAAAATTGCGTTAAAATTAGAATATTTAAACCACAAAACAGAAAACAAAGCATGGCTATAAAGAAAATTATCATAAATGATAAGAAACCAGCTGAAATTTGTCGATTTAGGCTTCTTTGCCTCCTCACAAATCACGTGCCTAATTTGCATTACAATGTGACATGGTGGCTATCGTGAATAAGGTCTATTATCTGAGTCTAAAATGTCCAAGTCAAGCTTATGAATATTTTACTTAATAAAGGATGATATTGTTGGTAGGTTTCTATTGCCTTTAAGTATTATTAGTAGTAGTACCTGTTTTCGCCGTTAATGAACAAATATAAGCTCGCAACGTTGTAGATTATCAGTTCATTATCTTTCTCTGGCACACCATAGCTAAATGGCGTTCCTTGTCCTGCATCACTTGACTTCATCCATAAGCAAATGGTGAATTGCGACAAACTGCGCATTCCCCAAATATTGACGTAGTCACTCACACCTTTTTCTGGGAAGAACAGAGTATAACCTGGAAAATAATTGAGTAAACGATTTAAAGAGGCTTTCTTACAAAACCATATGCAGAAAAGGCGTACTGAAAATTATGTTAAGGTCAATTGTATGCCAAAGAAAAGGGCGTGCTTGCTAGCCAGCATCAGCAGTAGCCTGGGTATGTTGCAGGAAAAGATACGCGAGCGAAGAGGTGGGACTGGGGTGAAGACGGCTTCCGCGGAATACTCAAAAATGGCGTTTGTGTTACACCTGCGCGACTTCGACGAGACGGAATTGTGGTTTTCACTGTCGCGCTAGCAAAAACGAAATTCAAACAATTCAACTACAGAAGCTTAGAATTTCAGAGAGTGTAGGTGATAAATAAAAAAATTCTCCAAGTATCGGGCCTGTGCGGTGTCCCGTTCGTGAGTTATTTGCCGAAACGTTCCAAAAAAAATTGCAAAGCTTAGTATGGATACGCCATATTTGTGTCCTTCCGAGGGGCACAAATATGGTCGTCGTGATGCACGCGAAACCATCTGGAATTCAATTGTGCTATAATAGCGACTACTTTTGGCTCATGAGCTGTTATATTTACACATAAACACCACTTATTATATCTGAAATGTTTAAACATGGTGGTGTTGGTGGTAGTAGTAGTAGAAAAACTTTAATTATACACGGTACTTCCATCCAGGATTTACAATTCAGTATTAAAGAGAATAAAACACTAACTGCACTAACTAAACTAGCTACTTATAATGGCATAGGAAACCTGTTTTACAAGGATGCCGCGTGTACGACGAAATTTATTGGACGACCTCATTTTGGGAAGAGTAACTTCTCAATTTCACTTTAAGAGCTTCTGCCTGAGAGACCAGTGCAGAAATGAAAATAAAATTTATGCACAGAGTCCTCATGTAGACTTTCGCAATATGCCAAAGTTTCAGCTTTATCGAGCTCTTTGCAGCTGAGGTCTGGATAGCGTCCCGGTCTCTCTGAGGTCCATTTTGAACCAAATTTTGGGTAGTTTTCAATTACTCCATCATAGACTAATTTAAGACAAAAACAAAGTAATTATTTAAAGCCAAATCACTAACCTTTTATAGTTGTCTGTAGCATAAATCAAAACGTAGGCCTTTTTTGCATATCAAGAATAACCGGAATTGACCTATTTGAATGCCCACAATTTAGATCATAAAATTTTAGCATTCGGTAAAATTTTGCAGCCTTATTCTAGTGATATCAAGTAAAAATTACTAAGGTTGATGCGTTTTAACTTAGCAGGAACTTACTCAAAAGAAACTAACCAAGCCCACTTCTGGTAAAAGTGATTAGTTGGTGTCTACATAAAAAAAATACCTACCTAGTAATTTGCGTTTTAATTTGAATTCTTGTGTTATTGTGATTCCTCAGAAATAAAAGTTGTCCAACTATTTTTAGAAATTTTCTTTGAATGTTCCCTTACAAACACTGCTTCAAACCATGCTCGCAAAAGAGATATGATGGCTCAATCTTACCTTATTTATGCTACTCACGCGCGCTATTTTATCGTTTCACGGAATATTTGCGGTAGCTGAAAGGAAATATTATTAAAAGAATACTTTGCCAAAGACTTAATAGCTAGCAAGCCTCTTCATCATATCTGTCATCGTGTTGATTCACACATGGTTGCCATAGCCACGAGATCTTGAAATTCCCTGAAATTTACCTCACAAATGTAAAATTTCCCTGACCAATTTAATTGCAATGTCGCAAATTAGCCCAGGTAATGGCCTCCAACCTCCCCTCACAGCTAACCGCTCCACCCATTTATTTATCGCTGAATTGGCAAGAAATAAATAAATAATATTAAAATTTCTCTTTTCCCAGACTTCTGTCTCTGAAAGACTTAAACTTTCCTTTACCCGAAATGAAATTCCCTGAATTTTCCCTGACCTTGAAGAAGGCTATTCAACAGACTCGTCAGGCGTTTACGAGTTGTCTCATGATTGTCCAGTAGGTCTGCATGAACATCCCTCCATGATAAATGTATTTCATACCTTCCATACTGGAAGGAGATGTTGTCAATAAAATTACTGTGAATGGATTGTTCAGTATTCGATATTTCTAACGATTCCAGGTCCCCGAACCGTCTGGGCTCTCTAGTAAGGTCACTGCTGTGAGGCTGTGATGGTTCAGTAGCACATCTCAATACATGGGTACTTGATACCAGGTTCACAGATGTATCACCGTCGTGTGTTGATGTCTCTATTGGTCTAGATAGGACCCAGCCTAACCTTGCGTGTAATGCTGATGGACCACTTTCTCCTCTTTTAGCTCCTCCGGTCATGACTTGGCAGTATTGGTCTGATCCAAAAAGTATGTCCACCTCTGCTGGTTCTTCTCCGGTCGAGTAATCAGCGAGGTGAATTCCATTGAGGTGTTTGTACATGTTTCTTGCCAGGGCTACAGTCTGACCAGTAAGCGGTTCACAAATGAGTGGTGCAGAATAGGCTGACATCTTCATTTCTGTTTCATATGGGAGTTTAACACTAAATCAAACAAAATCTTTACTTTCTCATCTTCTGACCCAAACGTCGTTATAAGCATTGTCTCTTGACATTCAACTGACAAACGTAGCTCATTCTTCAAACGTCTTGTGATGTAGCATCTCTGACTCCCTCTGTCAAGCATTATTCTGGCTGTCACACATTTCTCTGTAGATCCCGTCTTAAAGATGAGTGTTTGAGCTGTATGTAGGAGGATTGGTGTTGCAGAACTGATAAAATTGTTACTTGGGAGTGATCGGCTTTCACTGATCTTCTAGGTGTACTTTGCCCTTTTGCTCAGCTTTGTCTTTTCGGCAGGTTGCTGTCACAGATGCCGACATAATGACGACCACCACATGTGAAATATTTCACTTTAGATTTGCATCGGCTGAGGTGATCTTTCCTGAGACACAAATAGCATCTTCCGGCTTTCTTAAGAATATCTCTTCGGGCCCTTACATCAGGAACTGTCTCACAGCTATTCGATGGATGATGTTGCTTGCTATAGGTACAAGTTGGCTTGTTGTCTGATTTAGTAAATAGTGCCTAGGCTAGGGGTGGTAACTTCCAATGTTTGTTCTTTCGGAATGGTTGTTCTGACTGTGGATTGCTATTGCACTGTGCAGCTCTCTGCCTTGCCTTCAATTATTCATGCATAACTGCCAACTCCCTTGACCTCTCTGCTAACAGCTAAACATATTTCTTGTGGTACCTTGTTGATTAGCACAGATGAAAGCAAACTATGATAGGATTCTGATAATACCACGCACATGCACCTCCACCAAGTCATAGACTTATCTAAGTCCCCTTAGATCTTGATTAGAATGAACAGGCGCCATTTTAATTAGGTCATCCATGTATTTGTCTACAAGCATCTGTTTGCTGCCAAACCTGGTCTTCAAAATAGTGGTTTCCTTTGTTCGCGTTGTAGACATTTTCACCCAAACGATAAGGAAAGTGATCAATGTTTTTATATCATTTTCAGATCATTGTTTTTATATCACTTATATATTTTTTTCTTGTATTAGTATTAGTGTAGTTTCTAGTCCTTAACAGCGTCCCCTAATTAGTATATGAGGTATTATTCCACAGGCTACAAGGTTTTTGACACTTTAATAAAGTTCTCATCATCATCATCATCATCATTGTTAACTAAAAAGTATCATTGGCCAGCAATTTTTCTTTCACTTTTAAGGGGACAAATGAATGGGACATAATGTATTTATTATGTTTTTCTTTGGGCCAATAAAATCCTTTTCAACTGATTCTGGCATTAAAAGTGGTTACGTCATAAGTGTTACACTTGTGACGTCGGGGAGCAAAAGCGTCAAGCATTTCTCGGCTGCTGGAAACATACGTAAAATATAATAATTATGTGCATTTCATTATTCAAGATACCTGATTCACCGCTGACATTCTCACTCAGGATAGCCAAAACAACGTAAACAAACACAAGAAACATGACTCAATTTTCTTCACCTAGAAACGAAATCTAAACTTTAGATTGTTGACAATAAAGTAATAAATAATATAGATAACTTATTACAAACATAAAAAGGAATAGGATTAAAAACTTTAAACATGGACATTGTGGTAAAAAGTGAGCGGCGCGGTGGCGTCATAGTTAGTGCGCTCGCCTCCGGGTCGAGCAGTCCGGGTTCGAACCCTGGCCGGCGACATTTCGTGTTCTTGGGAAAAACACTTTACTCTCACAGTGGCTCTCTCCACCCAGATGAATTTAATGCTGGGGGTGACCTTGAGACGGGCTAGCATCCTATCTAGGGGAGTAGAAATACTCCTAGTCGCTTAGTCACCTGATCAGCAACTTAGGCTCGAGTGCGGAATTTATCATGGAAAAAAGGGGAAAGGGCTTGAATGTGGACAAAATATAATGCAAGAACGTAAGATGCAGTCAAAGAACTGGAGGGAAAAATTTGTATGTTTTGTTGGATATGACGTTATACTGACTGGGTTGGATCGTTTCAAACATTAGTTTTAAAAATAAAGGAAAACCAGTGTTTGGGAGAGACTTAGGTTCTTGATCGGTTTGATTTGATTTGAGCTGTTAAGCTACGGATAAAGGGAAAAATTTGTCGCTGGGTTAAAAGAACATGGATAAAATTATCTCAACAGTTTTTATTGCAACTAAAAATAAATTACGTAATCTTCAATCGCTGAAATTGTTCCTGGTAACACGCGCGTATAAAAATATGCAACTGACAGGTAAATATTATAATTTGGTTTTATCAACTGGGTTGATAATGTCAATTGGCCACCGTAAAGAGATTCAATTGCTGACGTTAATTTCGAGCGTTAGCCCTTCGTCGGATCTTCGAGCTTCGCTCCGACGAAGGGCTAACACTCGAAACGTCAGCAATTGAATTTGCTTTTATCTTGTTATACTTCCCACCGACGAAGCACCACAGTTTCTTTAGAAACTTACCCCCTCTGACACGTAAATAGATAGG
>OX393561.1:8580384-8650384 GCA_947652115.1 Blastomussa wellsi
ATACATTTCCTGAAAGCTTTCTGATAAATGAGAAATTCGAATATGTTTTCCCGTTATTTCTTTTCAATTTTAAGCTTTCGAAATTTTGCGGAGCAAAGCGTTATTTCCCGTTTCCTTTTTACGAAGCTTAAAAAGAGTGTCCGCTCTGATTTTTTAATTTCGTCTTGGTTAAAAAGTTATGGCTTTTTTGTTAAAAGATGTCACAACATTTCGATCATCAAACTTTAGAATGGTATAAAAAAAGAAAACAATGTGATCTTTGGGAACTCGGAAACACGGTTTTTAAGGGCCATTTGTGACGAATCATTTGCGATCCGCGATAACTGAGGCGTGTAAACGAACTTCGTAAAGAGGAAATGGCAAATATAGCTTCCCTGTATAAAATTTCAAAAGCTTGCATTTTTTGAAAATAAGGAAAACCATATTCGAATTTCTAATTTATTAAGCTTTCCGGAAATTAAAACAGTAAGATAGGAAAGTCGTGCATACGACATTGAAGAAACAGTCGGCAAAATTTTTACTTTACTTTTACAAATTTAAGCAACGACCAAAAATTATAAAAGTTTGCCAATGACTCACCGGAAAATGTTTTAAATTTTGATGTGCGTAAACTGTAATTAAAAAAATGATCACATGTAGCCTTTAACATGTAATATAGCAAGCCAAGTAAAATCTTGCAATCGTTCTACGTACAGTGAACGATGAAAGATTAAGTAGCTTAGGGGACCCTTTGATCATCCAGTTTCCGTTCTATTTCTTTTCCCTTTATTTTACTGCCTTCCTCGTTAAAAATTCCTAGCTGCGGCCCTGGCTGGTCTGAGGAGTTTAAAATTCGAGTGGATTAAACAGATCAAATCTAAATACGTATTTTTAGGATTCATCGTTGGTGCATTTCTTTGGGATAGGATCCGAAAAAATCTAGCCCAGTGGTTCCATTATCAAACGTTTTCAAGCAGCTATTTCGATTAAAATGCAAAAATATAAAAGGCAACGGTAGCTCGATCAGTGTTAAGGGTGCATTTTAAACCAAATGCATGTTTTGTATTTTTAACTCGTGAATTAGCCATTTTCTAAACAAGTAGAGGACTTGGTATGAATGCTTAAAATCAGTTGGATTCGATTGGGTTGAAAAGTAAATCCTACCACATGAAAGAGCACTCACGTGTGATTTGAGCATGATTGGTGTAAAGGAAAGTCAATGGTGGGTCTTGAAAAACTCCTCAAACAAGAGAGTTTAGTGTGGAGTTGAGGGGCAGCTGTCCTTCCAATCTATACAAAGGTCTCTTAAATATTAGATCAACCAACCAATCAATCAATCAATCAATCAACCAACCAACCAACCAACCAACCAACCAACCAACCAATCAATCAATCAATCAATCAATCAATCAATCAATCAATCAATCAACCAACCAACCAACCAACCAACCAACCAACCAACCAACCAACCAACCAACCAACCAACCAATCAATCAATCAATCAATCAACCAGCCAACCAACCAACCAACCAACCAACCAACCAACCAACCAACCAACCAACCAATCAATCAATCAATCAATCAATCAATCAACCAACCAACCAACCAACCAACCAACCAACCAACCAACCAACCAATCAATCAATCAATCAATCAATCAATCAATCAATCAATCAATCAATCAATCAATCAATCAATCAATCAATCAACCAACCAACCAACCAACCAACCAACCAACCAACCAATCAATCAATCAATCAATCAACCAACCAACCAACCAACCAACCAACCAACCAACCAACCAACCAACCAACCAATCAATCAATAAATTAAAAAAATGATCACATGTAGCCTTTAACATGTCACTTTGAAACACTACTCGTCTACAAACTACAAAAAATGCCTAAACGTTTCAGCACAAAACGGGCTTCTTAAGACACGCTTTTCGGAATCCAATAAAAACAAACTTTTTCGTACCCGAACAGTTTTTCAGACGTTTGGCAAACACACACCTGCTGTGTATTACCGGAAGTGCTGTTTGCAATTGTGTTTACCTAGACTTGTAATCCGGAGGTCCCAAGTCCAAGCCCTCCTCCCTCCCAATAAAACTGATCCCGACTTCAACTCCTCCACGCTTTGTAAATAGCCAACTGGTCGGCCTCCCGTCAGCTGGGATTTTTAGCAACTTTCTGTTTCATTTGCAATAATTGTTTATGTATTTACAGTGTCCTCAGTTAGCACAGCAGTGCTAAAGACATCGTCACTTAAAGTGATTTATTTATAGTTTATCACGCAGATTGCTGTTGCAACCTGGCTTATTTCAGTCACGAACCCAAACTGTACGAATCAAAACAAGAGACAACAATCGGCACTGATCTAGATCAGTCGCTGTGCGCCCGGAAGCCGTATTGATCATGTTTTTGTGAAGGCCTTTGTATTTTGGCCCGCTTCGACTAAAACTAAATAATAACTGATACTTTCTGTTTAGCGCGAACAGTGTTATCCGGTAGTTTTGTCATTGCAAAAAATCCATTTTTGGATTCTTCGTTTCTTTGAGTGCGAGGTATCCGTGTGATCTAAGATCAAGAACAAAATCTTGGACTCTCCCAAAGCAACGCACCTTTTAGTTAAACATACCACTCAAACTAAAACGAAGCAGATATTTCACAGACAAGCTTGCAATACAAACTGGTGGAAGAGAGAATAATTGGCTGTTTAATAGGCATGACCAAGGAGTATTTAAACAAGGATCAGCCAAGACACAACTCCAGTTAGTGGTCAGAATAGGACGCGAACACGGGGATCCAAGCAATTCTTGATGTTTACGTAATATTCCCCATGTTTTTTTAGTAGAAAACATTTAGATAATAGTCGCCAAAATGGCATCGACCGTTTAACAAAAGGGAAACTACCGCTGGCGAATAATCAGTAGACAGTATTTATAGTATTTTTTACTTTAGCATTTGTCAGGTAGATTATTTTTAGACACGAACGTTTGCAGAATTATATGAATAATTATCTTTTGGAAAATTTACGAGTTTCTTCACATTGGAGCTGCTTTTAATAATTATGACACTACATGCACATACTCACTCGGCGATAGAGAACATCCTTTTAATCAAATAACTTCATTTCTTTATTCTTGTTGAATATGAACAGCAAGGTTTTAAACTTGCGATATGTTAAATGAAGTAATGCTCACTTTCCAAGCAAGCGTCTATTTGTAAGGCGTATTCCTATCAGCCTACCGTTACAAAGGAATTTAACTTCTTACGTTAGGTACATCAAAATGGCCACTGTGTGTTTCTTTGTCTATGTACGAATATACGTTTTTTATTGTCTTTACTGGCTCAAGCAATTAGCTTCGATATAGCAGTTGACAACCAGTTGTTATATGAATCCCAGTGGTACGTTATATGAATCCCAGTTGTGTGAATACGCCTTATACGTCGGCGTGCGAATGAAATATATACTGTAATTATAAGAGTTCTTTTGCTCTATATTATCTAGGTTTAGTTAAATAATCTGATAATCTTTTTCTAAGTTTGTTTGGTCACATAAACACTCGAAATTCTAAATAGCACTAATGTGCTACGTCATATCTCCAAACGCATGCAAAAAAGAGCCACTTCCGTGTTGAGTCATTCGTATGCAGGCAAACAATAGCACAAGCTTGACAGCATTTTATAACTAACAACTAATAACTAACTTTTATAAAAAACAATTACAGTACATTACGTTGCAAAACAACTTGATGAATATTAAATCGATATTTAAAAGTTTTTGATGTATATTTCAATTTATATTTTATAATTTTTAACAAAATTTAAAACACATTCAAATCTAATGTTTGCGACCAAGCACGCAATAAGCAGTTTCAGTATTTTCTTCTCTCTATCTTTTGTATAAATCAGAGGAAGAGGGTGTAAACATTTTCGCTGGACTTGAAGGTCAATAAAAGGATTTTACGTCAGGTCTTGAAATTTCGTGCCATTAATTTTCGCGATAACTATTTTTCCCGGGCTGTCATTTTTGCGATTTTCTTTTGCAGTCGAGTAAATTAACGCAGGTGAACATGAGTAACAATAGAGCAATCACTGCCATCTTAATCATCATTGGAAAGTGACGACCCTCGTCACATTCAGATTTAGTCCACTTTCCTATCGTTACCTTCGGAGAGTCACTACTTAACGGAGTGACTAACGAGAAGCTAAGGCGTGTAAAATGTATGTAGAAAGATATATTTTGAATGAAACTTCGTTAAAACAGGCAGTTTATCTTCGGCACAACAAAGCAACGGCTGCCTTTGAAATTAGAGCCATCTATAACAAACACCAGCTAGATCAGTTTGGTACGTTGAACTTGAAATTTTCAATAATTAAAATCAACTTTGAGGTATTTTACAATTTCGTTGAATGAGTAAGCGACCCTTTGCACTTATCCGACTTGCGCGGTGTATCTTTCCGATCCATCAGCTTATTTCTCCCTCTTCGTTTTCTAAGCCATTCCCAAATCTTGTTTAATGCATTTTTAAAGTTGTCGTTTCTATATCCATACAATATGGGATTTAACAGGGCATTAACTGACATACATATGACTTTTGTACAAGTTACCACAATAAATTTCGAAGTTTCGGAGAAGCCTCCCTTCTCTCCTGTTGCTATAGCAACATGCGATAAACACATTGGTACTGCCATAAACATTAAGTTGCTCCCAACTAAAAGAAAAATTCTACGTGCAAGTATTGCCTCCCTCTTGATTCCAAATCTGCTGCCTGACTTGCGAACCACCACAAAAATATGTACATAGAGCGGAATGGTTGGCAAATAACCTATAGCACTTATAGTAACTGACGTTATGGTATACGCCAGATACTCCTTCTCTAAGACACTCTGAATTGAAAGGCAGATAAAGGTTTCATAACCTTTGGTTCTGTAAATACCTGCATCAGCCAGGGACCATCCGCCCATTGCCATGGAAACTGACCACGTGAACAATATACAGTAATATGCGTGCTTGACACGCAACCTAATGTGAAGTTTCATGCAGAAGACTACAGCTAAATACCGCTCGATTGTTACCACGAGGGATATTATTATCATAGAGGAAAATGAAAGGGCGGAAATAAATCCTAAAGATGGGCATATAGACACACGCTTACTTTCAATTTTCTCCACTGGTACAATCTGGTACACTGTTGCTATCGTGACAGAATAGACACCATTTATAACACCACTAGCACACATGCTGGACACTATTAGCAAAGAAGCGTTGGATTTTAAATCCTTGTTAGTTACTATGACGACAAAAGCTATCAGATTTAGAAAAAAGGCAAGGAGTCCAATGGGAAAAGCAGAAATTAGAATTCTTTTTCCCATTTCTAAACAAACGTTTTGCGTTTCTACACTTCCTATGGCTTCAAGGCAACGGGCCTCCTCACGAATGCACTGCGGGAAGAATCGATGTCTTGTTAACACTTGATACTTCTTGTTGATAATGTACTTGTGTTTCAGGCAGCTCTCTTGTATGAGAACACCATCGTTTCCCTCAGAAATCTCACTTATATCATAGTTTCGAACCAGAGAGCAAACTGTGCAGTTAGCACTTATGTATACACCTTTGATTATCCGTAGAGACTTGTGTCTCAAGATGTCTTCCGTTACCGTCCAGTTCGTATTTCTTGTAACGTCCAGAGAGGTCAAGGATGGAAGTTGATGGTCAATGTTGCCCTTCCACTCTTCTAGATTGTTACCTCCAATGTTCCTATAAACAGTGAAGACAACAATTATCATGCTATGGGAAAGTAGCCTTCTTGGTTTTAATTCTAGAATAACGTTAAAGATATTGATCTCCTTAAGTTAAAGTGGTCATGAGTCATTAAAAGCTGTGATTTGGTAGGTAGAGTTTTGAAGGATATTTCTAGCTTTGCAAAGCATAAATTGCAATGATTTCGATAGCCACGTTATACTAGTTGGTACCAAAATACCAAGAACTAACGCGGACTTTAGCTTTAATATTTATTTGAAAGCGGGCATCGAATGATACGTTCGATTAATTTTCATACAGCTTTAAGCATCAGTGCCAGTGCAAAATACGTTGCAAAAAAACAATTTCTTAACTTACAGTTCGAAAAGGTGAATAAGGCCGTTAAAAGATTTATCTGAAATGTAACGGAGATTCTTTCCACTCAGAGATCTAAAAAAGAAAGAAAATTGTACTAGTTTACTTTTTCCGAATGGTAAACGGGACAGTCATTCATTTGCGGTCAAACGAAAAAAAGCAAGGTTGTCAATTGTTTGCATAGCTCAGAAGTTTGATATTTTACAAGCACTATGTTAATAGGCCATTTCTCTTTTGCCTCAGTGTCAAAACGAGTCTAAGTGCGAAACCATTCATCTGATTCACATGAAAATGTGTTTTACCTGCTTCTTCATTCTCATGCAAAACAAGCTCATTTCCATATGAATAGTTTCACACTTAGACTCGTTTTGAAACAGAGAGAAAAGGGAACTCGGAAATGGCCTATTTACTGAAACTTTACTAAAGAGACGGGGCATGCTGACTTGCTGGTGCCATTGTCAAAGCACTGTCAAAGCATTTTCGAGTGCGGAGAATTTAAAAGGCAGAGAAACTCGTTCGTTTTGGCAGAACTGAAAACATTTTTATATATCCTTGCTCATGTTTCAATTTCACCATGAATGGAATAACCGGACGGAAATAAAAAGAAAAGCTTTTTCAGACGTTCGGTGGCGGTCAAGGCAGACAATGCTGTTGATAAAGAACTACAGCGCCTTTTGTTTCGAAATGTACAATACTTACAATATAGCCAAGTTACTGAAATTGAAAAATGCGTTTTCCGGCACCGTTGGGCTGTAAATGCCAGTAATAACCCTATGAAGGATAAGAAAAAAATAATCACTGCTTCACTTTTAATGTAGAATTCAAAAATAAAGATGCGACAAGGAGGAAAGGCAAAAATGGTATGATTTTTAAGAGAGAAAAACCCGCCTTTTGCCACTTAAAGTTAGAATTTGGCAACCAAAAAGTCGGGTTCTTACATTTGAATTGGGCCAAATCATCGTTTTCACGTCACAATGACGTAAAAATGATTACTCAGTTACTGAGGGCGTCATGGTCGAAAAGAAATTTCACCCTGATGTGTGAGTACACATACATGCTGGCAATGGCCTATAATCATCCCATTTTAAATATATATGCAAAAAAAAAAATAAAATAAAATAACAATATTCAAAGAGGACGCCACATCAGCCTAAACTGGTTTTCAGCGAGAAGAGAACCAACAACAAACTCAACCCACATATGGTACCGGGTCTGAATCGAACCCGAGCCACACTGGTGGGAGGCGAGCGCTCTCGCCACTGTGCCCTCCTCGCTCCCCACAGGTCCACCTATTATAGTCTTTCCCGTAAAACCGTCAACACCAAATGTTTATTGTGTAGTGACCAATCGCAGCAAAGTTCAGGACACGCGAACAAACCTCAAAACCACAAACTAATGACCGTTGCTGTTTGCGGTTTAGTTTTCTCACACCTGATTGGCTTTTTCTTTGTAACACAATAACATTCCATAAACATTTCTGGTGTTCACGGTTTTACGGGAAAGACTGTAACCATCTGTAGGTACAGGTCCACCTAAAATAACAATTTGTATCCCCATAACTTGCCCAAGGACTTCCAGAAATGGGAGCAACGTTTGAGCCTTTCCGAAATTAAAATAACAAATTACGATAAAAACACTGTAGTTGAAACATTTTAGTTAAAGGAAAACGAATGTTTTAACAAATAGTATTGCTGGTTGATGTAGCGTAAGCTTACAGATGATAAACGACTTCCGGTTTCTTGATTGCCATAGTTAGATTTGTCAAGCTTTGGAGTTGACATGTTGCTTTAATCATGTTGTTTAAGCCAATGGAGCAAGAACAGAAAGCTGTTGGAGAACAAACCTCGGACGGGTTTGTCAAATAAAACTGCTGGAATAGAACAAAGACCATCGTAGCTATCCCTGAATGGACACGGTGACGAGTCCCAAGTTTTTGCATCTGGGCGTAGACCGGCCATATGGAAACAAAATGAACCTTGTTATAACTGAAGAAGGCATTCGCCAGCTTATTTCATAAGGGAGTCAAATGCGGGTACAGCTATTTAACTAAATGATTCTCACTAGACTAATTAAAGTAGGTTAGAACTGTAGTTTCAAAGCTTCATTACTGCCTGAAAGACAGTGGCAAACGAAGACGCATCGTTGCTCATGACCATTTGTTGCACGCGCAAACGCGGGGATATTTGTTGCGGACAGAAAATGTTTCTGAATAAAATCAGAAACATTTTTTGTCTCGGGCACAAAATTTGTGATCGCAACAATGTTGCTCGCGCGGGCAAACAGCGAACCATTTGTGTCGGCAACAATGTGTCCACAACTTTTATGTGTCCTAGTTTGCCACCGCCTTAAAGGGCCATTGTCACAATAATGGGCATGTGCAGCCTTAATTAGCACAGAAAGTGTTTGAACCAAAAGAAACTTGGCATGTTTGCGCACTGGACGCTGCCATGAACCACCGTGGTCTTCGGCAATTGTTTTGGAGTTTTCACGTGTGCTCGAACATCTCTTTGTCTAACTTCATCCCTTTGTCTAAGCTTTCATCCCGAGCCGCTTTGTGTGTATTTCCTGTGATGTTCATATGAAAATCCAAGCGAGATATTCCTTTTAAAACTTCCACAAATGACCAAATAATCCTTCACCTCATTTTGCATAGCTTTTACAAGCCTCGTGAAGTCGGTGGAAGGGGATTTTAATCGCATAAATTAACTTTGACTTCTGGTCCCTCGACCAGAAATCAAATCATCACACATGAGGAGAAAAGTGCCAAAGGATACTTTGCGGGCTTAACAATCAATCATTCAAGGATTGATTTCGACGACTTGAAATGATTTAAAACATCAGTGTGAGTCTAAATTATTAAAATAGATTTACCTTTCTGGACACAAAGAAATTTTTGTATTTTCCAGTTGCTAAAACTATTGAAAAGAGAAAAATATATACATAAGCCTTTGCTTCAACGCGGTGGAAAAAGCAAACGAAAGGTGAAGAAAACCGACGTTTCAGCTCATCTAGCACTTATTAATGAGATGACCCGTAATGGCGGACTAAAATACTTCATGTACGCTTTTACCGAAGTCACTTAGGATGGCAAGGACGGAAATGAATTGAAATTTGAGAAGTTTGGTTTGGTTTGGTTTGCTCTTTGAGCCACCATTCGTTCGATATCTTCCTGTTAGACCACCAGAAGCATTTTGAGCACGAGTAACGAGCAATGAATGAAGCTAAAATCAGCAAAACACCTATGGCAGTGCCCCTTTAAAGGAAAATTATTAGCAATTTTAATTCGCGGCCAAATTGAAATACAGCCAAATGACTTCAGGCGAGCCGCTTTTACATTAATGGAACTGGAGCTGATTGGTTCATGCTCCATCATCCCATGAATTTCAACCAATCAGGTTACGTTTAGCCTTTTGACGAGTAAATATTACGATTATCCATGAGTTCTTATTAATTCATGATTTTTTCAGAAACATTGTAACTATCCGCAATTCAACTTCACCTGTTCAGTTATAACATTTCCAATGCGAAGTAGTTCTTGTATTCTTGAAAACGTTTAGGTTATTAAATTTGTTAGTTAAGCTTATCTGGATTTTATTTAGATAATGATAATAGGCCCTTGTGTTTCGCGCAAATCACACTACGCCGACGCAAATAAACAATACTCCTTCAAAATGTAATTATTGGGAAGCAGAAAATGGGTTATGGCACATTGTGAATTATGTCACGTAAATAGGGCATCAAGAGGAGTCAGCACAAGGATACGGAAATTATTTTATTATTGGATATGTCATCACCAGCCCTGTTAGACCTTGAGATTATCACCAGGCCAATGGAAACGATTTTCATGTGAGAATATCAGTGAAGGGGAACTATTTTTGCACAATTATAACTTCACTTCCAGCACCAGAAATGAGGGTATCGATATAATGGGTATTAATGAAAAAAAAAAAACTGTTCATCTCATGCCATTATTTAGGTGGGAGGGGGGCGTTGAGAATGCCCAAAAAAAACCTGCAAGCAGATCGCCTTCGGAAAAATATTCCTTCCATGTCAAAAATATTCCTGCAGAATCCCCCCCCCCGTGATTTCTGATGATGCGCCCCTTACTTCGCAAGATTCATTTGAATGCTTCTTTGTAATTTATATGGTAAATACAGACGTGCACGAAATAACAATAATCGTAGATGGAGCAACAACGCCTTATATTTTTATTACAATTTTCAATGCGCGATCTGGTCTAAAGCGTAAACCAATTATTTTTTCAGTGGCTCAAATAAAAATATAACAATAAAACAGTGAACTGACTGAAAACAACAACAGCAACAGAACAGCAACAGTATTGGAAATTGTAATCTTATCGGCCGCGGGTGAAAGCGGTGGCATCTATTTAGGCAGTTGTTAAGTGTTTTTCTCTGAACGGTTAACGGGTCAATGGTGAGCTTTGACTTTGGTTGAACTTTATTCGTTGATAGGTTTACGCTGTAAAAAGGACAATTTAACAAAGAGCTTAAAGACAAGAACAACAGCATACCACGTGGTGAACGTCAGCATTTATAAGTATACGTTAAGATTTCGAAACGGTTTGAAGCAAGGTTAACTTTCAATTTGTTTGAATTGTTTCACTGATACTACTTGAGATACTGATTGACAATGAAGGTGGTAAGATGATTTGACAAAGAATTTCGGAACTACAGCAACACCCAATAAATCGGGCCACGAATTGCATTTATGTGGGCTAGGCATTAATACTAAAGAGCAGTGGCGTTAACGCTTTTGAATTTCATTGAGAGAATGTTAAAAAAAATAGAACTTACCTAAGAACTTGATGAAAACAACAATGCACCACGTAAAGCAAATCTACGGCAGCTAAAATTCAACTGCACATGTCATGGTACACCACTGATGAATAACTGATATACCATGATGAACGTATGATGACTCGAAAGGAATTAGATACGCTCACGACCGAGGACAAGATTCTGCCATACAAACCTCTTGCTCGATTAACAAGAGCTAAATATTGTTTACGAAACATTGACGCGAAACGTCTTTCACATTTTTAAGATTTCAACGAAATTGCTTTTATTTACATAAGTTGCATTAAAATGGTCGGTAATTTAAAGGACACGAAACGAGAAGACCTTAAAGTAGTAGATAAAATATGAGCGGGAGATCTGTATGGGCATTTACAATTGCGAGCCGATAGGCGAGCAATTGTAAAGCCCATACAGATCGGACGCGAATATTTTATCGTACTTGTGAAATGAAAACAATAAATTGAATGCAAAGTATTGTTATTCGATTCCATTGTGCTTTGCATTTTAATCAGTAAAGATCTGTATCAAAAGTTAATTCTACTCTTGATTTGTATTGGGGTTTACAGATCATTCATGTGACCTAAATAGTACCTTTGCATTGGATCTACTCCTTATGAATTATTAATGAATTTTACAAAGTAAATATGAATGATAATTTTATTCTTGTAAACAAAAATATGCAGATATTATATCAACTTACCAAAAAAGTTATTTGTACAAATTTCTTGATGTTAGTTAGATGACATACGTACAGATCACGGATTGTAATTAAGGATAGGTTATTTGTACTCTCTAAATAATAGGGAATATTTTAAATTCATTTACATGTAAATATATCCAAACTGCCATTGAACATTTTATCAGCTGTGGCACAAGAGACATTCAGTGCTCGAAAATCTGCCTGCAGGAAAGAGACGATATGACTCAAGCAAATTCATTTGCAATTGCTTAGAGGAGTATCAGGATAACGAATAACCATATTTGAGTTGATAAATTGGCTAACTTCTATCAATATCATTTTGCTATATTCTGATGAATACGAGTTTATTTATGCATTTTCATGACGTTAATCTATGCTGTACAGTAAAGCTTCGAATTATTAAATGTTTTGAACATCGCTTCACGAACCCAGGCAGCTTGCTGAATCCTGAGAGAGGCTGCGCGAGTGGAAAGTGAAAACCAGATTAACATGCTTTTAAATCAGGCGTTTGGTTCTTTATAAGAGCGCAATACGATTTAAATATTGTATTTCAAGATTTTATAGATGAAAAGTGTGTCAACAACTCATCTGTTGGAAAGTGTGGGTTTCTACAGTTAAATATTCAGGAAATTGTCTTTAGAAAGCGAAGTGACGTTCTTTGATTTTGTTTTTGCACTTATTACTTGTCCACAGCAACACAAAGGCTAGCGTATTGGCGAGGGTAAAAGACAAACTAAAACAAATTGCTTCAGAGGAAAAGCAAATGTTTTTGTTTTGGTACTAGCGCATTTCCTCTATGTATGGTTCAGCAGTTCCGTATATGTTTTAATGTTTAATGTAATGGCCAAACAATGTTATTCTGTTACATAGATCACTGAGCAGGAGATCAAAGTTTACCGGCTAGCTCTAATTCATGCTTATGACGCATGAACGACGGAGTAAAAGATTCGTACGAGGTACGACTAGCGGCGAGCTCGAGCTAATGAAATCTAAACCTGAGAAGCTTGACATTTACAGATCGCAAAAGAAAATAATTTGAATTAAAATTTAAAACTAGTTTTACCAAACAACAGAACATTCAGTTCATTATGTCATATTGGCTGTGCAAAGTTACGGGTTCTTGGGGAATTGATGTGAACACGTTAAGTTATGGTATCTAATAACCCAGCCGCTTTACCTTTGTATGTCATACCGCCATTTCCTTCTCTAGTGCTTGTAAATTTTGCAAGAAAAGAATACGAACCCTGATGAATAGCATCATTTTTGGAGTAATGTTGTTATGCATTTTGAGGCCTTAGTTGATTGAAGTATTGCGGCACAATATTGAGAAACAATTATATTCTCACCTTTCGGTTTGCCAATGGAGAGCTATTTGCTGCCAAATTGTAGCCTTGTCAGAAATTCCTGATGATGCCAAGAGCCGAAAGACAGCCGATTGCAATGACCTGAACGGTAAAATGCTGGGAAAATTAAACAGGGGTTGGTTATAATTAAAAATAATTTGTCCAAATGCGCAGTCGATTATGACGTCACTGATAGAACCGAAATGTTCATTTTTGTAATATATGCACATTTAAATCATTAGTATTAAACTCCACTCACGTAGAAGGGGATGTTGTTTTCTCTATAGCCTTAATTACGTGCCTCGAAGGTATGGATTAAAAGGATGACGATGAAAAATTTCCCCATGCGCAGCTGTATAGAATTTTATTGAATGTATTTTAAAGTACATATTCAACCATACCCGATCAAAAGGCGATCTTCTGCAAAAATGAACCGTTATGAAATATAATTTCCATAAATTATTTCGCAGCCACCCGCAGCCAACATGCACAGGCTAATGGGCTACTAATCACCACAAATGAGATTGTTAGCTGATCTTAAAAAAAAAAGAAAAAACTGCTTCCAGCTGATCGTGGGATTGTAATCACGTTTCAGAAGAAAAGACGCTGAAAAAATGCCAATCGGAAGCTTCACTACAAATGGCCGGAAAGTTAGATGGCAGGTCAATTACGAAAATATAAATTTCAAGAAAAAGATGCGACCTTCAAATATCTTGAAAATAACTCCAATTCAGTAATAAATGTCTGAAAAAGAAGACGAGTGTTGCGACGTGGCTGAAGTGATATCAAACATCACTGAGTCAACGTGAATTTGTTTTCTTTTCGGCTGAAATTCGAAGAGAAATTAAATGTCGAATCAAATTAAAGGTTATTAGACCCATAAGCCTAGTGGCTACAAAATGAGCTTTATGGTAAATAAAGGGTTTTGGTTTGGTCGCAAGGAGTTTCTGCTAGTTAAAATCATATGATTAGATTATGGTTAATTTAGCTTTCCTGTTCTATAATACATTCCTTAGATAAAATATTGGTAGGGGTGTTACTTTTAAAAACTCTATATCATGAACATTTCACTTTACGCAATTTATGGGAGCAGTACAATAGGGAGAAAGCAAAGCGAAAAATTCGAAAACGGATGTATAGTGTTGAGGTCAAGGAGGAATTTGATGTATGTTTCGTGATAAGGGCACGCATATTCCATATTCTATCGACAGACATTCAATGATGTTCTTGAGGCTACAATGGCACTTTACGAGTGCAAACTAAATTCACGTTTTCGGCGATAACTTTTTAAATTTATTCTGCAATAGAAATCGTTCCATATTTACTGAAAAGAAAGAATATAGAAAAGAAAGAATATAGTAAAATACTGCACAGTAAGGATGCGCAATGCAATTCACATTTTCTATGACAATTATGTTTGGATCAGTCTATCAGGTTGTATACATGATAGCCTGTACAAACCGTGATGCATAATTGCACAAAAAATTTTTTAGCTTGAGCTTACCGGGATTACTGCAAATGTGGTTTCAAGGTACTTTTGAAAAGCATCAGACTAGGAACAAATGACTGCAAGTTTTCCGCAAAAGTCATTTGCACGCTTGCGATTGTTTTTTTTTTAACATTTGAATCTTATGGGCTAACGCTGTAGGTTTCACATGGTTTGACATGACGACTTAAAACACACCTTTTTCTTTGTTCCTATGCAAACTACTGACCTGTTCTTACCATGTTTAAGCCTTTTATTTTTTAGTTATTGCTGTAAAGCGCCATTGAACCATCGGGAAATGGCGCTCAACAAATTTATTATTATTATTATTATTATTATTATTATTATTATTATTATTATTATTATTATTATTAAAACCGTGAACCTGTCCATTAATAACTGACTAAGGCCCGGTTCAAACGTCGAACTTTACATGTGCCGATTCTAATGCAAATGAGGGAAAACAATAGATTTTTCTCATTTGCATAAGATTCGGCACATGTACAGTTCAACGTTTTAACCTGGCCTAATGGTTTTGTTCTCTGCATGTTGGTTTTTAATTTAATCGCTAAATGGGCTCAAGTCGAAACATAACAAATTTCGACCTCGAGATATGAGACAGCAGCAACATATGAGGCTTTAATTATTTCAATTATTTCTACCGTACATTTTGGCGGGGAGGTAAGTTTCCCTTTCGTAAGCGGTCGACGCCATTTTATCGACACTTTTTTTTGGCTATCATCGAAAATTGTACGGCAATGAAAAGAGACGCACCCGGAACCTCTGACATGCCAACATCCGGCCCAACCTCGCCACTACACTACCAGGCTGATCCGCCAAATCCCAGCAAAATTTAATTATAAAAGACGACATTCTTAATCTATTTTACTTTAGTATTGCCCTAGCCAACAAATAAATTAAAGCTAACTGCAGGCAAACCAGTGTGAAAGTGAGCAATTAAGCAACTGGAGAGTGTTTATTAGTCTATCGCCAAATTATAACCAGTTTCGACCTAGTCCAGACCTAAACTAGAGCAGATATAGCATCGTCCATTCCGAAAAGCTTGCTAACCAATAATGGCATCGACCGTTAAAAGTGGCACAGACCGTTTACGAAAGGGAAATAAGCGACGGCGAGGTCCGTTTATTTCCCGCCCCGTTATATGTGTTATATTTGACCCGTGATTTCTGGTTTTTGTATATTTATGAAACTTCAAAGACTGCAGTTATGTATTTTCACTAGGGTCCCCCGAGAAAAATGCCCAGGCTAAGATAAGATATGGAAGAATCAGCCTGTCGGCGAGTACTCCGCTAGTAACTGCATAAATAACCAAATAGTTAGACCGAAACCTGAAAGGATTCTGCATGGATTCTCCGGCCTCCCAAAACTCAGAAAATACCAAGGTGTAACCTTCAAAAATATGTGTCATCTTGCAGAGAATATTTGTTTCCCAGGTTTTTGTATGGTTTTCAAAGGTTATAAAAAGCGACGGAGGGCTTTTCGTGGTTGGCAAGCGCAGTGTTGCCATTTTCCACCAGGTATTTCCGCCTCAGTGAGAGGTCATCAAGTATCTCCCGCGTCAGTATTAAGTAAAAAGCAATTTGTGGTTTGCAAGTGAAGTCATCGTCGCCGTTTTGGATGGCAGAAACAAACGATTTCTGTTTAATATAATTTGGTTTTATCAACTGGGTTGATAATGGCAATTGGCCACCGTAAAGAGATTCAAGAGCTGACGTTTCGAGCGTTAGCCTTTCTGGTTAACCCCATTTGATTGGTAATCCAACATGACCGCAACGCCTATTGTCATTTGAACTCTCTAGGGATTGGTCATGAATGCCGAATCTGCCGTGATTTTTCCGCGTAAATGCTAATTAGATTAGGTATTTAAACTAAGTTCATAAGTAAGTCACAACTACAAGGCGAGCGAGAGGACACAACACTGCATCGAAACACAAGCTAGTGAAAAGGTAAGAATCTTTTCTTTTCTGGTTAGCTATTGAACTTAACCGTATTCCTTCCTGCATAACTTTTCAAATGCTGTCAGCATCACATATCAATTGGGAGACCTCGACATTTAAATTGGGAGAAAATTCAAATGGGCTCCCAACTTTTAAACTGTGCATCATGCACAGTTTCAGTATCAATATGATTTCAGTATCAATATGAAACGTTTCGTTTTCAAGATGATTTGGAATAGTTTGACTTTTAAGTACGTTCCTCGGTCAAATCTTTGTATCTTAGTTCTACGCAATATCTTTCAGTTTACACAAGTGTATCGTCGTTGCTGCAAAATAACTTCAGCACTAATCGCAATTTTTTCCTGTCCATGTCAAATTCGAAACCCCTACCTTGTATCTCGGAGCAAGGATAGATGTTATTTTGTACTTACATTGAAATAGCACCTTATCGAGTTCAAAACAGCGAAAATAACTTTTTTCTTGAAAAGATGGCACGATCTTACCAACTTTGGAATCCTTATGTTAATTTTACTCTGCTTTTGCACGATTCTACTTTTTCCGCTTTCATTGATAACTTACAAAACTCAAATTTTATTAAAGAATTTCTACGGCTCAGAGATCGTATAAAATCAAATGGAGATAAAGACCTAATGTGATTTTGATCTGTTAGTCCTTTGCACCAATTAAAACATAAAATTTGAGTTTTCTATGGTGAGCTTTTAATTAAGTTTATGAGAATATTAATTATATACTCATTCTTTATTCATAAATAATTCATCTCTTGACATGATTAAATCATCATACCGTGTCCACATTTTAACATTTCGAAAGCTCTCTTCTCGACACCTAAAGAATTCCGAATTGCCGGTTCCGATTAGCCTACGTTGCGACGCAGGCTAGTTCCGATTTGCTAAAATAATAATTTAAGCTCGCTAACAAAGCCGAGGTAGCGTGGCCGAGTGGGATAAGGCATACTCAGGAGGTCCCGGGTTTAAGGAATCCACCTTCCCACTGGAGGGATTTATTTCTCGATTTCCCGAATTCAAATCCTCATTCCTTTCAAATAGCTAACTGGAGGGTCTCAATGGGGTAGTGGCTTTTACGGTTTACGGTTAACTTTTTGGCTTTTTTACGGCTAACGATTAATTTGGTTCCATTACGGTTAACAGGAGGAGTTAAAAAATAATTGCTATTGTTTTAAGAAGTTAAATGTTAATTTCCATTGTTGTTAAACATACTGAAAGCCTTTGGACCATTTTGAGATAAAAAAGTATTTTGTGTGTGTGTGTGTGTGTACACTCCCAGTGATACAACAGCTGTCAAAACGTCTGCTAACTCGCGCAACGACGCGACATATGCGAAAAATGATGCAGACACTTATGACACTTCCGGTTTCAACCGGGTTTTCTCGCTACCAGAACACATAAACGCACAACACATCAGACTCAACAAAAGTTCTCAAGGCCTTTACTCTAGTATTTAGATTTTTTACGGTTAACATTTTTCACGGCTAACGATTAAAATTCTTTCATTTTTACGCCTAACGGCTAAATGTTTGCCCATTTTACTGCTTACGGTTAACCCCATTGAGACCCTCTAACTGGTCTGCCTCCTGCCCGTTGGAGATATTCACTCTACAGTCAACTCTCTCGAAGACGGAGACCATCGTGACCGGCCTCAGCTGTCTGTCTTAGAGAGGTGTCCGGCTTATAGAGAGTCGACGTAACATGACCCCAGGAATTGTTCAGCTAAAAAAAGCAAGAAAATATAATAACTGTTTTAGATTACATTACAATTTGGTTGTCACCTCCAAGTTATTTTTTGAATGGGACAATAACTGATTTAATTTTAACTTGTACTGTATGTATTCCGCCGACAAGAAAAGAGCTGTCAGTTAATCGTCTGGTGTTAAAAAGAGTCACGAACTTGGCAATTTAAGAATTTTTCTTCCCTAAATCGTAATTTGCGGTAACATTCAGCACCTCACAAGTGTCCGTTGACGATTTCAAAGCGTCCATTGTCCGTCTTATAGAGAGTTTGGTTATAGTAAAATGACTGAAAAACGGACGGGACCAGAGCCAGGTGTCCGTCTAATAGAGGTGTCCGTCTCAGACGGAAAAGCGGCTCAACATTGATAACAATAGTCATTGTCATACGACCTAAAATTGGCCTTATATGGCCATTTTGAAACAATGGCTGTGTAAGCTTCTAAATGTCCGCGGGAGTTTTCCGATTATCATACGAGTGCTGATACGAGCGGGAAGTTTAAACTACCAGAAAGAGTGAATAGAAGATAAAAGCTGCCGAAAAGTATGGCATCATTTAGCTTTTATATTTCTCTTAACCTGGCAAACACACTACGTTGGGAGTGAAAGTGAAGTTTGCGCTTGGCTTGACGGCGAAAAGGCTCCCTTTTGCTCTAAAGATCAGTGTAGGATGAACACGAAAATAGCGAGTGCGATAACCGAGCGGCAAGTAGCAAAGCCGCTCTCGCGCTCTCGTTGTTTTCGTGTTCAACCCACGAATTGAACAGTAGGAGGAGAGACTGCTTTCAGTCTAGCACTTGATCAGAGATTAATAGTTCTTTAATAACAGCGCTTCGAAGCTCGCGCAGCTTCCCTCCGTCCGATCTATGCCAACAGCGATTTCCAGCGGAAAGAAATCAGCGAACAAATATCCCACTAAAATTAGAGATGCGACATTTTGGGTGGCATTTCTTCGCTTTTTTATATTTTCGCTTTACGTTTCAAGTGCTTTTCTGAATCACGACTTCACCGTTCTAGATTTGTTTACTAAAAGTGGGTTCATTCAAATGTCGCGCTTCATTCAGCTTAATTGTTGAGCCTAACATTTTCCGAAAACCGGCGAGGATTTTGGCTTGGCTTCAGGCGAAGTGCCTCAGGGCTAGAAAGAAGAAAAAGGCTATTCTTTTTTGCTTAATGTGTGATGTTGAGCCGGAATAATAGACCATTTCTTGATACAGGCGGGGTGTCCGTTAAGAGACAATTGACTGTATTATATTCCTTTGTTTTAGTGGCATTCCTGAAAACTAGCTAAGCTTAGTGCGTGACCACTAACAACATAACATTTACATTTTTGAAGCCGTTGCTTCACTGAACTGCCTGGGCCCGTTTTCAATGTGTTATGCTTCTCTTCGAGCAAGTTGTTTTCCTTCTCACATTGTTGGCTTTCGTGGGCTATGCGATTTAGGTTGCGGCTGTATCGCTTGCAAGGAAACAAACCTAATTTGCAGGCCAATAACTTTTGCGATTAATTCTCCTGTACCATGTAAGAATGAATGGTACAGGAGAATTAATTTAAGCATCACAAAGAATCATTTTAAAAAGATGGCAGTAGAAAGCAAACGCTGCATTTTATAAAGTTCAGTTACTGATCTGATGATAGGCTCTACCTTATAACTCTCATATCAGAGCCCTAGATCAACCTGAACGGGTTGAAAATTTTCAATGTCGGGAAGTGAACAGTGCCATTCCTCGAAGATAAATACGATAAATTTTACGCTTCAGTCAGCAACCCATTCTGATCTAGCCTATTCTAAACAAACTCTTTTCAGATGCTCGCTCGAAACGTGAGCTCTTGAATCTCTTTACGGTGGCCAATCGACATTATCAACCCAGTTGATAAAACCAAATTATATTATCTTTTCAGATGAAATCTTCAATTTTTCTTGCTGTCTTGTGGAGTGTCATGCAGTGGAACACTGCTCATGCGTGTTGCAACTGTTATTCTGATATCGTAAGTATCCTGAAAGTTCTGTTAACTCTCCCTCTCTTTTAAGTCCCCAACTCGTGTAAAGGAATCCGACTGGAAGTTTAATCAGTGTAACAAGCCCCTATCTCTATTGAACTCCCAGTCCCAGGTGGTAACTAATGTCAATTTTGGAGCGAGAAAACAAGGCGGCTTTAGGCTTTTAAAGTTTTTCACCTACCATGATTTCTTACTACTGTTGTTATTTTGTTAAAATATGTTACTAAACAGCACTAAAACGTTAAGAGCCCAATTAATTTTATGTGTATTCTAAATTAAATATGATTTAAATTAGCTCGTTCCTCTCTTAAGGTGCCCCAGCTCTATTAAGTCTTTCCCCATTGATCAAAAGGTCTTGACAAGAAATTCGCCCCCGAGTTTCTACGATAACTTCCTTTGTGTTCTCTTAAATGGCCTCTTTGAGTTGATGAAAAGAAAAATATAAAGAAGACCCCAAAATATTTGACGGGTCCGATTGTCTATTAAAAAATGCTCGAGATGTTTTCACTTACGGAAGAGCTCGTAAAACGCAATCTTTAGCAAGCACTTGACAGCTTTCGTCGCTCCTAATACTTTGCCAACTTCAGTCCACTTATCGCGTATTCTAAAAGTGCCTACATTTTTTTCCAGGTTCCCAGGAGCTGCAACAGTCTGGATCCCAAAGCAGTCAGTGGGGTGTACAAAATTCAACCCGTGCCAAATATTGACCCCATCATAGTTTACTGCGAGTTGGCTGATGAAATCACAGGAGGGGATCGCGCTTACACTTTCCTTCCCCGCAGCCTCACGAGAAGACCAGATGCCCAACTGATTATCAACGTATTATTCAGGGACAGGAAAAATGTCTTGCTAAAGTTGCAGAAGAAAGGTGACCGTAGTGAGCATTACACTCTAATTCAACCCCTTACAAGTTTTGCAAATGTTGATTTCCGCATTTTGGTCAACCGCTACGATGGTTACACGGAACCAAAGAACGACTTCATGAAGGAATACATCTTTCTCGGCATCCTCCCAGCATCGGTTGCAAGACACAGAAATACCCAAGGCTTCAAATCGAACGGAAAGAACATCCAGTTTCACAATTGTGACGCAAATCCAAATAGCCTGTTTGCCTTCTTGCCAAACCATAACCACCAAGCGCCGAGTAACTATCATCCGAATCTTGTTTACGAAAACCAAGGTGTCGCTGTTGCGTGGCGTCAAAAGGCGAAAGCTATCACTAGCCCTGATCGCATGATGCCAAACGAGTTCTTCTTCTTGACAGAGCTGCATTTTGGAGGCTGTGGCTGCTACACCTCTAGTAACCGCTGGAGCAAGTTTGGCTTTCACGCCACTGCTATTGGCATTCGCTAAAAAAACATTAGCTCATCATTCAGTCTCCTCTATATGTGAATTAGGTTAATTTAGATTAATGTCGTGTAATCGCGTGATTGATGTACCCTTAGCTAACTGATTTTCTTTCATTGATTTCAAGCAACTCAGTTTATAATTACCATCCTGATCATGCATACAAGACCAGTAAAGTATTGCTTAACATTGTCTGTTGTAATCTGACGTGGAGACGAGAAACGTAGACAATAAAATAATTTGTTAAAAGATTGAAGATGTCTAACTTTTGTTCTTAATTTGTTGTCATGCGAAGGGTTAGCACACAGGAAAAAAATAAGTTACTGAGAATAATTTAAAGCTAAACAAATAATGGTGAAAAATTGGCCAAAATAAGGATTAGACTGGGACCAAGCTAAGATGGACCAAAAAATCAAAGTTCAAATATTTGAACTACTTTGAACTGTTTTAAACCTCGCCAAAAGTAACGAAAGAACTCAGTCTTTATTAAAATAAAATTATCCAAGGCAATCACTACATATTTAAATTGCACAAATTGTCCTCTCTGCTTATCACAACGGCAACTTTTGGCTGAAAGAAACTTTTCTAAGATTGGTTTATTTCGTAAGCAACTGTAAAAAAGGCTAGAAACGCCGTATTGGTATGTTATTGAAATGAGAGGGAAAAGAATTATTTTACCATAACTGAAGAAATTCTCGCGGGCTCATTAGCTAATATTCACGGTCAAAAATGCATCGAAACATAAAAAACTCGATGAGGTAGTGTGACGCCTACACCAAATTTGATAATGTGACGAAGAGATTCATGGTCGATTACAGGGCACACCATAACAAGCTCACGTCTACTTGTTAAACAGAAGTCATACTGAGACCACGCTCTATATAATCTAAAAGAAAGTATAGTCAGCTTTCGTTACCTCCACTGCGTCTGGGAAGCAAGTATTTTAAGGTCACTATACTTAAGTTCATAACAATTATTGCAATTGTTCACTTGAACGTTTGAGCGAAATGGTGCACTTTTTAATACGCACGTATCTGTCTAATTATTAATACGCCATGGCTAATGAAGTTATAACGTAGGGAAAGGGAACTGGGAAAAAAGAAAATTCTTATTGTTACAATTTATTAACCCTGTAAAATATTTATATATGCATTTTATTACCAAACTGCGTGATTTTCTTTTTCATTTAGACATAAGCACACGATTTTACAAAGCAGCCCCTTATTCGAACCGAATGCTGAGCAAGCCTTAACCTAGCCTGTTACATAGCCATTTTTGTTTTATTTTTCAATTATATAAATCAGTAAATTTGCTATCGATAATAACTGGTACCAAGATGTAGAGCGTACGTGACGTCATTAAATTATAAAATCTAAAACCAAAGAGCCACTAAATGTTTTAAACTCATCAGGCATATCTCAACAGAGTCCTTCGTTTGGAAACAAACGCATTTTGAAATTCAGATTTACGGCGGTGCGTGGCATAAAGATCACGATTGTCGAAAAACACATACTTATCTCGTGAGTTTTAGGCATTTGAGAATTTTAAGTATTAGAAAAAGTGTTCATATAAATATCAGTACGGGTAATTAGTGGCCGAAATAACCAAAGTAAATTCCAGATGTTTACACTATTTCCGGCCGCCATGCTGGTGTTTCACTCGGAGGTACACCAATACGTCGGCTTCATACTGGGGTCTGTAAATTTGTGCGGACCATTTCGACGAATATCTGAAATTTGGAATAACACGCACACACCTGAAACTTGAAGAAGAGTATTTATAATATCGCAATTTCTTGACTCTGTCCGCTGCATAGTTTTCGATTTTGTTTTGCATTCGCTCTATATAAGGAACTGTAACTGTTCGTTTCTTTTTACAAGAATACGTAGACGTCAAGGGTTGCTGCTCGCTCTGAATACTTACGAGAAACAACGAGATGAAAAACGTGATTTTGTAGTTCCCCGTGTTTATTTTTACCCCTTCAGATCACACTTGTAGCAAAAAGATATTTCCAGCCGCACTCTAAATTTAAGAGTATTTTAAAAAAGTCAAAGCTGTGTACAGAAATGAGTGAAAGGTTTACAAGCCTGTGCATTTAAACCGAGTAATGTTGACAATGTTGTGCTCTGGGTATTCACTGAAATTCTGCATATCAATGTAGGAGAAATATGAAAGTTTGTATTTTTGTGCTTAAAGAATGCTTTCGATATCAGGACACAGCCTTTAGTTTGGAAAATCGTTCTAAATTCAATGCCTTGTTTACATATTTCTTTAGCGAGAGATTAAACGTTTGCCATCTTGTTATATCAAGGTCCGTGCGGGGAGAGGAGCCGGGGGACTTTAAACTCCCCCCTCTTTTACGGTAAAAATGATAACAACAAAGAATTAAAAAAGTCTAATAAAAAATGAAATAATTAATGAAAAAGACATCAAATCGAAGATGAAATTATTTTTCTCTTTTATTGTTCCAAATACGCCACAATCATCCTCGGAGACTCAGGGGGTAGATAGTGGGGAAGGCGGAAAAGAATTCGGTGAAGAAAAAGCAAAGAACGGTGCGAGAGCCCCTGGGCACTGCGTCTCTCTAGACCATTCCCAAACGGCTTGGCGAATGCTGCCTCCTGATTAGGCAGAAAAATCCTTTGTATAATTCTGCCCAATCGGCGAACAGTATCTCTCGAATCACTTTCGTGTGTTCTTACACAGCTATCGCTGTATCCGCCATGCTTTTCTGGCTCGTTCACTAAACCTTGCACGCGAGGGAAACTTTCAATTTCATTCCCAACAGAGAGCTGAAAAATGTCGAGAAATCTTTGCCGATGTCGACATGATAGTTATTTCAAGGTCTACCGTGAAAATTTTACACGAGACGACGATAAGAGGTATCGTTAATCCTTGCTTGTTTAAAAGAAAATACATATATGTTATTTGCCGGCTGGGAGGTCCGTACTGAAAAACTGTGACCGAGGTCTTGAAAATGCTGCCCTTGGTCGCAGGCAACATTGGGCAAGTCCGGCACAGACACCAATTCGCGTTGCAAAAGCCCTAGCTGACCTCGGTTAGGTCAAACACGTTCTCAGCTGGTTCTCCATCTCCTTTCTCTTCCTTACAAAACTATCTCCGACTCTGACTGCATTACTACATTACTGTTTTAGTTTTATTGTATTGTTTCTTTTGTGGCGAACTCACCAAACTTCTATAATCTTCGGTTGAAGGTTGTCTGACATCTTACCTGTGTAGTTATTTGACCGCAATACCTTGATTGAAACTGTCGGGTGGGATAACGGTGCCAGAAATCACTGAAACGACACTAAACACGGGTAGCTAATCAGCCTTTGTTCTGGCTGAGTAGGACTCGATTCCTTTACAATCATCTTAGTAATCAAAAAATCGTGATGAAACCACGAGGTTAAACTTTGGAAGCTGAGAAAGTTCATATATCGTAATATAACAGTCACGGCAGTTCGACAAGGAAGTGTACAGTTTCGGTACGTTGTATATTTGATACGTAGTCGGGCTCTAGTCGTCCAATAGGGTCCCACTCAAGCGTTATTAGGGGATTGCGTTACATTCAACAATCTTGCAACGACAGTCTTCTTTTCAACTGGTTTGCAACTGTCGTACTCCTACTCGATTTCGTACTCGTACTCCGATCTGAAGGTCCCTAATGTCTTGAAAACAAGGACTCTAACAGCCAAAGACCTCCCAAAACTCGAAGACAAAGAAGATTCTGAGCGAAAATAAAATGTATTCATACCTCGAATGAAATGTACCTTCTTTGTCAAACTCAGACATGTTTTATTGCGCACTATCATGGACTAAGTGACCTGGTACTACGTTTCACTTCCGGTTAAGTTTAATATCCTGTCGGGGTGAGCCGCGATGAGTATATTATAAAGAAAAGAAAACGGTTGTTGGATTTCGATCTTCTTTTCCAGTTTTTTGGCTGTTTCGGTGTTTCGTGGTTTAGTAATGCCCGATGTTGTCAGCGGATATTATCGGTTCTGAGGCGCAAACATGTTAGAGAGAGTGACGCTTGCGGATATATACACCTTCGAGGAGCAGATAATATCCAAGAAGAAATATTAGTGCAGCCTTTTGAAGCCAAATAGAGGTTATTGTGTTTATTATCCTTTAAATAATTCTACAAAAGACCGCACACTGAGGAGATCTTTTCAAAGTGATTGTGTCAGTATTCAAAATGTTATTACCCTGTTCGTTAAAGTGCTACTACGATAAAATTTTCTATATCCATTTTTTTACATCTTCGTTAATAGTACGACTTTTTCAGGCATCTTGCGAATTTCAGTCCATTACAAACATTAATAACAATAAGAACAGAAAATCGCGCGAAGAAGAATAAAAGCTTTGGACGTTTTTCCGTGCAATTTTCTGCACTTATTGTTATTATAATTTGAACCCGTGAGGTATTTTGAGAAAATGACATCATTTTCTCAAATTCTCAACCAGGCCTTGGGACAAGGAGAATTCATAGCGGCTGTAAACTCTCGGAAATAAAAGTCCAAAAAAGACAACTTCTAATGTTTGTAATGGACTGAAATTTGGCAATATACCTGAAAAAGTCGTACTGCTAACGAAAATGTAAAAAAAAATGGATATCGAAAATTTCATCGTAGTAGCACTTTAAACGGAAAGGCCATTTGCAGTCAGTAGTGCGCAGTCTCGGGATTTGTTTACGTTTCTGTTTTGAATTCGTTGAGACGGTACACCTCGGTAACTGTGTACATAAAGTTTTTGAGTCCGCCATTACGGGTCGTTTCGTTTGGGAGTTCTCGATGAGCTGAAACGTCGGTTTGGAATATCGTCGAGCTTCGTCTACTGTTTATTATTGTTTTGCAAGGATATCAGATGTTAATAAGGAAGAAAAAGGTACGTTTTTACCCATAATTTTTATTTTTGCTTGTTTGCATTTGATTGTGAAGAGAGGCTTGATAAACATTGCAGACGGAGATTGCGCACTACGGACTGGAAATGGCCTTTAAGTCTAAAGTGCACCTAACCCCGGCAAACGTAATTCGCAAAGTTTAAAAACTGGAGAACTGTCATATGAAATATCCAGATGTATTTTCTAGACTAATCGCGCGAACGAAAAGCGTCGACTGGGCATGATATCGCGTTACACGACACGTTTTGAGTACATCGTGGTGAGAGCTTTGTTGAGATTGCGAGTTTGCCAATTGTCAGTCACTTGGTTGTGCTGAATAGACCCACGGGAAAATGGAAGCTATTTGTTAATGTGATTCTACAAGATGATTTGAATCCATTCTACATACTAGAACGATCTTATTCACTAAGAGCGATAAAGGGAGAGCTTATTTTATAAGACCTTAGCGAATTCCAATGGCAGTGGCTTTAAAGTTGTCTTTCCAGCGGTTTGAGGTTTCCAGGGAGGAAAGGGAATCCACCTCCTTCAATATCCAGTTCGCAGTATACGTGAATGTGTTCAGCATTCGGCAACGGATGGATCTTATACACACCACTCACTGCTGTATGACAGCAACGTTTGATTTCTTTACAGCTCTTGTAACACTGAAATAACAAATAAACAGTTGACTAAAACATATTCCATGTAATACGCAATCAAAGGTATGGTCGAATTACCAAAGAGTTAAAAGCTCTACGATGTCTACCTGAAAGAGACTAAAATAATTAAATTAGTTAGGCGTCAGAGGTGCTAGGGTCTAATAGACCAATTCTGATATATTAAACATGGAGCCGAGGCTTAGGCGAATAAAACAAAAGAAATTATCTATTCATCCCTAAGCCTCGATGCAAAATCTTTTGTTTTATTCCCCCAAGCCTCGGTGACATGTTAGAATATTAATATATCGGAATTGGTCTATTGTAATTTGCCTTGGTCAGAGTTTATGCGTGATCAATAATGAGGGAGATGGTAGTATCCTATTTAAAAAATAGAGTGTTTCTGTCGATAAACTATCGGCTGATGGTAGCCCCGCGGAAATTTGATGTTCTTAAAACAAATATATTTGCCCGAGGGCAAAGAAAGAGGACAAAGAAAGAGGACAAAGAAAGAAAACATCTGGCACTCACTTTTGCTGTGAAAGCGATTGCTCTTTCCTTATGATCTAGTATATATACACATAATACTTGAACTGTTTAAACTTTCTTCAAGCATGGCAGCTTTGTCACGGCACCATCGTGATGTCACGTATGGTGGAAATCTGGAAAATTTAACCTGCCGTATTTCACAAAGGATACTATTTCGCTGGAATCTTGTGAATGGGTGTATTTTAAATTTTATGACGCCACGTTATTGTTGTGCACATGATCCTTTAGAAAGGTCATGTTCTACCATATGTATGATCAAGAGAGGATAAAGAGTAAGAGAGGTAATCCTCCATATGGGCCCTATTCCTAAGGTAATCCGTCTCAAGTTATTTTTAGATCACCCCTATCCCAAAGGGATCAGTAAACAGCCAATCATATGGCGCGAACTTTGGTGACGTGTAGCCCACGCAGATCATCCACGCAAAACCCTCGCGCATTGTGCAAGGCGACCTCAAATAAAATGGCGGAAGACGTGGAGATATGTTTTGTAGACGAAAACGATTACAAAAAAGTATCTACACCAAATGCCACTGAAAAACGACGATGGAAAAAGAGTCGTCCGTCGTGGAAATATTATACGCGCGAGAATCAGTGCGTTCTAAAAATAACTTGAGACGGATTACCTTAGGAATAGGGCTCTCTCACCCTTTATCCTCTCTTTGATCTACCAATGCCAGGACTTGTAAAGGAAAACATACATTTAACTTATGCAAACAACGCAGTGCTGGCAGGCTTAGAAAGTTAAAATTTAAATGCAGAACAATTCCCAACACGAACGGTTAAACAATGAACCTATTACTGCATTTTGTATTACTGGCTAACTAGATATGCATAAACTAGGATTCACCAAATTGGAGCAGAAGAAGTTGAATAAGAAAATTTGCCTGCTACGCGTTTTGGATGGACTTAAATATTTGAAATTTATGTGTGTCAGAATTCGAAACATTCAGTTACAAAATGCCTTTCTGTCGTAGTGATGTTCAAAAGACAGCACTCTTAAAGCTTCGCTTTCTCTAAAATTTTCCTCGAATTTTTATTTAGCTATGATTTGTTGGCGAAAAAGGACTTGGTCTCGGCCGATTCTGTATGTAATCATACTCGTTATTAACTGATCGTACTCCCGCTACGCGATCGTCTAACTTTGTTAATCACTTATTTAGTGAGAATTGGACTCCAGTCCAGATAATATTAACTAAAAAACACACTTTGCGGTGATGCAAAATACTTGTCTCAGAATTCTGTTACAAATGCGGAGCCACAGCGTTATTATTATTATTATTATTACTATTATTATTGTTATTATTAGATTATTAACAAAAAAAACTAACCTGCCCTTCTCTTATCTGCTGAAACACAAACCCTTTCGAGTAGATAAGGGCCTTATCTCTGTCGCACAAGTCTTCAACTCCACAGTCATTCAACTGACAGAGACCATTGGCGCCGGCAGATCTCTCGTAGTTGTACGAAATACATCTTGGTTCATCATGACAGGCCTGAATACAGTTGAGCCAGTCTCTGGCGTATAGCTGTAGAAGTACATGGCCGGTCAAAACATGGTCGTTTTCTGTTTGCGGATGGAACGCAATGGTTATTCCCTGAAGTAGAGCCGCAAACAATTTAAGTAAAAACAGATTCTTGAACATCGCAGAAACGTAGCTTAAAATGGAAGTTCGTGTTGTTGGGAAGCAGTTTCAAATACACACCAAAAACGTGCACTGGAACACTTGAATGACCGCCCAGCACCTGGTTAATAGCCAAAGGGTTTTTTTCAATGCGTTATCTATCTTTTAGTTAATTAAAATTGAAGACAGAATATGTCGAGCACTGTGGTTGGTCAAACATACATGACACCGACACTGACAACGTTTGCCGATGACCTCGTTTAATTTTATAACTCATTAAGAACAGCCATCTGAAATGATAAATTGTCATTGCAATCTTTGTCAAAAATTTGTTAAAGAAAGTACATGCAAAAAACATTGTGTCAACAAGGGTGGGCATATATTTAATTCGGTGTAGGCGGTTATTCTTATGCAATACAAACAGAAGAAAGTGCTTCTCGTTCAGATTAGACGGGGGGAACTTTTATAAGACGGCTGATCGCCAGAAAGATTAAAACCAACGTTAAAACAAACAAAAAAGATGACTAGTTCCGCTGTTGTCGTGGAAGGAGCTTCTCTTCTAAACAACCAAATCATGAAAAATTTTCCTTGCTGCTGTCAATCTTTTTTGCTGCCGTGTGCATTTTCAGTTTTTGAAATTTAAAGAACTTTACACGCGTAAAGAGCAGACGAACTGGACTACCAGCTGTCCCTTAATGTTTTCACTTTTTCGTTCACTTGACAGACTTACTAAAATAGCAGAGCACGTAGTCTAGATACATAAGATTGGGTCATAAGTGAATTTCCTATTTCCTACTAAATTTTGAAATTTGTTTCGTTGGTTCACTTGCCAAACAAAGGCTATTGTTAAAGGGGGTCTGTTGGGAAAAATGTTAAAATTGAGTCATGTTACTTGCCGACCGTGAGGTTAGGTTTTTCTCCAGACGGATTTAGGCATTTCTTCTTTAATTTAACTTATAATTTATTAAAGATCGTTTCATAGAATCTTTCTTCTTTAAAATGGCTGCGCAATGTTAAGTCAATCGGTAAGATATGATCTGATCTGTTTGTCATGTATATATTATTCGAGTAAAATAGCTTCGTTCATATGAACCACACTTATGTAAAGTTTCATTATATTAAATTCACAAATGAGAGGTTCAAGAAAATCAACTGCCATTTTTGAATTGTATATCATTAGCGTGAGCCTTGTACAGGGCGGAAGACCTTACATAACATTGGACATTTCATTGCGCGCCCAAGAGGGGCCCGCAACACTAATCTGGGCAGTAACCTGCAGCGGATCGCGTATCTCGCGTGCGCACCTCGTTTATAACAGGGCATTCTCGTCCCCAGAGGCCGCGATCCTTTTGGTCAGCACCGGGCGCGCATGACTCCTTCGTTAGCAAGGTTTTGGCACCCTTACTCCATAATTTTCCTCTTTAGAGACACTTACAAACTGATCGGTGCTTTTACTTTTCATTTTTTCCCAAAAGAGTGACATCTCTGTGTTCAGAATGAAAAACAAGGCCTTTTAATTTTCTTCATCATCATCATCATCATATCCTTTATTTAAACACGATAAAATTTAAAGCTAAAGCTTGTGGGGTCGTGTAAAAAATAGTTACAATATGAAACGATGTTAAAATATGGATAAAATTACTCATACAACTAACATGAATGTACAATTAATTCCTAAAAAGAGTAAGTTCGTGTAACTACATCTAAATAAAAATAACTGCTAAAATTAAGACATAAAATATTTAAAAGCAATTAAAATCCTGGTAGTGCCTTGGCAGCGACTGAACCGACTGGGCGCTAAAATCAAGCTCTTTAAAATAAAAGTCTTTCTTTACTTTACGATAAAAATCAGTAAACTGCCCCGTAAAATAAGTCGAGACAGCGTTCCAAAGGATAGCGCCTCTGTAGCTAACAGAGTTTTTAAGAAACTTCGAATTAAAACGCGGGACGATTATGTTATTACTCCTTCTAAAACTGTATGCAGTGCAAGGTTTATTTGCCAAATACGAAAGAGCCGCTGGTGCTTCGCCTATAAACACGCTATGAAATAATTTAATTAATCGTAGTTTATAGTAAAATGCTAAAGTGTTCCAATTCGACTGACGGTATACTTCATTAGTATGCATATCGTAGGGTAAGTTATATATTATTCTGGCTGCCCTTCGGTGAAGTATTTCCAATGATTGTAGAAGGTCTGTATTTGAACAGCCACCCCAAACTACCAGACCATAGAAAACGGATGGCAATATTATCTTAAAGTACAAGTCCAATTGGGCGTTTCGGCTTAAAAAAGAACTCCTTTTCAAGAGATTCAGTTTGTTAACAAAGCTCTTTTTTACATCTGTAAGGTGGTTGACCCAGGAAAGCCTGTCGTCGAGAGTAATGCCCAGAAGACGAGTATGTTTTGCCCACTCGATCCGTTCCTCTCCAATAGTCACTGGAATTAGCGGGCCGATATATGGTTTATTCATCAAAAGCATAACTTCGCACTTAGCCGAATGAGGGGTTAGAGAGTTCTCTAGGCACCAGCTATTCAGTTCGGATAAAGCTCTATTTCGCTATTTCTTGCACGTGTTGCACGCACGGATTAAGGAAAAACTTCTTCGTAGGCCCCTAAGAGTTCACTAATAAAAATATGGACAGAAAACAGATTCAGATTCGTTTATATGGCCCTAATTTACTGGAGAACAATAGTAAAACTAAAATGCCGTGCTTTTCCCGGCCAGTTTTGTAATGGGAATTCCATGAGGTGGGTTTCGCGTAGCAGGTTTCGGCCGGCACGGGAGCCAGTGGATCAGTTAAGCGCATCTAGGCCCGCAATTTGTAGCCTGTGGTCCACCACTGGTTATATTTCATGTGACGTGGCAATGGCCAGGACAGCAGTTCATTATACAGTTGTCGGTTGGTTCCAGCTAGCTCCAACGTAGTTTTCTTGGGGTTAGTTCCATCCCAGTTTACTTGTGGTTTTACCATTTCCAGTAAGTTCCACTCCCGTTTGCTTGAGTTTAGCTTTAATTTTGTGGTTTGGACAGTAATGTACTAAATACAATTTTGCTTGCTGTATAAATATTAGAAAAATTGGGGTTCTTGGCAGCTAGCGTCTAGTTGGCGTGGTGGTAAGTGAGTGCACCCCGAGCCGAATTTTCCAAGGTTCGATTTCCAGCGTTTGTAACAAAATATTTTCTTTTTTTTGTTGCAATAAAACTAAGTGCGGAATGATCTTCATGTAAAAATAAGCAAGTGTGTAATCTAGTCCCGGACAAGGCCTTTCGTACGTGTGTTATAAGCTTCGAACATTATTTGGTCCGCACAGTTAATGTTATCGAGAGTCAAATAGCATTTGGAACAAAAGGACCAATTCTCGACTGGAAAAGCGATGGAAAACTACAAGGACGTTTCTGTCTTATGTAAAGGCAGATCAAGATTGTACTTCTTTCAGGTGTATGGAGAGCGCGGTCAAAATATTCTCGATAAAGCGGCAACTGCTGCATGAATTACAACTGATGGAGAATGAGACTAACATTGGTCTTCAAAGATAAAGGTAATACCGTCGATTCTGCTGGAACTAGCAAGCCTTGTACAAACATAAAGTAACAAACTTTACATAATTTTAAGCCTAATTCGTGGTTAAACTCTATTTTTACTTCTGGGCAAATAGTAATGTTCTTCGGATTTCCCGTGAACGCCGTGTTCTGAATGCCGCTTTGTAAGTTAGATGTTCACTTGCTGTTGTTGTATTTTTACAAAAATTTACGATGAAGTGTTTCTCATCCGAAACTTTGCCCTTCTTAGTAGAGTTTGTTTATTTGTCACTTTTGAAGTATTTATTCTCTTGCGAACACAATTGTAAACGCATAGCCCATCCATTTTCATCATTCTTCCATATTTGGTCAAATTAAGGATAATGGCTCAGATCCGTAACGGAGAGAACCAATCAGAAAGCTAGGTAATCATATTATTTCATACATACTGAGCGAACGACTGTGAAAATACATCGTTCGTCCAATCGGCGATACGAGCGATAGTACTTCACAGTGGAAGAGAAACAAGCGCGCGGCTTTCAATAAGAAAAAGTCTCAGTACATATGAAATTAAAGCATTACCAAGGAAAGTGCTTGAGCGACTTTTATTCACTCGTTGCTATGCGTCACTCATTCGCTGCGCTCACTCTTTCGATTTTTTGATGCATAGCAACTCGTGAAAAAAAATCGTTCGGGCGCACTTTCCATGGCATAATCTTTCTATCCAGCTGTTGAAAATTTACTAAATTTAATAATTCGTCAATTTAACACACACGGGGCACAAAATTTATATGTTGATGTTTTTATTTTACAACAAGGTGTGAGGACAAGGTTTACAAGCCCTTAGCGAATTCCAATGGCAGAGGCATTAAATCCGTCTTTCCAGCGGTCGCTGGATGAATAGCAGCCGCAGCCTCCAAAATGCACTTCCGTCAACAAGAAAAACTTATTTGGCATCTTCAGGTCAGGATTCGGGATGAGCATGCTTTTTGAACGCCAATCAACAGCGACACCACTGTCTTCGTAACTCAAGCCCTGAGCATGATTGCTTGGGGTTTGAAGACCATAGTTTGGCATGAACGCAAAGAGGCTGTTTGGTTTTGCTTTGCAGTTAAAAAATTGGATGACGCGACTGTTGGATCTGAAGCCTTGGTTGGTTTTGTTACCTGCAACTGACGCTGGTAGGATCCCAAAGAGGATGTATTCATTCATAAATTCATTCTTTGGTGCAGTGTAACCAGTGTAGTTGTTTATCAGAACTCCAAAATCAGTGTTGGCAAAATTTGGGTGGGGTTGAATCAGAGTGAAGTGTTCGCTACTGTCGACTTTGTTCTGTAACTTGAGCAAAACGTTCTTCTTGTCCTTGAAGAGGGTGTTGACGATATTCTGAGCATCTGATCTTATAGTGATTCTTCCAGGAAGGAAAGTGAATCCGCCTCCTTCAATTTCCAGCTCGCAGTACACCTCGATGGGATGAGCATTCGGCAACGGATAGATCTTATACACACCACTCACTGCCGCAAGATCGCGACGTTGGACGTCTTTACAGCTCTTGTAACACTGAAATAGCATTGTTACCATTTAAGAATTTTAACATTTCACCCTTAAGTATCTTAGCATTATTTGGCTTTAGTTCTTATTTCGAAGTTTGTTGACTGTGGTGGGGGCCTTGGTGGGCGCTCTTCGGGCAGGGAGGAGGGTACGGGGGGGGGGGGGGGGGGGTAACGGGCCTCGCGAGTCCTTTCCCTAGATCCGCCACTTTTTTATGTATTGTATACAGGGATTGCCCATATAAATTGTACCCTTTCCTCGGGATCTCGTGTGGCTACAGTGCGTGATTAAGGTCTGAGGAACACCTCAGAACCAAGACTTATAAGGAAAATATGAAATTACGAGATTTACCCACCAACTCATTTTCAAAAAAACTCTAAAGTTTCTAAAGAAACTGTGGTGCTGCGTCAGTTGGAAGTATAGCAATACATAGCAGTATTAGCAGTATTAGCAGTATTAGCCCTTCGTCTTTCGCTCCGACGAAGGGCTAACGTTCGAAACGTCTGCTCTCGAATCTCTTTACGGTGGCCAATTCACATTATCAAACCAGTTGATAAAAACCAAATTATATATCTTCACATTGAATGACTCCTTTATTGAAGTCAAAATATGAGCATACCTAAACAATGTAACGTCACTTAAACAAATGTACCTAGAAAACGCTAAGAAAATCCCATTAAAGAAACTGACCGCACCAGGGTAAAGCTTCAGGCATGTCAGTGAGGTGAAGCCCATAACCTATTCCCCCAAGGGGATAAACATCCGAAAGTTTGTGTCACTGCCCAAAATGTTTACTATTTCCCGCCTCAATTAGCTTATTTTAAATTAAGAATCCAGGTAATATTAATATTGAATGCAAGGAATAAGGTTTCTGCATTGTGGATGCTCATCAAAGAATTTACAGTTGATCAAATTTATCTGTCAGGACAAGTAAGGAAATATGACCGTACCGTGTTAACAGGGCCAAATTATTATCGGCCGTTGTTGACCGTATTAACGGAGTTCCACTGTGTTTAGGAAAATTTCCAGGGGCCGATACTGTTGTCCCTACAAATATAGCTAAACATGCCTGGTCCCTATCTACAACGTTTTTATTTAACTAATAAAGAAGCCTAAGCCATGTATTATACTGTCACAAAAACACGACGGGCATTTGAGAACACGAGGGAAATGTAGAAAACACGAGCTGCAGGCGAGTGTTTTCTACATTTCTCGAGTAACAACACGCTGCGAGTAACAACACGAAAACACGCACGATCGATAAACTGAAGCAATTCAATTTCGCTTCTTCTGCTTTTATCTCGAACTTAGAAGCGTCTTCGACAATCTCTGCAGCTTGACTTCAGAATTCTGTCCGAAAAGCCATCCCTTGCGAATTTTCACTAGAGTAAAGCTGACGAAAAACAATAAAACACGCTTTTTCTATGTTTTATACTCTGATACATGAGTTTTTCACCAATCAGAGCGCGCGCAGAGTCCTATCTATATTATAAATAACAATAAAATGTGAGCGGAAATTGTTGTCATGAAAACTTACCTTCCATTCTCTTATCTGCTGAAACACAAACCCTTTCGAGTATATGAGGGTTTTATATCTCTCACACAAGTCTTCAACTCCACAGTTATTCAATTCGCACAAACCATTGGCACCTGCAGATCTCTCATAGTTGTACGAGATGCATCTTGGTTTATCATGACAGATCTGAATACAGTTGAGCCAGTCTTTGGTGTATAACTGCTGAAAAACATAGCCAGTCAGAACATGGTTGTTTTCTGTTTCGGGTCGGACCGCTATAGCTATTCCGTAGAGAAGCATCACAAACAGCGGGAGAAAATTCAGGTTATTGAACATTTCAACTGAACGTAAAATGAAACGGTAGTTCGTGTTGTTGAAAAGCAATTTCAAAAGCACGACGAAAACTGCAGAATGGCGGCCTCGCACCTGATAATTAGCCAAATGGTAATATAAGATAATGTGTGGGTAACGTGGTTGATCAAAAAACAATGAAGTTCTCTATAATTGGCTAGATTACTTTCAACATAACACAACGTATGATCATTGAACTGGCTAAATCCTTTCCGCATCTACCATCAAATTATACGGGCAGTACTGTAAAACATAAACATCACATGTAGAATTAGAAATAGATACTGTTAAAGAAGCTTGTAAAACGAGAAAAAATAAAGATTGTTGTCAGTTTGATTAACAGAGTCTTACAACCGTATGAAATTTAAGCTGTCGTCGTTAGTGTTCTGCAAACTTTGCGCCAGCACGACGTTAGAATCCGCTTTGAGGTTTAGAAGCGGAAACCGTACTAAGAAAGTTTGACGCGAACTCTCGTAAAACATCATTGGAGTATTTAGGATGGTTTTGTCAAACAGCCATCAGTAGCTAAAGTGATAACTTCCTCAACAAGACTCTTGCGGGAAATAAGTCTAAGAAGCGATTGGCAACTCGAAAAAGCCAAAAACCGGGTTTGGTTAGTGTGTGTGGATTGACCCCGCTCATAAAGAAGGTAATGAAGACAGTGAATCAACAGCTTTACAAGAAGGCCTGTGACTTAGGTAATCTATATTTTGTGTCTTAATGGAAACTCAAAGTGACAAGTAGCTTTAAAATGCTTTTAACCCTAAAATTGAAATACACGAGCATTTCCGTTGACCGGTGATGATTAGTTCCGTGTTATACCCGATGATGCCCTGCAGAACGTTCTGTGAGTGTGATACAGCTTAAAAGGCAGCAATATCCTAGGAAGTGCACTGTTATGGAAGATATGTGGCTTTTATTCAGATTAGAAGGTAAAAACCTCTCGCATAGCAGCTGGTTGTCAGATAGATTTAAGAAATAGACAGCTAGCGCTAGCTGTCATTTCCCTTTCTGTTTCCGTTTCATCGCCCGCTTGACTAGCTAAAAGGGATATCTAGATACAGGAGCTGTCAAAATGTCTTTCCTTTTTCAACAAATTCTAAAACAAAATGGTGCTTAAAATAATTCTATTCAACCGCCAGAAAAATTCACATATTTACCCATTGTTCAGCCCTTTTTACAAAGTTTGAAAAATCATATATAAACAACGTTTGTGCAATTAATTATTTTGTGAGCCCATTTGGTCATGTCAGCAGGTTTGATTATTTGCATGCTGGATGTAGAGGACATTATCCTAGAAACGTGCTGGCGTTTATTTTTTATCGAAAATCTAAAGATATAAGCTAAAGATATATACGAACCTTGCCAGAAAACCTCCAAGTTCAAATCACATGCATATTTAAACGTTTGGAACAAAATTTGCTCTAAGTTTTCTTGAAATGAAACATACAGAATTCTATAGACAGCAAAGAAATAGCCATTTTGCGTTGTTAAAATCAATTGTGCAGGAAACTGAACTGGCAGTTTGGCATGGAATGACTTTCGCTCGATGCCTGATTCTTCTTCGACTTTCCGTAAATGAATTCTTCTTCATCTAGCTAGTTGAGAAGAGTGAGAATGTGCTTCATTGTTGGGCATTTAAGCCGTTTAGTCCTTATAGAGCTCGAGAAGAGCAGATGGAAAAGCCTCAACTGAGTCAAACGGAGATTGAAGAGTTGCTAGCGAGCAAGAAAATGGCCCGAACAGTTGAATGGTTTTCAATTCTAATTGGCTGGCATCTTGACTTTCTTGTTTCTGATTTGTCCACGCGCACGGGGCGGGCTAAAATATATCTTAGCCCGCTGAATTCTTCATTTTAGCCCGCAAAATACGCCACAATGCCCGATGAAATTATTATGATACGAATTAGAATAAGCCCCCAAGTTGTAGTTATGCGGCTGTGGAAAAAAATAATGCACAATTGCACTGTTTTCCCTTTGCAAAAGAGCTAAATGCATGCATTAAATGAATCGAAATGTATGTTATTGGCCTTTTACCACCGAACCACTCTTACCATTGTGTGGTTTAAAAAAAGCTTCTCTTTTTAACGTAGTCGAGTAATGTGGCTCGAGGGAAGCGTGGACCTGCGAATGAGGTAAAGTGGGAGCTGGTTTCATAAATGTATCAGCTAATAAATAAAGAATTGTGATGGTATCGGTTATAATTGACCATTTTCGCATTGCCCATAATACACCTTGTTTACCCCCAAACTTTTGCATAACCTTTGTTTCCCAATTCTCCTGGGTATTACAGTCGTCCCAAGAGAATCTGAAGCCAATGCTTATGCAAAATTTTGTGGGGTAATCAAGGTGTATTATGGGCAATGCGAAAATGGTCAATAAGGGGGTTGGACAAGGTTGCAACCTCCGTTTCTTAAGTTACATTACACAGTAATTTTCAGGGAGTTGTTTTAACTCCAAAAGGGGAGTTAAAAATTTAGGTACAGGATAACTCCATTTTAAGGGTTACTTTAATTCCCTTCAAAATAACTCCACCTAGTGGAGTTAAATTGACTCCTCCTCGATCCTCCACAGCAGGAGTTATTATAACTCCAATAACTACTTTTTGGACCATGGGGAGTTAAATTGACTCCACAAGAGCAGTTACTATAACATTAACTCCGTAAAAATTACTGTGTAACGCGAAATACAATGCTGGAATGAATTAGAGATGTGGTTGGACCCATTTTAAAGAGACTGGTTAATGGTGTTGCGCATGCGAAAGCTATATCATCAACCCATTAGATTCCATTGTTAAAGAAACGATTGCAGGCGTGCAAATGACTTTTGCGGCAAAATTGCCTTTGAAAACTTCGCAGCCATTTAAAAAAAACGTTGCAATAGAGGTGTCATTTCATATTTGAATTTCTTTTGTTTGTCCCAACTCCGATATCGCAAAAATCCCGGAAAACTCCAGTTAAAAAGTTTTATGCACTTATGTATATTTCATTCTCGTCCCCCGCGATCCTTTTGGTCAGCACAAAGAATCGCGACGTCTGGAAAGGTCCAACACCGGAAATCTGCGATTCACGGACTTCCCGTCACGCTGCGCATGCACAAAATCAAATCTGATTGGCTGAAAGCTACAAAACGAGTTCTGTACGCATGCTCACAATTTGGTTGCGGCCAGGTCTCGATTCCTTGGTGCTGATTAAATGAATCGCGGCCTCTGGGGACCAGAATGATGTATATTTCTACAGGCTATCCCTAAAGAACACAAAAAGAACTTCGAGGTCAAATGAAAAGGTGCATGTTGACTGAGTAGGTGCAGCCTGACGGGCTCTTGGTCACTGAAGATTATTGACCTTGGGCTGAATATTTTTCCGTACAGCCCTCCCCTACAATGTCCTGTTATTTTATCATCCATTTCGTCGCAGAGCACTCGTTGTAATTTTCAGCCAATGAAATTTGTTAGATTTGACAATATGTAGTGCTGCTGACCAAAAGGATCGCGGCCTCTGGGGTCGAAAATGAATATTGGAATGTATCGAGAAAGGGAGGGAGAGTGGAGAAGAATCAATATTGCAACAAAATGGACAAAACCCAATAGAACGACCTAACCTAACTTACGGCCAATAACATCACGGATAAACTGACCAATTAGTTTTCACGAACCAGACTTATAACATTCGACTGACAAATAACTCTTCACATGACTCTGATGATGACTTCCGCTCAGGTTGTCGAAGCGTCAGTCACTGTCACCGACAACAGTCCTTCTCAGTACTACCCTCACCCGGACGATCAAACTACACGATCGACTGTTACCCCCGGGCTCACACCATTTACTGTAATGTCATACTTGCTAAAAAAAACTCCATGTACTGTATTCTTTTCTACTATATTTCTGCATTGTACAAATTTTATATTCAGTATAAATAACATCACTAATAAAACTCAAATTTATAATAAAAAGGTAAAAAACGATGTATACACTGAAAAACTATACATCAGGCTCGGCGTCATAAAAATACACTTACGCAGTAGAATTTAACCCATTGCCCATCTCAGGTTCGTACCCCGAGGATGAGCTTAAATTCTCTTCAAAATACCAGTACAGTGTAGCGGACGAGGTTTTGAGGATAAAAGACCATGAAAGAACTAATTTGCCTCAAATTCTCCCAACTACTGGTATACGAAAACGTATGCCGGCAATTTGGGAGAAAACGACAGTGCATCAAATCAAGGCATTCCAGGCATTTCCATAAGCGTTTTTGTATGGCGTCACGACAGAAATATTTTTATTCAATAACAAAGAAATGGCGGCCATAATGGTGTGCCAACTAATCATTGGGAATTGAACTCCATCTTTATGCAAACATCGTCTTGTTTCAGTAATCACATATAGCTCATTGCAAGGAGAGCGAAAGTGCTCTATTACACTGTTACAAACACCAGTTCATGTTTTCAAAACTATGGAGCTAGTATTCTTAAATTAACGGGTTGTTCTGACATTGTGATAACCCGTTTTGACGGACTGCTATATACTTTATGATATGTACAGACGCAAAATAATTTCCTGTTTTATACTATTGCAAAACAAGTTTCCTTTCAGTCAATTAGAGCTTCCGCGATGTCCAAATTGTAATACAATCTGTAACAACTTCCTTCCTCTAAAATTTGTATTTCCACACCAGAAAAGCAGTGGCCACATGAAGGCGGGCCAGAGGTGTTGTGTCGTAGCTTTATATCTTTCTTGCGAGCATTGGACACTTTAGTGATGAGGATTACGATGAAGATGACGACGACGACGACGGCGATGATGAAAATGATCAGCAAACATTTTACCAAGATCCTGGCACAGAATCACATGTGAGATCACCGGTCTTGCCTTGGCACCTCCACAAGGGGAGGGAAGGGATTTCGTTCTGGATTAAAGGTCTGTGACTGGAGGTAACACGTGTTCTTCACTTCCTCGTCGGAGGTTAAGCCGTCTTCAATTTCCTGAACGTCCTGATAGAACTGCGACGTGTCTGATGTCTGGTACAAATAGAAGAGAAAATCAAGCAATTGAATGATCTATAATAAATGTGTATTATCACAAACTGTCTACGTGTTAAGTCATTTGGAAGCAACGAAGAGCTACTGCTAAACATGCCAACTTCGCCGAGTTTTACTCGGAAGTTCTCGAGAGCAGGACACGTGAAATTCCACTCCTGCTTTTCCTGTTACAGTAAATCTACGTCACACATGACCACAATTTGCCAATATGAAACGAACATTTCAATTCCTTTTTTAATTCCGACATTTGGAGCGACTGTTTTCGCGGAATGTCTCTGAACGTTGCCAATTACAAGTAAAAAAATATTGTTACAAAAACAAGCACTTAAAAAAATGTCGCAGTTAGCATGGAAATTTGAACCTTGCAACTGACATGTTCAAAGTTTACCTACCTCTGGTACATTATTACTTAGCAACGGTTTGCGAAGCAGACTTGCAAGATTTTCAGGCTCCAGACTGGAAATTGTCAGGCCAACAAACATGAAGGCTACACCTACAACGACAAACAAGTTCAGAGAGAAACAAAAATAACAACTTACCAACTGAGGAAGGAGGAAACAATTAATCCGAGAGATTCAGAAACACTAGTCATGTTTAGTGCTTTAAATTTCCATCCTGCACGAAATTTCACTGTCGTGCGTTTCAGTCCTCGGGACTAACTTTTTAGGTGGCTATAGCGTTGTGGCAAGTGACAACTTTGATTTTAGCCAAAACAAGTGTTTTACAAGCCAGAACTGTGAAACCTCTGCATACCTAATTATTGGCAGGCAGCAGTTTCTTTCAATGGTCGCTTCCACTATAGAAAAGCCTTAAAAAAGTTAATCATTCTTTTGCCTTTTGACAATATCAATATGTTGCCTTGTGAGGGATTCTAAAGATAGTCTGGCACATGCCAACAGTGCATATGGTCGTACATGTTATAAGGTAGTTCTGTTCTCTCATACCACAGGTACCCCAAGCTCAATATATGAGCAGCTTTTTTTTGTGTTGACCTTTGTGTTGTTACGTGACTCGAGCGATTTGCGTATTTATAAGGATTTGTATGGGGAAAATAACGATTGTTTCTGTAACCTTTGAAAATGTAGCAATTTAAATAAAAATCGTCTTACCTTACTTTAGTTGTGTGGTTTTTCCCTCCTGTGTGGTCTTCGAGCCAATTTATGGCCATTCTATTAGTTTTAGGGGAACCGGTTTTGCTCTCTCTATATATCCTTTCCCAAGGTTGGGTACTCTGAAGAAGCAGTCGATCCGATCGTTAGCTTAACGACCCGGCCTAAGACTCAAATTACCTCCACTCCGGGTGGGCGAGAGGGTCCGAGGGTATTGATTTTCAACGGGAGCAAAGGACTCTCGCTAAGCTAACTTTTGACCGTTTGGGTATCACGGATTTTGAACAAAGCGGCTGTCGCTGGCTTAAAGCGGGAAAGTTTTCAGAGATTGCCGACGTTTTTTTCGGTCTCTGTGAAAAATCGACGCGAGCAAAGACCACGGATGGAAAAAGTAACTATCGTCCGTGATCTACCCTGAATTTGGAGGCGACTGGAGCTGCTGGAGCGAATTTACGGCCGCTTTCCTTCGGCCGATCGGATCGACTGCTTCTTCAGAGTACCCAAATTTGGGAAAGGATATATAGGGAGAGCAAAACCGGTTCCACTAAAACTAATAGAATGGCCATAAATCGGCTCGAAGACCACACAGGAGGGAAAAATCACACAACTAAAGTAAGGTAAGACGATTTTTATTTAAATTGCTACATTTTCAAAGGTTACAGAAACAATCGTTATTTTCCCCATACAAATCCTTATAAATACGCAAATCGCTCTAGTCACGTAACAACACAAAGGTCAACATATAAAGAACTGCTCATATATTGAGCTTGGGCTACCTGTGCTCATACTCGATGCTTGACAATTCACCATCTAAAATGGCTGGTCAAAGCTCATAAAATACTTGAAGCTCTGTTTGTATGATAGGAAAGTTTGAATTGATAATTATATTCAATGTAAATTTTGTAAAAAAAACCAATTGTTTTAAGTATGGTAATGGTAAAGGTAGTAGTAGTGATAGTAATAGTAATTATAGTAATTATAATAATTAATTTTGCCTTTATATCTTATATTTTTTGCCAGTACTTATCCTTGTAAATTATTATAATAAGACTTTTCTCGTCATCTCACTGTTGATTGCTTCGAAGGTGGAGACTTAAGAGGCGAGCAATGAACTCAAACAAACGGTTTAATAAGCAACGGCCGCCATGTTACACCGAGCACATGGTAGAACTAAGGCCACAAGGTGTCCTGGTTAAATTACACACACATAGGCACGCAATGCAGGCGTACTCGTAATCTTACAAACATATCAACATCCCTCCTTCTTTAGGAAAGAAAAACTCACGAAAAATTAACAACTAAGAAGAATCACATGTCTGGAAAAACGTTCCTAAAACAACAAAGTCACACGCTCAAATGTCTAATCAAAATGGCTGTCCACCATACAATAGACAATGTCGAAATTAACAGTCTCAATGATTTGTGGTCTCTACTTAGTTACGTGATCTTTGAAGCGGACTGGCGGTCTGATTTCACGCCTTGGTCGGTTCGTACTTAGTGACTGTCCAGGACTGTCCATAGGTGCAATCTTCTCTTTTACGCTACATGGTTGGCTGGTTTCTACTGGAGGGTCTGTGGGTGGGTTGCATACTTGTGGAGCCTCCTCCAGTAATGCCAATGGTGTCAGATCAGGAGTGCGAGGCGGGAGAACAGGGGACAGATCGCGAGCCTTTGGTGTCACCTTGGTCGGTCTCATGTGCACACGATTTCTCCTGTACGTTCCTCCATTAGGACCACTGACTTGATAAGTGTTGGGCCCCAGAATGTCAGTAATTTTGCCTAATTGCCAGTTCCGTCCTTCAGTATGCTGAAAGAATACTGATTCTCCAACATTTATTTCTGAAAGTTTTCGGGACTTGCGGTCATGAGCTTTCTTAACACTGCGTTTGCGTGCATCACGCTTAGTGTTCTTTGGGCTACTGCTCATTCTAGGAAGGAAGCTGCGCGTTCTTCTGTTGAACATCATTTCCGTCGGACTACAACCTGTATCTTGACGAGGGGTGTTTCTTTGCTCTAACATCGCTTCATAAGGATCACCTCCTTCCTTGTAAGTTTTGATAAGAAGGTGTTTCATGATTTTTACAGCAGATTCAGCTCTCCCGTTAGCTCTCTGGTGCATTGGTGATGAGGTAACATGAGTTATGCCCCAGTCTTGCACAAATGAATTAAACTCTTGGCTGGTAAATTGCGGACCTCCATCCGACACGATCATCCTCGGTATGCCATAACGCGCACAATGTTTTTTAAGCAGTGTTACAACACGTGCACTTGTGATTGTTGTCAGCAAATCTATCTCGATGAAATTGGAGTAGTAGTCTACCACTGCCAAGTAGTGCTTTCCAGCAATCTCAAATAGATCCACGCCAATCTTCTGCCATGGTTCATTACCATCACTGTGCTGCTTCAGTGGTTCTGGTGAGTTCCGTGGTTTCATTTCCTGGCAAGTTTCACACATGTCGGCTATTTGCTTGATGTCACTGGCCATGTTAGGCCAATACACTGTTCCTCTGGCTCGACGCAACATACTGTCACGGCCTAGATGGGCACTGTGCAGTCTTTTCTTGATTGATGGCCTCAACGCCGTGGGAATCACAACTGCTTCTCCTTTAACCAAAATTCCATCCACAACACTTAGACAGTCACGTACATCAAAATACGGCAATGCACACACCGGAGTTCCACGCTTGTCTGCTGGCCAACCTTCCAACGCTAACTTCATCACAATCTGCAGACTAGCATCACACAAAGTTGCTTCTCGTATCTCGTCAAGTCGCTTGTCTGGGATGTCACCAAACACATTGACATTCATGATTCGAGCACGGTCAACCTGGTCATTTCCACTATCGTCTTGGTGGGCTCTACTCAGCGTGTCAGCAATGAGTAAGTCAGTACCTTTAACAAATACAAAATGGACATCGTATCTGTGATACCGCATCATAATGTCCTGAAGACGCTTGGGTGCTTGGCTCAAAGGCTTTTGTAATATGGCAGCAAGAGGTTTGTGATCATTTTCGACTTTCACAGGTCTGCCATAAGTGTACTGGTCAAATCTCTCAAGGCCATACAGAACTGATAGGGCTTCCTTTTCAATCTGTGCCCAGTTTCTCTCCGACGGTGTAAGCGCTCGGGATGCATACTCTATGGGACGCCCTTCTTGAAGCAGAACAGCACCGATCCCATGATTGCTACTATCCACTTGAATCACAACTTCTTTTGAAGCATCAAAATAGGCCAGGCATGGTGATTCAGAAAGAATTCTCTTTAGCGTGTCAAAAGCATTCTCGCATTCTGTGGACCACACGAATGGAGTGTCCTTCCTTGTTAGAGCACGGATTGGTTCAAGCGTTTGAGCAAGGTCAGGCAGGAATCTTGACATGTACTGTGCCATGCCACAGAGACGTTTTACACCTGCTAAGTCAGTAGGCGCCGGCATATTACCGATAGCTTGCACTTTAGCCTCGTCAACTTTCACACCATCCTTTGTGATTCTGTGACCATGGAAAGTAATCTCAGTTAAACCAGTCTGCTGCTTGTCTTCATTCAGAACAATGTTCTTCTCAGCACACCTTTTCAAGGTTTCAGTTAGTTTCCGCTGGTTGTCAATTTGAGCTTCCTCCACCGTCTGGCCACACCCTGCTATGACTACATCATCAACAACACTGAATACACCTTCCAGACCTCCCAAAGCCTCATCAAGCTTGCCCTGGAAGATCTCGCTTGATACCTTGAGTCCGAAAGGGAGTCTCTTCCACCTGTATCGACCAAAAGGGGTAATCATCGTGGTCAGTTTGCTGGACTCTTCGTCCAGTCTGACATGCCAATAAGCTTCTCGCACATCAAGCTTGCTGAAAACTTTGGCATCCTTGAGCTTGGGAAGTACATCATCAAGTACTGGCAGTCTGTAGTGTTCACGCTTAAGTGCAGCATTCAGCGGTTGCGGATCAATGCATATGCGTAATTTACCACTAGGCTTGTGTACGACAGCCATTTGACTGACCCACTCAGTCGGCTCCGTCACAGGTACAAGCACACCCTTTTCTACCAGTCGATCTAATTCTTCCTTCACAGCATCTTCGATCGCAAGAGGAATTTTTCTACTTGGGAGCACTTTTGGTTGGGCATCTTCATAGATCCTGAGAGTGGCTTCTCCCAGATCACCAAGTTGAGAAGCCTTAATCTGAGAAATGAAACATTCTTCATTTATGGTTATAAAACCAAGTTCCTGAATGGTTTTGAGGCCTAGCAGGTTAGTGAAACCATTTGGTACCACAACAAACTTTACTTATGACTCAGCACTAGTGCGGGGATTCACAACCTTCAGGACTGTTTCCCCCAGAGGTTTCATGTTAGTATTGTTCCACATATTCAGACGTACTGTTGTTGGGGACACTTGGTGTTTCCTTACATGTTTCTGACAAATGGTGTTGACGTCAGCTGCACTGTCAAGTTGAAAACTGGCATCATGTTCATTCACAGTTAAAGTAGCATTAATACTCTCTTGCTTATGGCTTACAGCCATGAGCCACTGGTCATCACAATCGTCATTTCCATCTTGGGACTGAGACACTGCATGTACTTTCTTGCATTTGGACTTAAAGTGATTTCGACCTTTACACTTGTCGCATGTCTTCCCCCATGCAGGACATTTTTCTTTGATTCTTTTATGTTCATAACCACAGAAATTACAATTAACTTTCGTACCTTCACTGTCTTTCTTCGCATGTCTGTTTCCACCTTCGGGACTCTTTGGCTGGGTTTGTGAGCTACCTTGTTCACTTTTGTTACTGAACTGGAGGGGTTTGAGTTGTCTCTAAACTCCTTAACATGCTTGGTAGACTGTTCATAAGCTCTACAGACTTTTACAGCTTTCTCGAGGGTCAAACCATCCACTCTAAGAAGTAACTCTTGAAGTTTTCCACCTACAGTAAACACGATTTTATCTCTCATCATCCTGTCTTTCTCCTGGAAGTTACAGGATGCTGCTCTCGTTTTGAGCTCCGTGAGGAATGTGTCAAATGGCTCTTGGTATGGAGTGTTCCAAAACCTATGCGACTCGAGGACTTCATTGTCTCTCGGATTACAGTAATTCTGTAAGGCTTCCAGCACTTTATCTGGCTTGTGTTTATCCTCCGGATTTTCCCACGCAAAATTATCATACACTTCTAACACTTGAGGGCCTGCACAATTCAAAATAATTGCAGTTTGTACCTTCTCGTCTTTCGCGGATGCACCAGAAGCGGCCAAATAGACTTCCATTTGCCGTCTCCATCTCTTGTAATTCTCGGATATGTTTCCCGAATTCACCTCTAGCGGGGGTGGAATTCTGAACTGTCCGGATTCGGATGTCGCCATTCTCTTAGCTGCATCCCACCGCTGCCACCATGGTGATTGCTTCGAAGGTGGAGACTTAAGAGGCGAGCAATGAACTCAAACAAACGGTTTAATAAGCAACGGCCGCCATGTTACACCGAGCACATGGTAGAACTAAGGCCACAAGGTGTCCTGGTTAAATTACACACACATAGGCACGCAATGCAGGCGTACTCGTAATCTTACAAACATATCAACACTCACTTTTAGTACTGTACTCTTTTTAATTTTTTTAATCGATTGTTACTAAATTTAGTGTAAATAGTTTCTTCATCATTATCATCATCACCACTGGCAGACTGACTGACCTACTTACCTAAAACCTCAATAGTGACGTATGTAATATCCAGCATCATGAATTTTCTAACAAACATCCAGTCTTCAAACCAGGCAACTACTGGCACAAGGCACAACACTCGGTTGGTTACCAGTGCACCTGTGAGATAAGACGACGAGACGAAAATCAAGTCTGACTTGAATGAGACGAGAATCTAGTGTGGATTCATAGCTCATGATCATTTGGTAGTAAGAGCATCGCACCGGTATCACGAATGTCACGGGTTCGAATTTCTTTAAACCAATTGCTTAAAGGAGCTCGGTCACGGATGACACAGCTTGAAAATTTCAAATTTGCCAATTACAATCCTTCTCAATCTTCCTCATTCAAAGCCATCCTTTATTCTTCTTAGTTTATTGGTACATCTTTGGTGTTTTTCTACCATAGTAAACTACTATTTCAAGGTTTCCTTTGATTTGAAGGCAATTTTATATCATAATTAATTATGCATGTTTCGCTTGGTTGTTATGTAGTCCTAACGGTTTTTCAAATATTCTGTAACTGACGATGGTGTTCGTAACATCGAAACATTAAATTAAAGAATGTCGTAATCGACTTAAAAATTTCCAAAGTTGATTTTGTTCATGGTGACTGTGCCCCTTTAAATTGGAAATTCCCTGCGATGATCATTTCTCACAATCATCTACAGTGTACATCCGCAGTTCAGAATCATTTCATATACTTCGCGTCAATGAAGTCTTTCTTCTGGACACTTACATCCAACGCCTCCAGTACAGTCCGAGGAACAAGTGCGCGTTTTGGCAAATCTACGTTGAAACCAATACGAATCAACTTGCTAGCATAAGAAAACGTACCGCATATTTATCACGGTTTTCGACTCCATCTTGACGGGTAGGCAAAGCGGTTAGAAATTACAGTGTTTGTATTGGAATCTGATGGGAAATTACTTTTTTAAAATTTGAAGTTTGCACAATTTATGAATCGCAACCTACAACAACAACAACTGCTACCAGTAGAATTACAAGCTTACGAGAGCTGCTGCATTACCTTTCAAACTTAGTGAATACAATCTTCCGCCTAGTAGTTGTGATTCATAAATTGTGCAAACTTCAATTTTTTTAAAAAAGTTATTTCCCATCAGATTCCCATACAAACACTGTAATTTTTGACGGCTTTGCCTACCCGTCAAGATGGCGACGAAAACCGTGATAGGGCCGACTGAATTGATCAACAACCACTCACCAACTTCCTTGTACATATAATCTACAATGACAGCCGCAAGCCAACCAGATATTACGGAAAGAAATATTATGGAGAAAACTGCTCCACCATCCATCCATTTTATCTTGAAGAAAAAGAATAAAATGTTCCGGTTTTTAATAAAGGAAAATGGTGGAATCTTGAAATTACGTACAACAAAATTCTGAGTACCCGACAGGAATCGAACCCATGACCTCCCGAACACCGGGCGGGCGCTCTATCTACTGAGCTACGAGAACTCCTGGAGAGCTAGGTCATTTTTACTGAGTTCTTATCTGACACGCGTCCCGCATACTGGTAGGGTCAGCAATGTCGCTATCGTCGTGAGTTGCTGATCCTATGCAGTATGCGGGACGCGTGTCAGATAAGAACTCAGTAAAAATGACCTAGCTCTCCAGGAGTTCTCGTAGCTCTCGTAGCGCCCGCCCGGTGTTCGGGAGGTCATGGGTTCGATTCCTGTCGGGGACTCAGAATTTTTTCTTTGTCCCACGCTCGTGTCATGTTGATTAATTACTTTCACATTAAATTTACCGAGCTGAAAATTTGCCATCACTCTCATTTCCACAGCAGTGTATATATGTCTTATTTGGTGAATTCATATACTCGCCTCAGACGGAGGGAATTCCGTTTGATAAAATAATAATAATAATAATAATAATAATAATAATAATAATAATAATAATAATAATAATAATAATAATAATAATAATAATAATAATAATAATAATAATAATTTATTCATTTCTAGTGCGCACCAACACATGTTTATAATATGAATTAAAAAAAGGTAAAGCCGTCTTAAAAGCATCAAAATCTTAAAATTAGCATGTTTCCGAGTGTCTAAAAAAACCCGTCCTGATTTCTGCGTCTAATGTGAATTTAGGACGGATTTCCCGTCTATAAGACGAGTTCTACGTCGCTTTAGACAGGAAGATGGACGGATAAATTTGAGACGGGAAGCTTGTCATTCACCGGATTCATATCAGAATGTTAAAATTCTAAGTTGACCCTTGAGCCAAAGTGAATTAAACAATAATAAAAAAATGGAACGTGGGGGACGGGACGGAGAGGACCCTGGGAACGAGGTTGCGTGAGGTATTATATTTTTTTACCATAAAACCAGAAATTCTCGCACGCTCATCGGCTAATATTCACGGTCGAAAAATGCATTGAAACACGATGACATAGTATGACGCCATCACGCGCTTGGTGAAAACTTAAAACAACAACTTCAATCGCTCAAACTTTTTACAGTGCTGTTAGTTCTCAGACATAAGCAACAAATTGCATCCAAAAGGAAATCACCCAATTCGTTTTCAAAATGAATATGGATCCAGATTGAATTAATCTGTGAAGGGAAAACACCGAAGTTTGACATGAAACTCATTGAATGGGATCGTTAATTTTTGCGGTGTTCTCCCGAGGCACCGCGGGACTGAACTTTGTATTGGGGAGCTTAAGCAAACCACGACGGCAACGTCAACGAGAACGTCGCTAAACAAAAGATTTAATGAGCAGTACAATAGCTCTGCACGTGCGTTATAATTCTTTGTACATTTCTTTGCCGTCCTCTGCAAAACAACAACGTGAAATGACCAATTTCTGAGTACTTTGGAAAACGTGAACCTCTACTGCTAAATTTTCATTTTTCTGTTTTAAAATAACCGCCGTCCTTATATTTTCTACATGAACTACGTTTGAAAGCGATAGATGCACCGAATACATCAAGGCAATTGCGAGATTCGTGCGTAAAATATAAATTCATTTTTAAGTAGGCGTCGTCCTAGCCGTCGCCGTCCTCATTGCTTAAGCTCCCTATTAATTCATCTTGGTTTTCGAATGTAATAAAGGTTGGTTGTTAAAATTCTGTTTCTACATTTTGGTTTTGAGTTACTTTACGTAATTTGAAGTTTGTGGTTCTGTAAGTTTCCAATTGTTCGCTCGCACTTTTACTTCGTGAAAGCTAGTCTTCGCGTAGTCATTTTGGCTTTGTTTTGTTATGGTAAAAAACTTGCCTCGTGAGTCTACACACAAATTTGACAATGTGATGAAGAAATTCGCGATCGATTACAGGACGTACCGCAACAAGTTCACGTCTATTTGTTAACTATACAATGGCATCATGATACCGAGCTTCGTTGGTTAATCATTGACTATGCCGTGACTAGATCTAATAAGTTACAGTTCACATTTGTATTATACACGCTTTGTTCTTAGCTTGCCAAGCCAGCGCTAAGTTTTAGTGTTCCTCCAAAAAGTCGTTTAAACGGCGCACGGGACCTTTCCCCTTAACTTGAAAGGTTTTACTCTAAGCAAGGGATTCCTACGGCCTCGCGGAGCACCATGTTGCATCGGAGACCATCCTTACTGGTATGACAAAGCAGAATTGATCCGATATACGCTTCGTGGTGAGGCACAATATTAATTTATGCCGAGTCATCGTCTCCCTGAACAAGACCTACGTAGGACTCATCTACCGAACTCGAACGAAGTTTAACGTGATCGGCATCGCCAGAGGTGTTGCTACCATCTTTCAAGCTGGCAGACGAGCCACCTCAAATAGAAGGACAGTTTCACGAGCCGAAAACAGCCCCCTCCTGCGACTCCAAGCCACAATCAACCACGAAATTCAACTGAATCAGCTCAAGCACACGCTCAAACTGCTTCCACCTAAACTGAATCCTCTGGATCTCAAGGTAAGCCTTTATTACTTTCAGGTATAATTTTCAGGCCTGGGGGAATGCAGCTTTTATTTAGGTTTCTGCAATTTATGTTGGTCAACAACATTAAGAAAAGTCGTCAATGTCATGCCCTGTGGGGTCTGCATCTGGCACTGAAAAACAACGACCAATTTTAACCCGCTTGGAAGGCCGCGCAAACTCCGCTTGAGGTTTTTAAGGTTTCCCACCTTAAAGAGTGGAAAAATCACTTTTTATTTTATTTAACGTTGGGCATTTTGTCGTACATTTAGACAAAAAAAGAAATATACAAGTCTTCCCGAGGTATTTAGCAAACGCATTTTGGAATAAAAAAATTACTAAATGATGATGGTGTCAAAATCACGCAGATTGGAGACGCCCCCGGGGAAATTTTGCGGAAAACAGCTTTATCTGAGAGTTCTTATTTCACGCTGTTTACACCACACAACCTAAGTAACCTAAGCTACTGGCTGAAAGCCAACAAGCTTAGTTTATATGTCGCCAAAACGGAGTGCAATAATCTATGTTATATTATTTTGCTCGACTTTATTTTTCTGTTTTACTATCGTATTTTTGTAATTTTTTTGTGAAGTAGCCGACCGGTTAGCTCAGATGGTAGAGCGCCGGACTATCGTGCGGGAGGTCTCGGGTTCGAGTCCCAGATCTAAACAACACTCATGGTCTTAAAATAACTGAGGAGAACGTGCTGCCTTTGGAACTACATCTGCAAATGGTTAAATGTTCTAGTCTTCTCGGGTAAGGACGTCAAAACCGTAGATCGCGTCTCCTGCATCTTCAACCTGACGTCACGTGAAAACCGAAAATTGATAATAATACATAGTTTACGGCAGATGATGCACGTTACCGAGCCATTCGATCCAGACGAGCCACAAAACATATTTTTCGTTTTTTTTTTAATCCACTGCCCAACCAAACAACAAACCTGGCCAAACGCCTGAGCGAGACAAACCACCATGTATTTTTCGTTCTTTAAATCCTCTGCCGAGCCAAACGAGCAACAAAGTGACAAAAGATACGCTTTTCTTCACATTTTCGTTCTGAGTTTAATTTTCGAGAAGAATCTGTAACTGTCTGGGCAGTGTAACTGATCCATCTTTTCGGTAATCGAACCCAATCAAACTCAATCGAACGCAGTTGTAATACTCCGTCCGTTATTGGCATTTCCAGTCGAATGCATCCGACCGCTCGACCGTGAATCCAAAGTCGACCGTTGCGGGCACACCTGACGTCATGAAATGCTAAAATGCAAAATTAAAGAGCCACCAAAGTTTTAATCTCATCGGGCAGAAGAGGTGCCAATTTTATATCTGTTTACAACTTTTAAGCTCAATAGCATGCTTATGCTATTGAGTTATGGTGGTGCTTATGATCGTGTTTGTCAAAAAATATATAATTATCTCGGGATTTTTAGCCAATCGAGAAGTAAAAGCATTATTAGTGTTTATGTAAATGTTTTTATGTTCAGTACAGATAATCAGTCGCTTAGGTAACCAAAGTAAGTTCCAGATGTTTACATCATGTCCCAGCCGCCATATTGGTGTACAAAAGTTGTATACCAACATGGCGGCTCCATACAGGGCTCTATAAATTTGTGCGCAACATTTCGACGCATATCTGAAGTTTGGAATATATAATATCGCTTCTATTGTGTGTCAGTGCACCCAAAAATTGGAGTTCGATTGCGTTCGATTGGACAATTTTTTTGTGAGAGTTCATTCTCGTCCCCAGAGGCCGCGATCCTTTAGGTCAGCACCAAGAATCGCGACCTCTGGGAAGGTCCAACACCGGTAGTCCGCGATTCACGGACTTCCCGTCACTCCGCGCATGCACAAAGTCAAATCTAACAAATCTGGTTGGCACCCTCGTATCCAGGGTCGGTCGGGAAACGAGCGACCCTGGAAAGATCCGATTTGAAGTCCGAAAATATCGGACTTCCGGTTGAAATGCGTATGCCTACATTTCAAAAGCTTGACCTAATTCATTATCTATTTTTATTTATTTATTTATTTATTTTTCTATTTGTTTATTTTCCCTCCTATTTTTTTCTTCTTTTTTTTCTAATTAATTGTTTTGCTCAAGCTTCAGTGCCAACCTATCTTCCATATTTAAATAGTATTTAGTTTTACTCCGTTCGATTAGCTTTTTAGTTATTCTGAGTAAGAGTTACCTGTTTTTGTATCAATATATTGTTGTGAATTATGTTTAACTTTTCTTAATTTGGTAATAAAGCTTGTTGTTGTCTACCAATTAAAATCGATCCTGGAACAGAGCTTTCGAGAGTCGCTCGTTTCGTCAAGCTGGCGCAGTAAGAAACGAAGCCTCGAGGTACGAGATTGACCTGGTTGCCTGAAGGCTACAAAAAGAGTTCTCTACGCATCCTCACAATTTGGTTGCGGCCAAAGGTCTCGATTCGTTGGTGCTGGCCAAACAAATCGCGGCCTCTGGGGACGAGAATGGTGAGAGTCCGATTTCGTTTTATTTCTGAACTCAATCGAACCCATTCACGTGATTGATGTTCGATTCAATCAATTTTGCTCGATTAGTCACGTTGGGAGCGAGAAAACCAGCGAGGCAGAGCGCCTTTTGCTCTTTGTAACATACTGTAGTTTCAGATTACATTAAGTTTTATTTTCAAGAACGTAGGATAAAATGTAAACAGTATCCCTGATTAGCAGGTCTTGTCAGGCACGACGAATGATCAATCCCACCTCTTGTTTATTGGAAGAGTACATAACAAGGACACGAACGAACAGCGAAAGGAATGGAAAAGGAGATGTATTTGCGCCTCGCGTGTTTCGAACTGCCTCGCGTGTTTGCAAAAGCCTCCCACATCTGCCTCGCATTGCGAGCACATTGTGAGCGTTTTGCATATTTGCGTAGTTATTCGGCTTTGCGTAGTTATTCGGGCCGTTTAGGCGAGAAAATTAAGCTCGACTTTTAATAACAGTTACTCAATTACTTACCTCTTTTAGTGTACTGTGCGTTTTATGGCGGATTTAAAGCAAATTCGAAGTGTTTCAGTTCCAGCCGTTTCTTTCTTTCTTTTGCGGCCAAGCGTCGACTGACGGCAATCCCTCGCAGGATCATTGGGCTTTGCTTGCCACATCAACGTCTTTTTCTGACAAATCTACGCGTCCAAGCGTCAACTGCAATCTCTCGCAGGATTCACGTGGCCTGTCACGTCGTCCATGGAGGTCGTACTTTCCTCCGTCGGGGCACTGATTGTATCAACAAACTTAGGCTTCCAACTCACCGATGTCGTCTTTCGTAACCATTTATTGCGGTGCAGTGACTCTCGTCACTACATGCACTGAGAATGATTCTTGAGTTTCGTCAACCTGTCTTCTTGAAAACCGACGCACCCTTCAACGGTTTCGGTGCCGTATGTTCCAATGACCAACTTGTTTGCAGGCGCCTGGTCCAAACGTCCAGCCCTGGCTTCTTTGATTAGGTAGTAAACCCTTCCCTTCGCTCTGATATAAAGTATTTGCCAACAGATCGAGTAGCCTGTGAATACAGCCATCCTTCTTCACTCCCGGCCCGAGGGGCGTATCGCGCCGGTACGGCTGCGTTCGCAGACTAACAGGTCGAGTTCATTGCAGTTTCCATACGACGCTTATGAATTTTACTCTACTCGCCGAAATATCTCGCACAGTTGGACTACCGCACCAAGCTTGCCTCCGGCGCTACCTTTGCTTCTTCCACATCAGCTTCAAACCATTCCGAGCGGAGACTTTACCTGCGCTTCTGTTCTGTTCGGTGTTAAGTTTGGCGCTTATCCAAGCTTCAGACAAGGGGTGTCTCTCATGTAATTCCTCGTCTATTTGTCTTATTTTACAATAATTAATTACCTGTCGACACTTTGGATAGAATGGTTTTGCTGCTATCGCTGCTATCGGTGATACACGGACATAAAAGTTAGACATTTCTCCGGATGATCTTTTTGCGCATTCGTTCTGAGCTGATGGTCAACAGGGACTCGGGCTCCTGTGTGGCGCGACTTTCTTTTCCGCAAATCTAACCTTGTTCCAAATCTGCCAAAGATCACGACCCTTCAAAAAACCTTGTCACGCGAGGACATCATGATGGTTTAGTGACATGTTAGTCATCTGTGTGCAGTGGTCCAAGACCATCTACCATCTCCCACCCATCTACCCCTTTTCACAGACAAATTTCAAGGACTTTTACAGGACTCATATGGAATTTTTTAGGACTCCAAAATTCACATTAAACACTTTTTCTTCCAAGATCCCAATATAAATTCTCCCAACTGTAAGCCTCGCTTTTCTTATAAAGTTAGTTCAGAAAAATTCATGTCTTGATTTTAACAGATTTCCAGGACCTTCCAGGACCTGTAATCTTTTTCCAGGATAATAAAATTCCAGGACTTTCCAGGTTTTCCAGGACCCGTAAAAAACCTTGTATTAATGGGCAAAAGTGTAACGCCTGCTTGGGAGGCTAAAGACCATCAACTTCAGATCAAACAACATAACTTAAAGAGAGCTGCTAATACCAGTCGTTCGTCTACCCTCGAATCACCTGTTGTGTCCGATTTTGGTCTAAGAACGCCACATACGATTATTCCCTGCACCACCCCCTTGCCTGTCTTTCTGTATTCCTGTGTGAATCTCGCTGCACCTATCACGCAGAGAGGAGGGGAGGGGTGTGGGGGCAGTTTCGGTCTTGGCTTATCTGCTTTCCCCTTTGATGCAGATTTACTTTTTTTCTGGCAAACAGCAAGTTATATGCTTGCATTTCAGTTATCTCCGTGCCTTTCCATAATTAACCTGTGAAGGATTATATTTCAAAATGGCTTATTTCAACTTTTACACAATATTAAAAATTAAAGTAATCGTGACGTTCCTAATTGAACCAAATTGCAGGTTCGATTAACCAATTTGGGTAAGGTTGGCTTTGGCAATCAGAAAAAATCGAACTCTCACAAAGCTTTTGAGCAACCAAACGCAATAAAAATGTTTGATTGCATTTGACTGGGTTCGATTGGTTCAATTGAGTTTCATTACGGTACTTCAGGTAAAATTTGGATTTGTTGATTGTGTTCGATTGGGTTAAAGTTTGGAAATTGAACCCACTCGAGCTCTCTCACATAATTTTTTTGGGTAACTTGGTGTTCGATTATTCTCTGTTGGCACCCTATTTGCACCCTGTTTCATCATAAAAATCAAGTTTTCATAAACAAATAAACTAATCAAACCCAATCGTTTGATTGAATTTGATTAAGTTTGATTAAGAACATCAGGGTACAATGTACGACAAGTAGTAAAGTTCAGTCAAGTCGGCAGTCATGATCTAACTCCACAAGCCTCCTGCATGGAAAGTTATGTCACATCAGAAACTGCAAAATTCCACCTAGATCCCAGGCTCTCTTTCCCCTCCTCCCTTCCAGAAAAAGGAGAGAGAGACTAGTATCAAGGTGATGCATGTTGTTGGTGAGGAGCCAATATCTAAATTGATTTATTATCACATACCTTGTCATATTCCTCATATCGCTGCAGGATAAGAAACAGTACCAGAGCAAAGAATCCAGCAAAGATATTGTTGCCAATACCGCCACTGACATAATGTATGTTTCCTCTCTTGGAACGCCAAAAGACTAAAACAAAATTAAAAGCTTTAAAATGCAGTGTTAGGCAAGACTGCAATGGGTGACAAAAGTAGTTGACACATTGATTTGAAATTGCAGTTTTTAGGGTATATTTACCACTCTTTTTTCTGGTTCACTACACTTGACCAAAATACCCCCTTCCTACCATCCAATATTGTATGATTCCAGTGAAGGACTCTGAGAAACAAACTGCAACATTGATTGGGGGGGGGGGGGAGGTTAAATGAGGGAACAAGGATTAATGAGACTGTACAATATCATATTTAAAGTGGAGCTTAAAATTAAAATGTGTCAACACTTTTGTCACTCATTGTGGTTGAAAATCTAGTAATAGGTCTTGGATACAGTGTATGTTATTGTTTTTTTGTACAATTTATTGTTCCTGGCAGAAAACCTCTCTGTTATATTATGTTACTGATATCTGCTTGACATCTTAAAGTGAGGTGTCTATGAAGTTAAAAAAAAACAATCTTAACATTTTTTGGCAGTTTGCTATGTTTACATCTACTTTTGGAAAGAGCACAAATGAATGATGTTAAAGAGAAAAATTCGACTTTTTGTCATCTAAAGTTCAAATTTGGCAGCCAAAAAGTACCAGTAGTTCCCGGGGTACCCCCTCATTAAGGCTATACAGGGAATGCCGCGCTCGATAGGGTATGGTTTTGGACCCCTCAGTCTAAGGAGTCGTTCTGTACAGGGTATGGCGTCAAGACTTTTGTATCCGAAATCAGAAACATTCATCACTATTCATTTAGCCGGTAAGTCAACAAGTCATTAGATCGTTTTCAGGACTAGATATTAGCACTACAGTATAAAAAAAACGTTCTCCTTGGTCCTAAACAGGGTATATGTTTGAGGTTATTTTGGTCCTAATCAGGGTCAGGGTTTTCGACCTCTTATTTGCACGTGGCTAAAATCATGGTTGTGACATATAAATGATTACTCAGTACTCAGCAGGCGTCATTGGTGACAAGGAAATTTCAATCTGAAGAGTGACTTTACATCACTTGCTTCCAGTTCGCAGAAATGGGCCAGGCCTCACTTGAGCCAAGGACATGAATCTTTGTGCGGCTGATATATTTTTGATTTTACTTAAAACCACCAAAAGTAACTGCACTTTAAACACTTGACATCATTGGAGCGTACACTGAAAGAGATTTGAAAGTACTCTCTGGTTTAACTGGGAGGACTTACTTGAGCTGATTGACCACATCAATGATCCACCAATAAGAGCCAGCAAAGATGTAGATAACTCCAGAGCTGTAAATGGAGCACAATCGTGTTCGTTTAAGCTTGTGATGTTCACACTACTGTTCCTGACTAAAGTAAAATTATTGTGAGGTTTTACTTCTTTGTAATGGCAATGACCATTTCTCCCTGCTGCCAAACCAATGCCAGATACCGAGACGAGAACAATACCCACACAGCCGACAGCAATCGCACCAAGCTTGCCTGTGGATACCGGAGAACTGGTCTGCAGGACCAAAATAAACAGGAGTCAACTAAGACCCTACGTACAGACAAACATCTTTAAGGACATAGGCTAAAAATTTTTTACTGGGGCAATATCCGAAAAAAATAACACTACTTTCAATTAATTTAAAGCATAGCTTCTTACAGGTACTCAAAATAAACAAATAAATTCAAAATTTTTACCAAAGCAAGTACCTTGGTTTTCCTGTTACAAGCTTCTGTAAATTATGTCACTGATATGTTAATCTACGGTGTACCAGACCAATAAAAATGCTCTCAATATCATTTACTGTAAAAGGAAAGCACTAGAAGTGATCAAAAATCAAACCCTCTTGAACAGAACAATACAGTGTTATTTCTAAGATGCAATACAAATGCAACAAAGTGCATATCGGGGAAACTGGAGGATCTGTGCCAGAAAGGATGGAAGAACACATTAGAGACAAACGGCTTGCTCATACCCAAGTATCACCAATTTTGGAGCACACCAATGAAACAGGGTATTGGGGAAAAAAGTCAGATTTATTGACAAGGAAGCTATAAGACTTCACCCTAATAACATCATTAGATATTGGAATCAAAATTCCGGAATAATGGATACTTATGATCAAAACGTACAACAGCCGATCAGTAACAAAGCAGACCTATGAGGATCAAAATGCACCAATAGCAGCAAACCATCGTGCTCCAACGAGTGACATGTAAACAATCGACTTCATTGTCTGATAAAGACTAGCAGCATAGCAGTCAAAACACTGCAATTAACACCTTTTTAAAAGTCGCTCCATCTTGAGATAAATGAATAAAAGGTTCAGGGGCAGATCTAGTGCTAGGGTAACCCTAGCAGTCAGCTAGGGTTACCCTAGCACTAGGGTTACCCTACCTCCTAAACAGGGCCCTCTTGCTAGGCTAACCCAAGCACTAGGGTTACCCTACCTCCTTGTAAGCAGGGCCTAAGAGTGTCCATTTCAAATCAGTCAATTCCGGTCTTTGGAACAAAGTTCAGAGATGTTGAAAATCTACAATACACAGAAAAATTAAAACGTCACTCACCCTGACAAAAGGAAGTCTCTCTAACAAAATGGTCAGCCATGGAGCTGCCACCATGAAGACCCCTCCGGTGGTAGGATTCAACACTTTTAAACCATACATAAAGAACATGTACGGTGCAGCTAACTGGAGAAATCCCATCACAGCATATTTGCAGTAATTTTTCGCAGATCTAAAGTTATTGCGGAATATTTCTTGGTCTTCGCTATCTCTTGTGGAAAAGCACATGAAAAGAACATACAGCACCACAGTTCCAGGAGTTCGAAGAAGAAAGACGAGGCTCGGTGATTTATAGCAATTGACTGCAAAGTGAATCACCACAGAGAACGTTCCTCTGATTATGGCGAGAAAAATGAATGCTAAAAGGCTCCCTGTTGTAAAATATCCTCTTGGAGTCATGTTTTAAACACCTGATTGACGTGTTTTAGCGCACAATTTTATCATCCTTTCCTGTTTCTTCCTGGTTTCACTTGCCAGAGCTTCCCAGATGTCTTTGCCAGTGTCTACGCAGCTCGGAAGGACTGGACACAAAACAAACTAATTTTACTTCAGCTAAGGGACGGGCATTTTATTTTTGAGGGGGTGGGAGAGGGGCTTGGGCAACTTTTGCCTGGCAATATGTTTTTTGCTCAGGTTGAGCAAGATTTTTTTTTGGACTGTGAGCTTGTGCAATAATTTTTTTTAACATCATCACAGAAACTCGACAGTAGAAAGCTGTGCTCTCCGTAGTTTTCAACACAGCAGGTGAAACAACCTTTCAAACCGGTAAAGAAATTCTAGGGAATCACAGTGAACCAAGGCTGTTGTTGAAAGGGATTATATTTCGCGTCGCTTACATGAGGTACTGTTTGAAAAAATTGGTGCTTTCATTTCGTCTTTGCCACAATTTCCTCCTGGCTATTACAATGGTGTGGCTGAAGGGCTATATTCTCAAACATTTGTTTAATATGTCGTTTGGATTTTTGAAAAGTTAATGAGAAGAATTTCACAATGGAACGAAAACTGCCAAATTTGCCTTCGCAACATGTGGCAAAAAGACCTCAGCAGTGCTAAACGCACAAAAGCCTGCTCTTTCTTCAAAAGGTATTAACACTATAAGTGTTTTGGAAGGTGAAAGAAAATAAACGGAATACGAAATTTTGGCACAAAGTCGTAATCAGTGGCAGATCTAGGGGAGGGTCCCGGGGGGGCCAGGCCCTTCCCCCCCTCTTACCCCTACCTTAATTTAAGTCCTTATGGTTTGGAAATTTTCTGGATCTGCCACTGTTAATGTTGTCATTTGTTCTGTCAACTTACTGTTAATTTTCATCTTTTCTTTGACAACACTTTTCAGGACAGCTTAATCGTAAGAGATTGTGTCGAAAATATTCCTGTCGCCTATTAATGTACGAAAGTCACGTCCACGACAAGGTGAAATACAGTTTTTGAGCGCCTATTGGTCACGCTTGTTATACCGCAGGCAGCGGACCACCATTGTCGTCCCCAGAGGCAGCGATCCTTTTGGTCAGCACCAAGAATCACGACCTCTGGCCGTCTCCAAAACCGGAAGTCCGCGAATCACGGACTCATTGTCGAATCTGACAATTCTGATTGGCTGAAAACTACAGAACGAGTACTCTGCGCATGCTCACAAGCTGGGGGTGGCCAGAGGTCTCGATTCCTTGGTGCTGTCCAAAAGGATCGCGGCCTCTGGGGACGAGAATGGCTGACCACCGGATGTTGAGTTTGTTGCGTGACACCGATCAATGGCGGTTACAAAAGAAATATAGAAGAACATCACTAAGTTGGCCGCGATTTGCTCTAAATATTTCGTTCTTCCTACATGTTCAATAAACGTTCAGATGAAGTGCCGTTTAAGGCGTTATTTCGCGAGATAATTTATCAACCCATCTAGACCGGCATCGAGATCAGTTGCATTTTGAGGTCGAAAAGTTACCTACTCGTCCCCAGTCGTCTCTTATAAGAAAATAGCAAGACGCGATGGGTGATGCTCCCTCGTCTGCCACCTTCCCATCATTCCCCGCCCCTGCTATTTTTTTCGCATAAGAGATGACTGGGGACGAGTCATGGAAAGTTACAAACAAACAGGAACACATTGTCCCCTTTTTCTCTAAAAATACCAAATGGAAAATTAAAAAAAGCTTGACAACAATAAAAAGAAAAGATACGACCAAACTTTTGCAATTTTAAGTTCAGCTCATCGCCGTTCGCAAACAAAACGTCAGCGAGAACGAAGCAGTGTCGTTAAAGGGCCTTTGTCGCTTTTCTGCGCATGTGTGACTATTGATTTCTGGTCCGACGGACCAGAAATCAAAGTTAATTTAGGCGATTAAAATCCTCCTCCATTATCCTCGCGAGGCTTTCAAAAACTATAAAAATTGAGGTAAGGTATCAGTTGGTTATTTGTGAAAGTTTCAAGCTACGGAAATTATACAATGCTTGTACTTTCATATGAACATCACAGAAAATATGACGTTCTCGAAGGATGATGCACAAAGTGGTTCGGGACGAAAGCTAAAACAAAGGGATGAGGCAAAGACAAAGAGGTGTTCGTGCGCACGTGAAAACTCCAAAACAAACGCGGAAGGCCACGGTAGCTCGTGGCAGCGTGCAGTGGGCGACCATGCCAAATTTTTATTGTTTAAAGCAGTTTCTTTAAGGCTCCGCGTGCGCATTATCGTGACTATGGCCTTTTAAGCAAATTTAAGTTTCCGTTTGGCCGTATAATTAACATCCTATTAACCGAGCTTTCGGTCGTGAGCTTTCGATTGCTTTCCGGTCAAGATTCTCCCATACAGACCTCGCGCTCGGTTAATATGAGCTAAACCCTGCACGTTACAGAATGAATACAGACAACATGAAACAATAGCCCTATTTCCCATCTGTTAGTTTATTCATATAAACTGCAGTTTCAATCTTTAAAGTAACCGCATTACAACTTTTGCATTAGCTACCATTTAAAGCGCCTCAAGAATAACGCTAACCACCAAGCGGTTTACAGGGAGATGGAATTATAACTCTGGTTTTCCCTTCCCGACCATAAATGAAATCAGCCCACTTGTACACGTTGCCCTCCCCTGCCAGACACGATTTTGACATGTGCTCAATCTGTGCTCAATCTGTGCTCAATCTGTGTAACCGCATTACAACTTTTGCATTAGCTACCATTTAAAGCGCCTCAAGAATAACGCTAACCACCAAGCGGTTTACAGGGAGATGGAATTATAACTCTGGTTTTCCCTTCCCGACCATAAATGAAATCAGCCCACTTGTACACGTTGCCCTCCCCTGCCAGACACGATTTTGACATGTGCTCAATCTGTGCCATGGGGAGCACATGATCCCAAACATTGACGTTTGTCAACATCCCTTGTAGGGATTGGCCGGCTTCAAACCCGCCACCGACAGTATCCTGTTCTTCACCAAGCATCAAAGATCCTCCTGATTTTATCACGTGACCAGTCTTCAGGTCTGTTCCTTGATCTTCAAGGACACCATCTTTAAAAAGTCTCCAGGAGCCAGCAGCGGTTTCCCAGGTTGTGCATATGTGATGCCATTTCCCATCGGTGGCTGATACTTTCGGGGTTCTATAATGGAATGTCAATTTTAAAAAAAAGATAATTTCAGTCCACTTTGAAAGCGAAATCTTCGCTTGAAATGAGGCTATTTCGACAGCAACAAAAAAATCTGCAGATATTGTTTATTTCAGAAAGAACATCTAGTTACAGTTTTTCCAGTTTCTTTGATGAGGGTGGCAAAGAGTTTTTACGTGACGCGTGATAGTCCAAAAATTGGCAGAGTGATTGAGCCCAAATTAACGCGGGGAGTGACACTGGACTTTACAGGGTGATGCGTGATTTGTTATTTTATAAACATGTGATCCGCGATTTATTAATTAGATATCCGTGGTAAGTGAAGGGTCTTTTCCGTCCTTCTCTTACTGGTATCATGTGGTAGGTCCACAAATCATGGCACAATAGGGGGATTCATGCCGACGTCATTGTTTACCTTTTTCTCATTAGCATACGGCTTGGCGCACAGAAGGCAACATGTTTTTTATGAATGGACTCCAAACAGTTAAAGAGCTAGTGAAATATAGTATATGGTGAAATTTTTAGCTCTTTGCGTGTAATATTCAAGGAGAAATTGTCTTTCAAAAACTCCAAAATTTCTGGGTGGCAAAAGCGCTAACGAGCTCATACATTCTTTGTAAAATTTTGAGTTTAAAACCCGCGTCAGACAAAAAGAATTCAATACATTGAGCTGAAATTCATTGGCAGAGTTAGGCCCTGTTTATACGTCGCACAATCGTCGAATTAAATTCGGACGAATTTAATTCAAGGACCTGCTGGTAATTAAATTCGACGATTGAGCGACGTATAAATCGAATTACATTCGTCGGATGAATTAAATTCGTCCAAGACGTTTTATCCGTCTTGCTAGGACGGATACAATTGCGATAGCGCGTCTTCAATTTAAACGTCGCATAACAGACGCATCGAATTAAATGCATACATTATTAAAATTTATATATAATGTATATCCTTTGAGCCCGTGGTACATTTCGTTCATGACGCATGCGCAAACAGTTCCTTCGTTCTAACTTTTTCCCGCGCTATTCCCGCTTTTCTTTGCTCGAAACGTCTTTGTGGGTAAAAAAGTTGCCGTCCGCGTGCACAATTTGCCTGAGGAATACAAAGTATTCATGCATATCTTGTGGAAAAAGTGTGTGTTTGATTGAAATGTTCGATTGCCGAATAGACTATTCACAGTCCGCTATTTTTTCGTATTTTTCCTCGATCGGCGAACTCCGGCGCAAAACGTGATGAAGAGACGTTGGGATGGGCGGCAAACATAAGTGTGTATTATTGTCTGCCGCGTGCTGGGGCTACTGGGCAAAATGAACCTTTCAACGAAGCCCCTCGCCATTTTATTTTTGTTCATCCACGTAATCTGCGTGTTTCATGCGTGTTTTTAAATTCACCGCTGGTTAACGGATAAATTCTGAAGGCTCGTGTATGGAAGCCCGGGTAAAAAAATTAAATTCGTGTTATAAATTCGACGTCTAAACCACCCTTCGACTAATCGTCGACTGATCGACGAATTTAATTTGTATTGAATTCGTCTGAATTAAATTCGACGTATAAACCAGGCCTAAATCGTGCTATGAACTTTCAATATTCAGAACTGATTTTTTTTTTGTAGCTCCATGAAAAACTGAATCGCTAATGAGGCAAATATTGTAAACAAGGATTCCCCTGTAGGCATAAGTTAATTTACTAAAACCCAGGAATAAAAATTTGCATAAGGCTGGCCTTTTTTGGTCGACCGCGTGACCGTCGAAAAATAAACAATTACCATTCAATCATTCCCCAATAATCAATGAACACATGATTTTCAATAATATATCCAATGAGATTTTACAGTATCATTTTTCTTTTCTAGGTGACGCGAGTTTAGTTTAAAGAAAATATTCGTGATGCGTGATTTATTAGAAAACATCAGCGTGATGCGTGATGCGTGATGACGAGTTTTTCTCAGTACCGCGGTATCAATAGGGCTCCCATGCTACCTATTAACAATTGCAATACTTTGTGAAAGGGTTCTTTGACATGCTCAGTGATGTATGGTTAGTATCATCATAAAGGAATGGTCACTGAAACCGGAAGATATAAAAAGAGGTATATTTAAGTTTAACGATTGCTGCGGTCAGACGTATTTAAATATATGCCTTGTTTGCTCATGGAAGAAAACGTATCAACAACAATGGTAACCTATACCTATAATCCCCATTGACATGTACGTGTAAATTTCGGTTCGTATGAAAAATGAGCAGTTCATTATCAGACCCAGAAACCGCATAACTGAAAGAGGCGCCTTTTGTGTCTTTCGTCTTCATCCAAAGACATACAGTACACTCAGTCAAGCTAGGCATGCCCCAGATGTTCACGAAGTCATGGCCTCCAACATTTGGAAGGTAGAGGGCATAGTCTGTGATAAATAGAGAAAAAAGAAAAGAAACATTTTAAATGAATTACCCGTTATTAAGTGTTGTATTTTATAATTGGTAATCCATCAGAAATTGACTTTTAGTTTTTGTTAAGGGATAACTGTCACGAGTATAACGTAAAAAATTAAACAGCCCCAAAACGTGTTTACTCCAATGCAAGCCTACAAACAGTGGTTAAATTGGTGAGAATTACGGTGCCCAGAAGCGAAATATGGAGTGATATTATTATGATTGCATCAGGAGCTTTAGGTCTTAATTTGTAAAAGTCAGGCGTACTTATTCAATTTCTGTCCTTGTGATTTCGAAAACGATTGGTGAAAACTATGAACGTTCACTTAAACAATTTGCTTGATATCCATCTCTTTATGTTCTTGGAAGATTTCCTGTATGGATGAAAGAACTTAATCATAATTTTGTGGCCATTTTCCTAAAAAAAGCTGAAAAATGGACTTGACAGTGTCCCTATAATTGAGATTCTAAAAAAAACATCAATCGTTATTGAACGTCACCATGACACTAACGCAAAAACTCAGTTTTGACCCAGGTGATTCTTTTATTGTTTAAATATGTTTTAACCACCTGGACAGTTAAATTTCCGTGAGCTGCGTGGCAGTTGTTTGTACTTACGCAGAATAAAATGCCCCCTCTTAAGAACAAAATGAAAAATAGTGCCATAATAAAATTAGCCCTTCATCAGTGGAAATACAAGTGTTCGAAAGAACTTTGATTATTGTAATATTAGTCTATTACTATTACAGAAATTTCTTTATTCAACTTGCATTTTATGTTATATGCGAATTCTGTAAAGGGAGAACTTACTTGAAAGTTTTGCTCAAAAGAAAAAAAAATAAATACTATGTAAGTTTAATAAACTTAGAGATGAGATGTTTTTTTTACCTTTCAGAGAGTAGCCGCTGGCTGATGCAGAGATGCAAACCAAGGAAATGACAACATATATGACAAGCATGCTTGACAGGCTGCTGCAAACAAAACAAGACACCTGAGAATTCTTCCACGCTGTTGGGTAGTTTCTCTTCTTGTTCTCAAATCGTGATCTCAATTATTTTGAAATGGCGCTAAAGTTTGGATAAAACCTTCTAGAAAATTTTTAAAATGCATTTTTAAGAGCTTGAGGCTTCATATTGTTATTATTTGCATCATTAGCGATTTGGCGGTGGCATAATAGCTTGGACTATAACTGTCTTACATTTTATTTAGAATATCGCATAGCTCATAGAATTCTCGTACTCTGGTTGGCTATAGATACGGGGGTATTTAGCGTGGAATTGCGACTTTGAAAGAGAGGCTGTGCGCGATATTGCACCCGCCTCACAAGATTGTTAGTTGATCTTGCAACATCGCAAGTGATGCCATAAATATGCGTCGATTAATGCAAACCAAAGCCATTGAATTTGTTATAAGGCCAAGGGAAAACAAAGCTCTTATCGAAGGCGAGGTATTAACCAGTTTAACTCAAAAGACGCTTATGCAATCCGCCAAGCATAAAGTACAAAAGATAAGCGAAAGTCGAGCGATCCAGAAAGAAACTAAGCATCAAAATGACCACAAAAATAGTAGTGTACTATAGTTACTGAAAAGCCAAATCTGTGAATATTTTGTATTGGCTAAAAGGAGCTAGAAGAGCAGCGGTTAGAATTTTTCTATTCATAGCGGTGATTTCAAACTGTAAGAACACAGACTCGTGAGTAATCGCTCATGTTTACATGAACACTGTATAAATGTCCGCTAAAAGAAATACTTCGTTCTGATTCCAGACACTGAATAAAAGTAATACTGTCATACCGGTACCATGGCTCTGCGAGTGAAAGCAGCGAGAAAATCTAAGCGCACCATCAAACCCTGGTTTTTGTAAGTAACTTCGATCTTACATCTATTACTAAGATTTTCATCGTGACGTTGATTTTTTTTTATTTAACAAATAAAGAAGCCTAAGAAATGTATTATACTGCATAAAACACGACAGGCATTTGAGAACACGAGGGAAATGCAGAAAACACGAGCTGCAGGCGAGTGTTTTCTATATTTCTCGAGTGTTCTCAAATGTCCTGAGTGTTTTATGACAGTATAATACATGGCTTAGGCTTCTTCATTTGCTTTATGATATAGATTTTATACGCCGCGAGTAAAAACACAAAAACACGCACGATCGATAAACTGAAGCGATTTAATTTTGCTTCTTCTACTTTCATCTCGAACTTAGAAGCTTCTTCGAAAATCTCTGCAGCCTGACTCTGAATTTTGTCCGGAATTTCTTTGTAGGAAATGTTCGCCGTCATCCCTTGCGAATTTTCACTAGAGTAAAGCTGACGAAAAGCAATAAGGCACGCTTTTTCTATGTTTTATACTCTGATAAAACATAGGTTTTTGACCAATCAGAGCGCGCGCAGAGTCCTATCTATATTATAAATAATTTTACAACCATTTTAAATAGGATCTCAGAAAACGCTTGGCGACCTCTCTTGTTACCTGAAAAATACTTGCTTGTGTTAACGATTCTGATAACTGAAGCATAAGCCACTTCCGATATTATCAGAAAACATTATCGGAAAAATCGAAGAGATTTTTAAAAGTTTTCTTTGGGTGCCCTTGGGCTTAGAAATTGCATTTCGATTAGACTGTTCACAGTCCGCTATGTTTCAGTATTTTTCCTCGATCGGCGAACGCGGTGAGTGAATCGCGAGAGAACTGGATTCCAGCGCAAAACATTTATTTATTTTTAGCGAGCTATTTTAACGGTGGGTTTTTCCTATCTGGGCGTACGGGAAACTGGCGAACTCTGAATGTGTGATAACGAGACAACTGCGACGACACTTGCGGGGAAAATTAGACTCAAACGGGGCACTCGCTGGCAAGGAAGAGTCGTTACCCTCTCGGGTACCGCAACAAGTCAGCTTGGTTCCAACAGCAGTTTATTCCAACCTAGTTTCTCGAAATGTAATCCAAGATGTACTCATGCAGAAATGTAACCAAAAAAACATTACAAACGTGACAGCTCATGTACGATTTGAAAACGCGTCTATTGTTAACGGAGTATAATAAGCGAGCTAACACAAAAGGTGATTAAAATGAAAAAGTAAGTCTAGTGAGAACTAATAAAATTCAAACTTAACTCGAGAGCTAATTGTCGTTGCTTGGTGGCAGAGTTCCCAACTAAAATTAAATTAATTTAAAACTACCGGACGAAATTAAAACTAGTGAAAAGCTTATAAATTTTGAAGTGTTAACGAGAGGTTTCTTGCCGACCAAATCGCACCTTTAACAAATTAAGTAACTAAACGAATAGAGGGGATAAGTTTCTAAAGAAACTGTGGTGCTGCGTCGGTGGGAAGTATAACAATATAATTTGGTTTTATCAACTGGGTTGATAATGTCAATTGGCCACCGTAAAGAGATTCAAGTGCTGACGTTTTGAGCGTTAGCCCTTCGTCAGAGCGAATCGCTCCGACGAAGGAAGGGCGAATCGCTCCGAAGAAGGGCTAACGCTCGAAACGTCAGCACTTGAATCTCTTTACGGTGGCCAATTGACATTATCAACCCAGTTGATAAAACCAATTATAAGTAACTAAACATTCATCACAGAAAGTAGATATATGTCAGGAAATGTATTCATATTTAACAACGCGGTGAGTCAGCCCCGGGGAGTCAGCACCCAACAGGTTGTAATTGATTCTGTTGAACTGAACATCGAACGTGAGTTCGGCACAGTAATCAAAAAGCTAAATTAAGTACTGACAAAATGGTTTGGTTTTACGGCTAATAAACTATAAACAAAGTCATTTATGCTTAGCTAGTCATAGAAATGAATGAAGTTCGGCATTTTCGCTCGTGACACACTATTCACTGACTTGTGGAAGC
>OX393561.1:8652884-8658384 GCA_947652115.1 Blastomussa wellsi
TTGGTGCTGTGGCTGATTTAGGATTATCTATGGATGACTGTCGTGGTCAGTGTTTTGATGGTGCGGGTAATGTCTGGGCGCGGAAAATGGCAGTCTAAATTTGAGAGCACTAAATTTCAAATTTTCTTGGGGGAGCATGCCCCAAACCCCCCTAGTTTAGTTGGTGCAAATCACTCATGTAAAATCCTGGATCCACCCCTGAAAAGAAAAAAAGAAAAATAATTTTGCGCTGAATTGCATTTTTCCAAATTTTTAATCCTCTTTGGAATTGAAAAAAAATCTCTCAATTTCATGGTAAAAAATTGTTTTTTAAATTAAGGATTCTAAAAAACAGCAAAAGAGGAATTCGAGTCAGTGCGAGAGTGTTTCTGAGGGTCAGTTAGGGTCTTCATCGAAGACAAACGTTCTTTTCGACAGTCCGCACGCTTAGCATATCAGCGAAATTAATAGTAAGCTGTTCTGAATATGCAGAGAAACTCTAATTTGAAAAATTATTTCAGACTTTGACTACAAGAAAATGCCCCCAAAAGAACTACTGAATAATGTTTTTAAAGAACATCCATCAGTGCTAGCTTTTCTTCTCAAACGTAACTTGGTCGAACGGGTCGAAAGTGAGCCTTCTTGTAAGCGGTTTTCATTTTCGGTACCAGGCTCTCTCGTTTTTCGCGCAATTTTTGTCGCTTCCTTTTGAAAGGTGAGATAAATGTCAGTCAAGCTCAAGCATTTCAGAGTTTGAACTCTTGTTATATATAACAAACTTTTTTAAAGATGCCTCAAGCGTAAAAGCAAACCACGACGGCAAAATGCAAGGTCAACGAGCACGTCGCAAAACAAGATATTTATCCTGGTGGTAACCACAGGTTAGAAAGTGTTCGACCGAAATCGGCCGCAGGAAAACACCTCTGAAATTCCCGTACCAGCCAAAAAGAAAGTGCTGACAAATATGCCTTTTCCCTCCCTCCCCGGAGATATTTTAGTTTTCCTGTTTTTCTCTAGTAAATTAGGACCAATAAACCAATCAGAATCTGTTTTCTGCCCATATTCTTAGTGAACTCTTGGGGTCCTACAAAAAAATTCCCTAATCCGTGTCTGCAACATGTACAAGAAAATCGTGGCGCGTCTTGGCGAGTCGCGGCACTTGTCTACAAAATTCCCAAGATGATAAAAAAACATGATCATTTTATAAGTGTCTCTAAAGAGCAAAATCATGGAGTAAAGGGTGCTAAAGCCTTGCTAGCGAAGGAGTCATCTTTAGTTTGACGGCCGCGAAGACGGTTTTTGAATGTGTTTGGCTTCCAATCACATGCAGACTTGTAAACGGACATCTCAAGACTTCTTTGATAGTCGTACTTTGACTTATGTCGAGCGACGATACTAGCAAACTGAGAAGGAAGCGTTGGCTGTTGTTTGGGCCTGCGAACGGTTTCACATTTACTTATATGGTAAACAGTTCACCTTGTACACTGACCACAAGCCGCTGGAAATCATTTCTAGCCCAAAGTCCAAACCTCCACCTCGGATTGAACGGTGGGTACTTCGCTTACAACCGTGCAAGTTCAAAATCGTGCACATGGCAGCAAAGACTAACCCCGCTAATGCACTCTCGCGCTAGCCACTAGAAAATCAGCCGTTCCGCTATAGAAACATTGCGGAAGACTACATTAACTACGTCACGGTAAATGCGGTTCCAAAAGCACCCACACTTGAAGAGATTACAAGCGCGACCAAGGCAGATCCAATACTGCAACAAGTGCAATGCTGTTTGAATTGCACTGATTGGCCGGACATACCAGAACTCAAACCCTACAAGCGGGTTAAAGATGAACTGTGTGCAAGCAATGGAGTCATTCTGCGAGGCTCTCGGATTGTTATGCCTGTCGCAGACGAGTCTAAAGCTTAACCACTCCGACCTACGGTGATGCCTGACCGACCATGGCAAGAGGTGCATGTGGACCTCTATGGACCCTTTCCTTCTGGGGAAAGTTTGTTAGTTTGTGAAGATGCCTGCACACGTTGGCCAGAAGTAGCCATTCTGCATTCCACTATGCCTGCGGCCATAATCAGACATCTTCAAAAGATCTTTTCTGTGCATGTATTGCCAGAGAAGGTTGTGACTGACAATGGAGTGAATCTTGGGTCTGAGGAATTTGAGAATTTCCTGGCAACAAATGGCATCAAACACCGGAAAGTCACGCCCTATTGGCCACAGGCGAGAGGTTCAACAGGACAATCGAGAAAGCGATTCGTACCACCCATTCTGAAAGCAAAGACTGGCGCATAGACATATATGCCTTCCTGCTAGACTGCCGCGCGACACCTCATGTAACTACAGGAGTGTCACCAGCTCGTCTCCATCTTGGGCGAGAGATCAGAACGAAAGTACCACAGGTCGAAGTAAAGTTGTCTAATAATTTGTCATCTGCCTTACAGTCAGCACAAGTAAAGGACAGGCAAGCAAAGCAGAAAACAAAGGCTTATGCAGATAAAAGAACCGGGCCAAGCTACTCTGACATCAAACCAGGGGCCAAGTGTTACTTCAACAGGCGACGCGGAGCTGAACCGTACACAGCGCTTGAACGTAAGGATCCGAGTCTCATTCTGCAGTGAGGAAAGGGGTAGGCGTGCATGCGCAGTGTATCACAAGTACGCAAGTTACAGCAGAACATTGTACTTCAGGATGAGGATGATTTGGACATGGATGTAAACTTCCCGTTAAACCAGGAAGGAGACCCCTTACAGCCAGAACCAGTGTGTACGGAGATCAGTTCGTGTCAGACGTGCACCAGCACATCTGAACAACAACAACAACAACAACAACTTTATTAAAACCAAATATAATAGTTAGTGGATGGCCTACCCCGCAAATAGCTAGAAAAAGCTAATCGAGGCGGGATAAGCCAAATACAAGAACACACCTATTGAAAGACAAATTTACACAACAACAATTAGTTTAACAAATTAAAGGTACAAATTACAAAAGGACTGATTATTGACAAATATCTATTAGCTAATAATTAAAGACCAACAAATCTACTCGCAACTATATTTTACTTACTAATTAGAAAAACACAGTTTACAAGGAGCTTGGCTATTTACAACAAATGACTTTCAACTGTGAGCAGTGAACAGTTAGAACTGAACTTGTAGAAGGCTGGATGGCATAGGACTAGCTCAGGACTCGCATTGAGCTTTAATTTTGTTTTCTTGGTTTCGTCTATTTGCCAGAAAATAGCTGTTGCTGATTCAGGCTGATTTTAAAATTCAATCAAGGGAGGGATTTAGTGTTTGTGCGAATTATTGTTATGTAATATAATATTTTCAGTTGATGACGTAATCGGTATGATTTAGGAGCACGTGATTGCACAGGCCGCCCAGACGTTGTTTGTAATTTACGTATGTGACAATATTGCGTTACGTTTTGAGCCATTTAAGAGAATGTATAAAAATGGTTCGAAAATCGCTCTAAATTCAACTTGTAGCAAAGGATTTAAATAAAAATAGCTTACCTTAGTCTGCGCTTGTGTTATTTTGATGTCTTTGTGGTAGCTGAGTCGTTTTAAAGGCATTTAGACGATTTAAACTTTCCCAGGTTTGCTTTCCAGTAAAGAGAAACTAAAGGCTGGAGACCTGGTCGGCTAACGGTTCGCACTCGAAGCTCTTTAAATTCCACTAAAATGCTCGGAGCTCGCCAAAATTATCTCACAGCAGCCGTCGATAATTCTTTTTTCTATCTGCTCCTCCTTGGATTCCAAGGTTTATCTTATCCGCCTGAAAAACGCTCCTTTTCGAGTGCAAGCTGTCCATTTCTGCTTCTTCTCGATCCGTTTCAAGTCATCTTGGCCACGAGATTCGAAATCGTTGGCTTAGCGACCGCTCCATCGTGACAAAGTAGCACTGCAGCATGAAGTTCACGAACCGAAGGCCAAGCTAATTTTCTAGCTTTTCCAGATTTTAACAAATGACGCCTACCTCTGGGTTATCGCGAGGATCGTGTTCCGTCCCCATCGCATTCCTCGGAGCTGCTGTTATCAAAATTTGCCAGGAACTGATCAACTCGCGCTGTGAGGGAAGATTTTTCACGCAAGTCGGGAAGTGTAGGCGGCCGTCGCATCTCTGGCTCATGCAATGGAGGTGGGGCGTAGCGTTTCTCTAGCTCGGCGTTTCGAGCACGCAGACCTTACAGTTGCCGCCGCATCTGCTCCATTCTTGTTGACTGGAGATTGGATCTTCGGATAATTGCCCGCGGGGTGTATCTAGGAATGGACTGTACGAATCTGGGCGCTGTTTTTCTGGACGTTGAGGTGAAAAACCGAAAGCGGGAAATTGTACCTTTTTCCCGGTATGTAGTACCGCGTAATCCAGAAGCTCACGAGGGCGAAGACCATAGGTTGATTGAGCCATATTTCAATATTTTCAAATTACAATATTTCGTTTATATAGACGACAATTGAAGTATCGTTACCTGACGTTACATCACTTTATATAAGCTGCGGCTAATCATTGACTGGAGTACGATATACGGCTAATACAATAGCAATATCTATATTGATTGGCGTCGAATTAAACATTTTAAGCAAGCTCAAAATAAACCAATTATTCTATTTCTTCCTCGTTCATCATGTTTTTTCATCGCTACGTGTACTCGACTGCTCGAGTGTTTACATTAAAGTCCTGAAGAACGTTAGTGTATGTGAGTATCTTTTCTTATCAGGTTATGGGCCCAGGACGTGAGGCTGTTGTTTATGAATTTAACTTCAACTAAATTTTTGGCTGAAAAGTACAAAACATGGTTTCTTTTGGAATGCAATCCTTTATAGAGTTTCTACTGAAGCAATTAGACTACTCGCCCTTGTTTTATACGAGGGATGGTAAACTCGGTTGCACCTCATTGAAAAACTCGAGCTCGTAGTCCAATTGTTAATTAGAAAATGTAAGCTTATCATTCTCATTATTTCCCTATTTTTGTTTTTTACTTTGCCAAACATTCGTGTTAAAAGTCACGTTAAAATACCTAAATAAACACAATCTTAACCAGTTTAATTTGCAATAAGTTATATTCCGAGTTCAGCAAATATTACTCGACCAGCTAAGCAAACTGTAAAAGGAAATGTGAAACAAGATTCTTAATTAATGTTTCCGAGTCGTCCAAAGTTGGCAGTTATACCAGTCACACTGTTGGGTCATACATCAGGAGAATCAGGTATAAAAGAACTATTATGTGGTTTAATTTTTTCATTTAGTTATTATCTATTATCTATAAGTACGGTATCAGTATTGATTCTTTACACAAGGGGTTTTAAAATGAGAAGTCATGATTGTTTTCAGGTTGGCTTTCGGTAACTTCTCTCTGTCTCTAAACTCTCTAGTTTCAGTTCGTAGACGGTAAAACAAAGTTAAGCCAGTCGCCAAATTTAGAACAACCGAAAAAAGGTGAATATCGATAGGTCCCAGTACGAAGCCCTTGGGCCTGTACAACTTCGCAAGCGGTATTTGAATGGAG
>OX393561.1:8661084-8733584 GCA_947652115.1 Blastomussa wellsi
AAAGGTCGATCGCAGTGAGTCGTTCACCCTGATTGAGCCTCAACCGGCTGCCCGTCTCACCGATTTTGGAGTTTTGGTCAACAGCTACACTGGTTACACTGCACCACAGAACCTCTTCATGAAAGACTACATCTTCTTTGGCATCATTCCTGCATCAGCCGCACGCAACAACGATTACCAAGGCTTCAAATCCAACGGCTGGAAAATCGAGTTTAAAAATTGCGACACAAATCCCAACAGCCTGTTTGCGTTCATGCCAAACCATAATCTGCAAACCCCTGCAGGACACCATCCAGACCCTGTTTACGAGACCACCGGGCTCGCAGTGGACTGGCGCGCTACGGCCATTCCCATCACTCATCCTGATCGCATGATGCCAAACGAGTTCTTCTACTTGACAGAGCTTCATTTTGGAGGCTGTGGCTGTTACACCTCCAGTGACCGCTGGATGAAATATGGCTATCACGCTACTGCCATTGGAATTCGCTAATAAGTTATAAACAAGTCTTTTCCCGTTTTCTTGTGAATGAATCAGATCGTGTTTATATTTTGTCAATAACGCTCTGTTTAAATATAGCCCTGGTCATGCTGAAGCTAGAGGAGTTGAAAAAACGGGAACGAGAAAAGTGATAATAAAGAGTCTTTAAGGGATTTAGCATTGTTAACGTCTTGATGTTACAAAGGACACCAAGCAAAATATTGGGGGAGGGCTGTCACACGAGAGACAGTCAATACGTTAAAAAACAGTGTCATACACTCGTGGTTTTAATGGTTAAGTTTTCGCTATTCACCTGTACTAACTAATCCCCCCACTTTTACAAGAACTAGATGTTACAGCAAAACACTTGTTGGCTATGACATCATCTGACTTCAGTAGTCAAAAGCTTCCATGTTGGATCCGTCATCTTGAATTTCACCATTCAGAAATAACGGGGATTAATACAAAAGCAAGCAAAAATGCTATGCATATGTTAGTGTGAAAATGAATGAATTTCGCTAATTGGGAAAATGAAAATGTATGTTAATAAATTCGATAACTGGCGTAACCTGCATGTCATTATCAACGTCAACAATCATTGACACACATTTGACAAAATGTTCTCCAAAAGATGAATGAACAGCTGCTTAAAATTTGAGCATCACAGGGTAAATCTCCATTTCAAAATTCCGAAAACCCCTCAAGAGGTTGGCATTCCTGTCCCCTTTTGGACTCCAGAGGGGTAAAACTGAATTACAACCACAACAACGACGCAACGTTCCGCGCTTTTAGTATTACTAGTCAAGCGAACAGACTGTAAGTATGTTAAGGTGGCTGAACACAGTATTGGAGGATTAGAGTACCTGTACTTCATCATGATCTCATATTTAAATGCTAACAGCTGATAAGCCCATATTTGGCATACATATTACACAATACCACTGCAGTCTATTTCTGAAGTTGTTTTATTAAAGTGGCCCGACAGCGTTTTATTTATTTACGAAAATGTTGTTCTACTTAATTCTAAGTGTACTGCTAATTTCCTCTGCCAGATTTTCATTTTTATGATTTAGGTGTTTCAGTCCTAATATTATCTGAAAGCATGCCAAAAATCATCAATTTCTAATGACTGGATCTCGAGAAAATTCCAACTGTTTACATAACAATCTGCTCACAATTTTTGAACACTCTAGCACTGCGTATGTGGCGGCCGTAATTTACCCCTCTTGGCAATTCAGTTGGTTTTCACGTGATGTCATAAAATTTTAAAAACAAAATTCGCTGGGCCTGCTTAATTTTTATTGTCATCACGTGAAAGAAATCCTAAAAATATATCTATTCACAAGTTTCCAGCTAGATAGTGTCCTTTGTGTTTGAAATACAGCATGTTGAATTTTCGAGATTTTCGCCGTACGTGACTTCACGACGGTGCCTTAACTAAGCTGTCGTGCTCTACGAAAAGGTCTTGTCACAAAATTTTTGCAGTTTAAACAGTTCAAGTATTAGGAAAGATGTGTATGTGTATATACACTAGATCGTGAGGAAAGAGCAGTCGCTTTCATTGTAAAAGTCAGTGCCAGATGTTTTCTTTGATTTCCGACCGCCATGTTGGTGCTCATAACTGGGCACCAACATGGCGTTTCCATACTGAACTCTATAAATTGGCGAGAACTACTTCAGCAAATAACTCATGAATGGTGTACCGCACAGACCTGAGACTTCTTGGAGATGTTGTTTACCTATAAATATTTTATGACATTTGAATTTACCAGATCTGTTTGACTTGGAAAATGCTGACGAACTGTCCAGGAACTAAATTATTATGAACTGCGTTAAGTAAGGAAAAAGAAAGAAAACTTTGCCGCCATGTGCTCACGTTCTCAAGAAAACATAAAATTTGGTCATTTCACGTTGTTGTTGTACAGATGACGGTACAGAAATGTCCAAAACTATAAAACGCACGTGCAAAGCGATTGTTTTTGCTCATTAAACCTATTTTTTGTGGCGTTCTCGTTGCCGTTTTTGTCCTAGTAGGGACTTTACGAAACCACGACGACGACGTTAACAAGGACGTCGCCAAACAAAAGATTTAATTAGCAGAACAATAGTACTGCACGTGCGTTATCCATCTTTGTTCATTTCTTTGTCGTCCTCTGCAAAACAACGACTTGGCATGACTAAATTCTGAGTTGTGTTGAGAACGTGAACCGCAACGGCGAGTTTTTCATGTTTCTCGTTTGAATTAAATAAGCGCTGAAAAATCGAAGTAGAAATTAGCGCTGATACTGATAATCACACTAAACAAATTCTGATATTTGCTAGATTCTTACGCAAAATTTAAACCCATTTTTTTGTGGACGTTGCCGTTGGCGTCGCTGTCGTGGTTTTGTAAAGTCCCTAGTGGCTATGGCACGCGCATGCAGAGCCCCAAGCTAAGCATAAATCCCTGTGAACCACCATAACGCAAACGAACCGTGATAGCGTGAAGAATGAATGGACAAATTTGCATTTTCTTGTATTTGTACTGGCATCATGCATGAGATTAGATGTGTCAGCCGGGAATCAGCATAAAAAAAAAACAATGTTGAGGTCTCGTCTTCCATCTTTTGACACGGCCTCAGTGTCTTCCAATACACCGATACGACAAAGACTTTATGACCGGACTTTCTGTGTTCTCCTGAAGAATAAAGTCAGAGTGCACTTAGCGTCTCCACTTAGTGGATTAAGGGATCGCTGAGGCCATGCCAGCGATTTTGGAGCGTCAAGTGAAGGTAAATAGAGAACGCCTGCATGTTTATCGAGTGCCAGTCCCAAACGGCGAGTTAGAATTTGAAATACCTAAAACCTGGAGGAAAGGAGGAAGAGTTTCGATATTTTACGAATCAGAGCCAACATAGCCTTCTTTGTAATTACTGTTTACACGCAAATGATGGACGGTACGGCAGAAATCTGTAACTGTGGCTGTTTATTCTGTCACAGTTTCATGCAAATTTAATAAAAACCACCTGACCTCGTGACCGTGATTTGAGACTTTTGAAAGACTCTTCAGTGGAACAAACCACACGGTTAAAATTTTCCCTTGCAACAAATTGATAGTTAAACAGGTCGACCGCTGGTGAAGTGACCCTCTGGAGTGTCCATTGTGTGATAAGTTTAAGTTCGCAAGTTCCATAGTGCTGTATAGTGTGCCCACCGAAAGCGGTAATTGTTGTGTTAGAAGGACACAAACCGAGAGGTGCGCCATCTGGGCTGTACGCTGACTGTGGATGCAGCTGTTTATATGTGTTGACAGGAATGACATTTCCCTCGGCTCCTGTGTCGATTTTGCACAGTAAGGGCATAGTGCTCTGACCTGCGTCCACTTCTATCTGTAACAAGGCTTGAGTGTCCCTTTTGACATTAGGGTTGTCTATATACAAGGAGTGGAAATACAATTGCGGGGTATCCAGCGTGTGTGGAACATCGATACTCTGTACTGTTGGACAGTTGGTGTCGGGCTCTGTGGTATCTATGGCATGTACACCTTGTTGTTGTCTGTGCTGTTTATCCCTGGATGGCTCGTGACTGGTTTTGGCCCTTGGGTGGGAACGACAAACGGATCTCCAATGGCCCAGCTTGCAACAAGCATCACATTTTGTTCCATATGCGGGACACGATCTACGGGGTGGATCGTGGAAGGTGCCACAATTTCTACACCTTTCGCCTTGGGCACCCTGTGCTGGTAGTGTGTTTCGGCCATGTTGTTGTCTCAGAGCATCGACTGTGGTGATTTGGCTACCTCTGATGTCCTGTAATTGATTACTCGTGGCTTCCTGGGTTCTTGCGATGCTCACTGCTTTGTTAAGTGTCTGAGTGGCATCATACTCGAGGAGTTTTGACTGAACGCGCGGATTGTTCGATCCGAAGATAAGAGCGTCGATAATATGTTCATCGGGGTTTGTAAACTTGCACTCGTTTACTAAAATCCGTACTTTCTTTACGAATGAATCGACTGATTCACCAGCTTCCTGCTTCAAGGAGGCGAGTGTGGCCTAGTGGTCAGGGCGCTGGACTTGTAATCAGGTGGTCCCGGGTTCGAGTCCTCCTCCCTGCCACTAAAACGGATTTGTCTTCGGTGGTCCCGAATTCAACTCCTCCACGCTTTGTAAATAGCCAACTGGTCTGCCTCCTGCCAGCTGGGATTTTTAAGAACTTTCTGTTTCATTTATAATATTTGTTTACGTATTTACAGTGTCCCCAATTAGCACAGCAGTGCTAAATACAGTGACACTTAAATAAAGTTATTATTATTATTATTATTATTATTATTATTATTATTATTAGGGTGCGGAGTTTGTAGCGTGCAAGCCTGAAGTTGCTTCTCGGAGCCACGAAGTCCTCCAACTTTTCCCAGTATGTACTGAGCTTTTTCTTTTCATCGGTTGTCAGCGACCACGTGGAAACCAGTTCGATTCCTTCTTCGCCTGACCATATTAAGAGGTAGCAGACTTGCTCTTCCTCGCTTTTATCCTTTAGCGGACCAGCGAAATAAAGCTGAGACAGGCTTTTGAATTTCTTAAGGGCTTGCGGCGCGTCGGTTGAAGACCAGTCCATTCGGGGAATCGGTAGTCCGGCGAGCGCTGCCATGATATCTGCTTGCGACGTAGCGTTTCGAGGCGAACGAGTGGAATGAAGAACAAGGACGAGCGGTGGGTAAACGTTGAACGAAGACAAGGAACCGACTTGGTTTCTGGATTCGTTATCCCACTTCTGACACCATGTTGTGGTTCAGATAAGCAACGTAACAGGCATTTTTATTTCCAACCAAGCATGCTCAAGGACGTGCATCATGCGCATGCGCCAGTACGTTTGTGTTGCGTAAGAAACTATGACACGTCCTTTATTGTGCTGTCTTTAACCACCGAATGGTTTCAGAATTTTTACATTGTCGAAGAAGATAAGCCGACCGACTAACATTACCATGATCGCACGAGGTCGAACTTCTCATGTAACACTTAACTACGGGGCACGTCACGCTAACATATATCGTCTTTCTCCGGGGGGGGGGGGGGGTGTTGAGGGTACTCGCATATATAGGCTTTCTCTAATTGCACAAATCCCATAATACACCTCTTTTACCCCCCAAAATTTTGCATAATCATTGTTTGAAATTTCTCCCGGGACATGAAAATGTCCCAAGGGAACTCTATAACAATGCCTATGCAAATGTTTTGGGGGATAGAAGCGGTGTATTATGGTATTGTGCAGGTAGAGAATAAAGGTATGTGACGCGGGATAGAGTATGGATTTTCGAGGTTCTTGTTCCCTAAATAAGGTATCATTTTTGCTTCTTTTGGCCTTCTTCGCGGTGTGATCCTTAGATAGGGTACCTAAATTGTATTATTTAGCTATTTTGCAATTTGCAGTGCGCAAACAACAAGCTAAACGAAAAAGAAACGGTCTGCCAAACGGTGAAAACGTTACGAAACGACAAAAAAAATTACCCGTTTACACCTTTCTTAGTTTTGTTTTTCCTTGAAAAGGTTGTCATTTTTCGGGTTTGGTCCTTAAATAAGTTAAATAGGGTATCAAATTCCATTCACTTTATCCTTAAATAGGGCCAAACTTTAAGGGAGTACCCCCCGTCTCTTCCCAAATACTCCTGGATGGAAATCACCAGCAATCTAAGCTTTGATAACACACTGTTTATTTCAATTATCATTTAATCTTTGGGTTACATATGTTTGTTACCTGCCGTTCACACTGAATTGCATTGTCCACTATATGTAATATTTTGAACTCATTATTGCACACATTGTCCAATCATTCTTTTGTTATTCCATCCATCCATCAATATCAATCAAATTGGACTTTAATTTGGACTCAACACACGGTTCAACTGAAGCCCTTTTCAGGGACCTGATTTACGATACAAGATTTGTGTCAGATATTGGACCATTTGTTGACACCACACTACACAAAAAAAGGCACTGAGACGAGATAATTAATTTGTTATTGGATTATTCATTATGAATTGTTTTGTTGTTCTTTTAATAATGATTATATCATACGTAGCCCGCTTAAGGACGTTTGCGCCAATATTCGTCAACTGTGCGAATTAAAAATTCTATTTCCAAGTGGTCGCTGCTCGGTTTGCGAAACACGCTTGTCTTTTGTTAGATCACGGTTTCGACCGTGTCTCTTCATTTTTTGTAACGAAAAGGTATCATATATGTTGTGAAGAGCCATGAATATTTTCACAATTTAAAGTATTACCTCCATTGGAATTATTTGCACACAAACTAGATTAAAGTTGAAGAAGGTGGTTTGCTTGTTTAATTACTAACAGTGATTGAGAACCATTTTTTTTAGAATCAGGGTATTTTTCACGCGCTTTGTCCCTGAAAAGAAGTCGGTGACCCCAATTTTTGGTCGTTGTAACATAATCAACTCATTCTATGACCGTAGTAAACGTTTAACAAAAATCTTTGCTGTGGAATATTTTTTGCGCAAACGTCCTCAATTTAGACTTGACACACGCCAGATTGGAAACAATCATTACCCCCCTTATATTTTATTGGATGGGATAACAATTCTTGCCCCTCCTTTAACGCAATAAATGAAATCATTCCAACGGTACAAGTTTCCCTCTACGGAAAAAGGAGATTTCGCTTGTTTCGCAATGTCGGACGGCGACAAGACGTTAGACCACATGTTGACATCTGTCAAGAGCCCAACAAATGATTGGTGCGCTTCGAATCCCCCCTTGTCCTGCTCTTGTGCAAGCACCAATGAACCACCAGACTTGATGGTATGGCCTCTCTGAAAGTTTTTTCCTTCTGCGACAGATACGCCATCTTTGAAGAATCTCCATACGCCGTCACAGTTCTCCCAAGTTGCACATATGTGATGCCATTTCCCGTCATTTGCTGACACGTGTGTTAGTCTACGATTAAAGGTAATTAAAAATTATTATTATCCATATACTTGGCCAAATTGGTCGTCAAAACACACGCTGTGCCGGCCGCAACGGCCCTGAAGCTGATTGGTTCACGCGATGAATTTAAACCAATCAGATTACGTTCAGACCGTTTGACGCGGGAAAACCATCGAGGTGTGTACGAGCGAACAGCAAGCTTTGAAGTTCAGTTTCAAACAAAACGCATAGTTTTCAGAGAGAAAAATCGGCCTACTCGTTATAAATGGAAAGAATACAGACAAAGAATTCGGATTTAGACTTGAAGATAGGCTAGAAGCAAGAGCACGATCCAGAAGAAACAAAGAAAGCAAGTTCTTGTCGCATTTACAAGAAGCGAAACGTCGTTCACTTGATTGAAGTACTGCGGGAATTTTACACCCACGATCAACTGGAAATTGTAAGTTTGTTAAATATTATGATTATCTATGAGTTCTTAACTCATTGGCGATTATTTTCAGAGACTTTGTAGCTATATTGGCAAAGTTCTGAACCTGTTCAGAACAAAAAAATTTCTGCGCGATGTAAGTTCTTACTTGTATTCTTGAAAACGTTATTAAATTTGTGAGTCATCAGGATGTTATTTGGCCTTGTACATTGATAATAATGACATTAACATGACTTTTATCGGGAATATTGTTTATTGGCACCCTTGTAGTGTCATAATTGCGGCCCGAGCGCGGGCGACAATAAAGAGGGCCTCAATGGGGTTAACCGTTGGCTGTAAAATGGCAAAAAATTTAGCCGTTAGGCGTAAAAATGAAAGAATTTTAACCGTTAGCCGTAAAAAATGTTAACCGTAAAAAATCTAAATACAAAATTAAAGGCATCGAGAACTTTTTTTGAGTCTGATGTGTTGTGCGTTTTTGTGTTCTGGTAGCGAGAGAAGCCGATTTAAACCGGAAATGTCGTAAGTGTGTGCATAATTTGTCGCATATGTCGCGTCGTTGCGCGCGTTGACAGATGTTTAGACAGCTCTTGTATTTTACGAGTGTACACACACACACACAAAAAAATACATTTTTATCTCAAAGACTTTCAGTATGTTTTACAAGCTATTATTTTTAACTTCTCCTGTTAACTGTAATGGAACAAAAGTTAAAAGCCACTACCCCATTGAGACCCTCAATAAACAATAACCCCTCAAAAAGTCATGTTAATACCCTATTGGAAAGGTTGAGCAAAATATCGTGAGACACTGACAAATCGCAATATTTTGCAAAAACCGAGTTCAATAATTGTTTTACCATTCGATCACTGAATTTAATTACTTTGCTCAGTTACCTTCGGGAACTTTCAACCGGAGCTTAAGCAATGACGACGGCGACGGCTAGGACGACGCCTGCTTAAATATGAATTAATATTTTACGCACGAATTTCGCAATTGTCTTGATGTATTTGGTGCATTTATCGCTTTCAAACATAGTTCTTGTTGAAAATATAAGGACGGCGTTTATTTTCAAACAGAAAACCAAAAATTTAGCTGCGAGGTTCACGTTCTCCAAAGTACTGAGAAATTGGTCATTTCACGTTGTTGTTTTGCAGAGGACGGCAAAGAAATGTACATAGAATTATAACGCACGTGCCGAGCTATTGTACTGCTCATTAAGTCTTTTGTTTAGCGACGTTCTCGTTGCCGTTGCCGCCGTGGTTTGCTTAAGCTCCCTAATACGGACGAAACCGCAACCTCGTTCCCAGGGTCTCTCTCGCTCCGAGAGGGCGATGAGAGACTCTGGGAACGAGATTGACGAAACCATAACTTCACATTCGATAATACGAGCTAGTTTTTATTCGATTCTCCTTCTTTCAAATAATGCCGAAGCACATTAATTTAAGGGAAACTTTCATTTCCTTCTTTATATTCCGGCTGCCGGTTTTTCGAACTCCGGCCGTGATAACATGTGAAAAGGCCTATTTAAGTTCTTACCTGTTCTCACCACCAATGTACAAGCGAAAGTCAGTATAATCAAAGATTAGAAGGTCATTGTACTCTGCGGAGGAGCCGTAGCTGAATGGCGTTCCAGCGTTTGATGCGCTTGTCTTCATGCGGAAAGAGACAGAGAATTGTTTCAGGTCAGGCATGCCCCATATTTGTACATAATCAGTGGTGCCTTTCTTCGGAAACTCAAGGTCATAGTCTGAATTACAAAAATACAAGAATAGAAATGAGATCACATTGTCAATTTAAAGAAGTGTATGAAATGCAAAACTCCAAATTTTAGCCACGGTAAAAAAAAAAATCGATTTTGCCAGAAGCTAGAAGAGTACTATTCATTAGAAAGACAGAAATCGTGACTCGTGACTAGTTGAACGCGTGTTCAACTAGTCCACAATTAAACCGAAAGTTTACATTTCCTCTTTATTATTAATTACAATGTGCATCTAATCATGATAAACCTTCAATAAACAAACTCTCAAACGTCGTTGTTTAAATATAAGAAAGAAAGAAACGAAACTGAAGAAAGATCAGTTTCGTACAGGAAAACATTTTGCCTCATATAACGAATTTGACTGACTAGGGGTTAACGGTATAAATACGGGATAAGGGCATCGGGATAAGGGCATCGGGATGTATCGATAACGTTAATCGAATAACCTTTAGACGCCAATTTACTTTACGCTGCAGTTTACGTTGTTTTTCTTCCAATGTAATTTGCGATTTTAGGAAGAATACCATATCTGAATAGCTTGAAAAGAAATTTGATAAGAATTAAAAGGCTTTCATTTTTTAAAAAGTGCTAAAAATGTTAACAAGACATACGGATTGTAGGATATCCGGCACTAGCATGTCGTCCTTCCATGATTCACCTCTGTCAATCTAAAAAGAAATCAAGTTTTAGCTGAAAAATACTCTCCTGAAAATGGTTACAAAATAATTTAAATCCAATAACGAGAGATAAATAAATAATAACAATAATAATGATAATTAAAAAAACTATACTAATACTAATAGAGTATGAAATTTACTGAGAAAAGAAAACCATCTTCAAGTCAGAATTATAGCCAGTAATTATATACTCCAGTAAAACATAAACCTTAGATATCGTATCAGGGTAAAAAGTTGGCCAGTTTACGATGTGAGAAATATATTCAACAGTGGTTCACGTTTTTATGTTGGTAACGTTGTTAACTTATTTAACAATGGCATGGCCATAAACTAACTATCATGCAGCTCTAAAAACATTGTCCACTGCCGCAAATTGTTTGAAAAAAATAAGAAAGAGGGATCCGTTTTGGAATGAAAAATGAAATAATACTTAATGTTGTTCATTTTTCCAATAAAGCGTCTAACCTCAACAAGAAAACACAATGTTACTTTGTCCCACAACAATAATATAACGATAAATCGACATTTTCACCTTGCGTTTTACGGTTTTCTTGCCTAGCTTGATCTTCGTCAGGTTAGGCCTTGACGTTCTCTTGGCCAATGTTATTGGAGTAGTGAGACGACACCCTTAAATACAGCCCAACCTGTCACATTACCATAAGAGCCTGTAGCTATATTCCTCGCTTGCGTGTTTATAACAATAGTTGACCCAAAGCAGGAAAAAAAACATGACATTTCAAAAAGCTAAGCTAAAACCTAATTCAAAAGATTTCGATCATTTGTGAAAGCAGATGCCACGCCAAAAGCCCCAAATTGCTTGGAAACGGAAAAAAAACATGTCGATTATCTTTTTAAAAAGAGGTTCCGCTGTTTGTAACAATGGCATTAGCCATTTAAACAATTTAAAGCAGGCGGTATACAGACGTGCTTGGCGCCAAAACATTTTAAGACAGAAACAAATGCCATTTACACTCACTATACTAAAAGGTGTTGAAAATGTATATAGTTGATTTGAAAAGAAATTAGAAAAATATCCATTGACAATGTACATATATACCTCTCAGCACAGTACCTAGCTGAAATACATGGTGCAAGTAAAGTGTCTACGTTGAGGTCGTCCAGGAATAAAAAAGAAACATTGTCACAAAAAGAACCAAAGTTTTAAGTAAAGAACTCTTAATAGCAAATACAATTTAGGCACTTACAACTAAAGTCGGGAACTATTCAGCCAATTCAGTTTCGATTTATTTTATGTAAGTTCTCTAAATGTACCGTCTAAAGCGTTGAAAATGGTCGAATGTGTGTTGGACATGTCAAAAATTACAAACTAAACTAACGATTGGTCCCTCGTTTAAAATTAGCTAATTAATTTCGCAGACTATCATGTGCGTCAGAGGAAAAAGTCAAGAGCCAGCTGTTGTTAGTCCGGGGGGAGCAGCACTCTCCGAAAATTTGGTAGGGGTGTGCAGCGTCCTCCTTGACTCCCTTAGGTATGGGAAATATGTGATTTCCTAACCGCACTTCAGATCAAAATATTGACGTCATATTTCAGGGAAAATGGTGAAGTTTTTTTATTCCATTTGAGACCAAAACGACTCTAAAACCGTACACTTCGGGGCTGCACACGCAATTATTTCTTATACAAGGTAGACACCGTCCCCTCCCACCACCACCACCCTTTAAGCTAATTATATAAGGCAGCGTAATATTCGAGATGGCAGGATGTGTTACTGGTTGTATTGGTATGGTAACTTGGTAAAAATCACCTCATTGCCTTCAATAACATCAATTTTCTAAACGGAGCAAATACAATGCAATATTTAGCTGGAACCTACGGAATCGAGATAGCCAACCCGCCTGGGGGGGCGGGTAGGGGGAAGTGTGCTGGGGGCTTATGGGACTGAGGCAGCGAGATAACGACCTTTTACATCAAGAGTGTACAAACGTACGGATGACAAGTGTTCATTTCTGGCTTGAATTGTAAAATGAAGACACCTTTAGACACCTTGGCTATTAAGAACCTTGTCAATGCAATCTAATAACCGATCTTCGATCAAAGTTATCTCATTGTTGGATAGATTTGATTCTTGTAAACAGGAAGACGTAAGATGTGAGCTGGTCCATTGATTAACAATGCAGGGTACGAAAGCGGAAAGCACACTTAAGATTTCAGTGTGTTGCAAGTGAGAAGCACTCTGACATGTCTATAATGTTTTGATACAAAGACATCCTGTTCCGTAAACACAGTGATGGTCCGTTGCATCCGCATCGATATCCTTTGACAAACAACTTTGAAAGGTAGCAAGAACAGCTTGAAACTCAAAGTTAGTCACCCCGATAAAATTGATCGATCGTTTGAAGTGTAAATTACACAGGCCTCGCACAGGCTAAATATTGCGGTCAAGGCATGATCCTGTAAAGGAATGAGAAATCTTTGAAATCGATTGCAGCTGATCGAAAGGACTCGGTTTGAAATGAGTATTTTCTTTTTTTGCTATTTAATTTTGCTCGAATAAATAAATGCAGTCTTTCAAGAACATCACGAAAGGCCTAGATGATATCATTTTAACAATAGTAGACTGAATTTTGTTAACAATAGTAGACTGAAATATTGTCCTGATTAAGAGAACAGAACACAAACAAATTTCCGGAAAAGAAAGCACTAAAATAATTTACCTGCAATCGCATAAAATAATTATCAATCAGTATTTGAGCGGCAATCTTCTTTAAAGTAATTCCTTCAGTTATTTTTCAGCACTAAACCTGCTCTTAAAATTTAGTCTCCTTTTAATTGTCAGTTATGATTAAAAAATTGACGAGAATTGTTACATGACGATGTGCAACCTACAAGACACACCAATCTTTTCTACAATCCTTTTTAGTATTCTTTAGGTATAAAAGCTGTCAGCGATAGGAAAATCAACAATTTTCTTTCATAGTCGACTCGAGAACAAACATATGGGGCATAGAAAAGCCGACCTCAATCAATTTATAACCGCTGTCAATTCGTTTCATCCTGCTCTTAAATATACCTGGGAAATTTCCGATACTTCTTTAGCATTTCTGGATATCAAAGTTTCTATCGAAGGCAACGGTTTATGCACCAGTGTGCACTACAAACCCAAAGATTCTTATAATTATTTGTTGTATTCATCTTCACACCCATCACATGTCAAGAATTCCATTCCTTATTCTCAGTTTCTTAGACTTCGCGGTCTTTGTAGTGACGACCCTGATTTTTCCTTAAAATCAGAGGAAATGTGCAATTTCTTCGACAAACGCGGCTATCCTGCTTCTGTTGTTCAAGCGGGCCATCATCGCGCCCAAGAAATTGATCGACAGTCGGCACTACAAACGTCTCAGAGAGAAAACAACGATCACCCTCATAGACCTCCCTCATAGTTCACTCTCACAACCAAACAGTAAAATCCATCATTCCAAAAAACTTTACATTACTCCAAAATGATCCCAATACTGGTAGAATCTTTTCGCAACCTCCATCCATTTCATTCAAACGGGACAACGACATTGGTAACATTTTAGTCAGAAGTGCATTCCAAACAAGTGATCAACCCGGAACTTTTAAATGTGCTCGCGCGCGATGCAAAACATGCCCTTTTCATTCGCAACGTTGATAAAATATCGGGACCCAAGCGATCCATCAAGATCACTTATCATTTCACCTGTACCTCAGCCAATGTCATCTACTGCATAACTTGCACTCTTTGCAAAAAGTTATACATCGGCGAAACAGGGAGACGACTAGGCGACCGATTCCGAGAACACCTTCGTGACGTCGAGAAAGACGACAAAAATGCATCTAAGCAACATATGGCGGTCTGCGGCCTTTCCCTTCATCAAGGAAGCACGGAACGCCGCAAAACTCTAGAACAAAAATTTATTTTTTAAATCGGCACTCTTTATCCTCACGGTCTCAACGAACGCTTTTCATTCAACTAATTTATTCTGTTTCTTTTTTCACGTTACCAGGCACCAGACAATAGCGTAGCTCCATCTTTCTGTATATAAACCACGCACGACCCACAATTCCTCGATTCCCTCCGACGAAGGGCTAACGCTCGAAACGTCAGCTCTCCAATCTTTTTACGGTGGCCAATTCACATTATCAACCCAGCTGATAGAACCAAATTATCTTGTTATACTTCCCACCGACGCAGCGCCACAGTTTCTTTAGAAATTTACCCCCTCTATCATAATAAAATCGACCAACTGTTATTGATTTGATCATTTGCTTTGGTGCTTTTTTAAACTAGTTGAAATAATTCCGGATCCTTGTAAACGTAGGATAATGAATCTTGCTCAAAAAAATCATGCCAAATGTTTAGTATAAAAGCGACCACGGGCAAAACGCGTACGGTTTCCTGCGAACGGGAGCTCGGGCGAAACGGCCGGTTTTCGTTTACTCTGCATGGGTGCCAGATGGTTTTTCTCAGAAAAAATACTCCGGCAGAATATTCTCGCATTTAGTATTATCTGTCGTTTTACCTTGTTAATCTATGTTGTTTTCCTGTTTCTTTCCTGCAAAGTATCCTGGTCTTCAAGTTCTCAGCTTCTACGCTCACACTCGGAACATCAACTGAATGGAAGAAACAGCTTTATGATTACCGGCTATGGTTAGAACAATCAGACTGCTGGCGTGTGATGTAGCGGTCGTTAAAACGTTCTTTATTGGGCATGTTACTTATATAAATCAAGGCTTCTTGCTTTTTGTGATTGTTGTTTTAGTTGAAGAAATCGAGCGGACAAGGATGTCCTTAAGAGATTTTTCATTCCTTAATGCTAAAACTGGCTAATTAAATTTTAAGGTTATAATTACAAGACTGGTTTCGGGTTCCTAAAGAGGGATCCTTCGTCAGTTGCTAAAGCTTGTTTCTAAACAGCTCTGAGGCGAGCTAGTAGCAAGTGCCGATGAGAGATTCAACTTCGCTTTTATAGGATCCTGCAGTCGGTAACAGGGCTGATCTATTGTTTATACTACAGTAATTATGCAGATTGGCGATTTTTACACGCTGCCTGGAGTTAAATCACTCGAAGTAGCTGAGTGAAAATAATTTTGCCTGCGTGACTAGTTGATCTAAAAAGAGCTGTACATAGAATAGTCTTGAAAATACGTTAGCCTTTTTGAGCGTAGAGATTCGCCAGGACGGACCTGTCTTCAAGTCCAGCTTTTTCTCTTATATATTAATGACTTACCCAATTGTTTATCAAATTCGTAACCAAGAATGTATGCGGATGATACTCACCTGACATATGCTGATAACGACATCTACTCCATCGAGGCTTCTTTAAATCAGGACTTATCAAATATAAACCGTTGGCTCACTGCCAATAAATTGACTCTCAATATGACAAAAACTGAATTTATGTTAATTGGATCAAGACAAAAACTGAACAATCTATCCATTATCCCAGACTTGGAATTGATGGTACACAATTAAACAGAGTCAATTTTGCTAAGTCTCTTGGTGTCATAATTGATGAAAATTTAACATGGAGTAATCATATCAACGCTTTATCTAAAAAAGTCTCTTCTGGTGTTGGATCTATTAAACGAATAAGTCACTGTGTTCCTCCTGCAGCTCTACATAATATCTATCACGGATTAGTTCAATCGCACTTCGACTATTGTAGTGTTGTTTGGGGTAACTGTGCCAAAACATTATCTGACAAACTACAGAGACTTCAAAATCGCGCTGCCCGCGTCCTTACTCATTCCAGCTATGATGCTGACGCCAACGAACTATTTAAAGAATTGGGTTGGGATAATTTAGAAACTCGACGTCAAAAACTAAAGGCTGAGATGGTCTATAAGTCCTTAAATTGCCTCACACCCAATTACTTGTCTTCGAAATTTATTCAGCGGAGTGATGTGATTACTTCCTACAATTTACGCGATTCTGAGAATAAGCTTGCTATTCCCTTACCACGTACTAACTATTACAAAAATAGCTTTTGCTATAGTGGTGCAGTCCTCTGGAACAGTCTACCCTCAGTCGCCAGACAAGCAACATGTCTAACTAATTTCCAACGATTAATAGTTAATTCCGACACGGCATTCATGTAAAACAGGCCTTTTTTTGTATACATAGTCTTTTATAGTAATTCATAGTTTTTAGCTTATTAGAATTTTTATGCCTGATGTATATACCGTGATTAAATAAAGATGATGATGATGATGATGATGATGATTAAAAAAAATTCGGCTAGGGAAGGGGGGGGGGGGGGGTCCGCTGTTTGTCCATTGAAGAGCGCTGGTCTGAAAATACAGTAAAACCCTGCATATATAAACCTGAATTTAGCAGCAGTTAGCGTAAACAGGTGTTTCAAATAATGATAATGATAATGATATGAAGCCTTGCGCTCCTGGCACAAAGTACACACAAAGGATTGGACACTTTCTATTTGATTTTCTCGAGGAATTTTCAAGCTTTAAAGCCATTTCAAAATAATTGAGATCACGTTGGCAATAAGAAGTGAGTGTACCCACCAAAGCGATTGCTTATTGAATTCTTATTTGTCAAGTTTTGTTTGCAAGGGTTAAATAGTAACTGAAGCATGCCTGCCATTGATGTTTTTGTTCCCTTGGGTCTCACCTCTGCATCAGTAAGCGACTACTCCCCCAATGGTGAGTAAACCCATTACACATCTCATACGTTTAATATAGGAGCTACGTCACGATATTTTGAGTTATTTCTTCGACAAACTAAATTACCCTTAAAATTTAGGAAATTTAAAAATAATAGTTTGCTAAGGAAGAAAAACACCAAAGGAGTGATACTCAACCAAAAAGGAACAAGGATGGCTGAGGATGGAGAAGATTGAAACGGATTGGTAACGACGATTTTGAAAAATTTCAAACTGCGCGAACAATGACGCAGCTAGGAATATGCCGGTTTTGATCACGTGAAAGAGAATGAAAACTATATTGTCGGAGTCGAAGGCAGGAAGGAAGTACTACTCGGACTGCCTGAAACTAGCATTGTGATTAGTTTATTCTTCAGTTTTCACTGGATCATAAGCTATGGCCGGGAGTCTCAGTCATCAGCGGAATCGGAAGAAAATGGTATTCTGCATATCTGGCGGTTTAGCTGGGGTAGCAGGGGCGATCGAGCGGCCATGCAGGCACACAGGCTAGCCTTTATTAGCCGACAAATCAAGATGGTAAAAAAGTTTTAGTGGCCTTCACTACAGCTACAACAAGCTATTTGTACACGACAGTCAACAATCAATTGCAAGTACTTGCCAAATAGCCTTTAATGAAAATTCGTGTCACAATACCACAAAAGCAGTCCAGAAACAGCCATACACTGCCCGGAATGCGCCAGTTACCTACAATATTATTTTGTATATTCCTAATGTAGTTTTATTTTATCATTATTTTAGAGTTGACGTGATGTCCTAGATGATTTTTTGTCGACAAAAACATATTTAGATTTATATTTATTTAGACCCAATTTATATGGTCTCGGGTACCCCAGACAACCCTCCCCCCCCCCCCCCCCCCGAGTTACCCTGGACGAGCTAACTTTTCACTAAAATGCTGAAAATTTCCGCCAACCGTTTATATGATCCTACCTGATATGTCTCTTGGGGCGAGAAAACTCGGGTAGGCGAGTTGTCTCGTCTCGGCAGGTAGGGTAACCCTGGCAGGCGGCACAACTTTTTCTCATATAAACACTTTGGCTCGCCTACCCGGGACAACTTTGAACGTGCCGAGTGTCACGTACAGTCCGGATTTCAAGTTTTTTAAGCAAAAATTCCACTAAAGAAATATAATTTAACCCAGCAAGGCCTCCAGTGATCGAATAAACGAAAGAATTTCAAAGAAGGAAGGAAAACTGGTGAGTTGAATATTAAAATACTTTATGAATAATCAGAAGGGGTCAACTTTAACTCAGGTGACAGGGACAATTTTTTGTCATATAAACGCTCGGTAAAGTTGTCTCGCGAGGGAGGGTTGTCTCGGGTACCCGAGACCATATAACTGAGGCCTTCGATATGTCTGTGACTATTATTTTATTCTATCTATTACTTATTTTATTCAGGGACGTTTCTACATTTTTTTGGATTTTCGTGTCATAGAAATAAGTTCATTTAGAAAAATACTTTCGTGGCGAAGAAAAAACTATCTGTAGCTACTTTACTTACAGCAAATGCTGTCTAAAATCCTTGGGTGGACCTTCTATAGATCAATGAACCCGCCATTGAAATAAATACCTGGTATAAATACAGCCAAACTAAGGCTAGGTACACACTTGATAACTTAACACTTTGGCGATTTATGCTAGAGCGACACCTTAAATGGCGATTAAATGGTTCGCTGTTATTTATAAAGAAATGTATGGAAAGCCCAGGAATGTTCGTTATGAGGTTATCCCTCCTACCAGAGACAATCGTCCTTCATACAAACAGGACAATAACATTTTTCTACACTGTCGTGTAACAGCTTACTATACGTCCTTCACACATTTTTTTGTTCGTTGCGTATTAAAAATGGCTGGTATGGGTCCAATGAACTACCTATTTACAGTGTACGAAAATACAATATTTACTTAATGTTAAAACAAACAGTTGCAGTCAACGAAATTTTATAAAATTGTGCTAATTTATCGCGCGCTGTGATTGGGCAGCTGAAGGTAAGACATCACGGCAATTAAACTCCTCATCTTCACAAGAAAAATGAAAATTAGAAAACGAATCTTGTTTACATAACTTGATGCAAATAAACAGTTATCATCTGTACTCGAGCTTATTGACTCCCTCGGCAGGTCCGATTTCAGAAGGAGAATTTATATTCCAATCGGTATGAGGTACTAGTCAATCAAAGCCACAAAGGTTAACCTCAGGATTTAATGGGCCAGGGACTTTTATACAATTGGGTAAACGTGGCGGCGCAGTGATAATAGTCTCTTATCCAAGAACACGACACAGGGCTTGAACCAGTTTCGGTTTATCTGGAGTCCAGGCCATAACCCAGGTAACCACGCCTCCTAAACTTCACGCAAATGCTTCGAACAAAAACGGTCGTGTTTCCTACAACTCACTTAATTTGCACCAAGCTATGTAAAGACTCGCGCATCTTCGTAAACAGCTTGACAAAATAACGGAGAGCTTTGCAATACCAACAAAACATGAAGGGATAATAATATAAAACAGCTTAGGTGTAGTTGTGTTTAGAGTTCGCTATGCCGCGCCCAAGATGACTCTCTGAGGCTTCTCCTTCTCCTGTTGTTAGGGAAAGTTATCACAAAGCGATTCTTGTCAACAGAGCTCTGAAAAAAAATGTAGTGACAGTTAATGTCTTAATCTACAAGGATCAGTTGAAAGCTGGCTGAGTATCTTTATACAACCAGAAGAAAAATAAAACGCAAGAAAAGAGGTACCTTCACTTGCAGTTTTGCGCAATGAGTTTAAAATGCGAGCCCGGCAACCACATCAGCGTCAGCCGTAGCGATTTGCCTTAAGTCCATAATAGTTTTTTTCACTCTCGCTTCAAAGCTCCCTATTCTACTATGAAGTTGAATCACACTCGAGGAATGTTACATACCGAGACAAGGCTTGGCCCGCCCACCAGGTTGCCATGGTAATCATTACCCGCTCTATCAAGTATGACTGAACCAGTAGAGTCGTCCATGTTGAAATGTGCTCTCACTACGCCCTTGTGGATGGGCAACAACAGGCCAGCAGTCTTCATGTAGTCGACGATTTCTCCGTCTTCAACGTAGACTCCCCATAGGGTTAACTGTTGGAAATATAAACCAATGTTTGTTTCTCTGAAAGTGTTTAAGTATGTTCGATAGAAACGCTCAGATTTGCTGAAATTTATACAGGATTTCTACACGAGTGCATACGCAACAAAGAAACCAAAACCTGACCTAGTTCGCACTCAATGCAAAGGAACGAAGACATTTTACCTTCTGAAAGTTAACGATTGCCAAAGTATTCGTAAAAAGGACAGAAACACCTTTCTAAAAACTTGGAAATGCTCAAAGATGCTTAAAATTGCTAAGGAGGGCTTATGAATACAAGTGCTCACGGGAATTGCGAATGTAGTTACGAGTACCTCCGGGGTACTCCCCTATATTAGGTATATAACTATGTGCCGCTCCAAACGGGTATAGATTTTGCCTTTTATGGTCTGAAATTGGGTATGGTTTTTGGGGGAACATTTACGAAAGCTGCTTACAAGTAAGTGAACGCAGTTGGAGAGGCTATATCTCAACTAACACACTGAGCAAACACATTTAACGTACGTCATCCACAGTGCCCTTCATGTAATTATCATTGTCGCGTCCCACATAAAGAAGGTCATCAGCAGCCTGAAAGGAAACAATGACGAGACGTTTCTTATCAAACTTCCTGGACAGTGGACTGAGAAACCAAAAGTAAGTAAGCTGGATTACTGGTCAGGTTAAAAAGTCTCGAAGAGTACAGTAGAAAGGGCAACCTAATCGACATTCATTCAATGTTTATTTACCACATATTTACATCTATTTAACAAAAAACAAACAAACAAACAAACAAAAGATAAGAGAAAAAGATGATGATGATGATGATGAGTGGTGAGGAAACCTCAGCGCTTATACGAAGAGGTCCCCTCGTTGATACACGCAAATTCAATTGACTTTGCGAGACTGTGCTTGCATGACAGATTCAGACCTATGAGGTGCACATGAGCTGACATACCCAAGTGTGCGGTAAAACGTTGCTCTGCAATCCAACAGATGAACCGTTAACAAAAAGTTCAAGGCTGTAGGCTGAAATAGATAAAAAGAAAGTGTCATTCTAAAAGAATAAAACCAATTTCGATATTTTAAAATTCAGCCCAAAACAATAGACATCATTACGAGGCTCTGGGGAATAAACCCCACAAACTCTTAGGTGCTGAGGTCTAATGTTTTAGGCTGAATTTTAAAATGTCGAAATTGGTTTATTAAAGACAATGTATTCTTTTCCTTTCCGTTCGTTCGTCCGTTCATTCGTCCGTTTGTTTATTTGCTCGTTCGCTAGTTCGTTCGTTCGTTCGTTCGATCGGTCGGTCATTCGCTGGGTCGGTCGCCGGTAGATGGGTATGTAGTTAGTTAAGTCGGTAGCTAGATCGTTGGGTCGGCGGGCCGCTCAATCCTTCCTTCACTCGTCAATCAGTAAATCAAGCGCTGTATTTACTCTGAGCGTCATATCTGTAGACCAAGTGATGCCATTCTTCAGGTTCAATTACTTCGGACCCTTGTGCGACAGAAGATCCCAGGTTACCATGGATTTGTCTTGAAAGAAAATAAAGCGAAAATCAAAACACAAAACTGTATGTCTCAAATGAAATATGACAAAAATACAAGTCTGTACCACAGTCGGACCATGTTACAAAATGCTAACATCTTTGTTTCCTTGCTTTGGAAATATATGTTGAGAGGCTATTTCAGTTTCTTCTCTTCTGAAGAATTTTTGTAAAAGCACCACCGAATAACGCGCATCATCGAGATCGTAATTACGAAACCGATGCTTTCGCTAATCCCGGCTTGGACTGTATTACGTATTAGTTTATACACACGCATTTGGCCAGCACATTACCATAGGTGGCCTAATAATTAGTATGCTGGATGAGAGGTCCGGGTGTAAGAACTGACCGGGCTCACCGAGACACTTGATACCTACCTACCTACGTACCTACTCTCACAATGTCTATTCGCACCTAGGTATATGACCAATATGGGTAGCGGAGAGTTCAATACTTGAAGGGGGGGGGGGGGGGGTAACCCGGACTAGCATCACAACTAGGGAGGAGAAGAACAACTCTTAGCCGCTTAATGCTTGCGAAACCGGGATATGAATGGTTTGGTGTGACGCAGACCTTCTTGCACTTACTATATAACATACCTGTCCTTCAAGTACAAACACAAGGTAGCATCAAGACTGCACACAACAGGCATGACAGCATTGGGATAATCCGCTGCCATCCACACCCATGTACTGATGGTAAAACTGCAACAAACGTTTGAAAATGTTGTCTTAATCACATGGTTTGAATAACTATATTGTTTGAACATTTCTTGTTAAAACCGTCATTGTTGCAGCCTTTGAATGAACCGATGCCTTTTAAACTTTTTCTAGCTACGACATGTAGTGAAATTTTTCGATCGGATGAATGTGACAATGTTTTGCTACAATCTTGGACAAACTACTTGATACAACGTGTGAACTACCAGGAACACGCATAAAAGTGCCATATTAAGAAGAGTATAGGTACCAAGGGATAAAACTACAACGGCAAACATAACACATGTGAAAACAAACTACCTCGCAAACAGGGAATGTAAAAGCTACCAACAATACCTGTCAGTTAGACCAAGATTATGAATAGACGGTAGCAGCACGTGATCATCAACGCCATCAAACTGCAAAGCTTGGTTCACCCTAAAACAACACAGTACCACTATTAAGGTAAAGCGAGCATTATAGAAGAAACCATTTGAAGAACTATTCGTCCCCGGACACATTTGCATAGCGGGTTTTCATTTTCCTCTTCAATTTCGGCGAATAATGACAACATTACACTGAACCTAAAAATGGTTTCCAGTCGACACTGCGCAATCTCCGCCTGCAATGTTTGTGCGAGTCTCACGCGAAGGAATGCTAACAAACGAACCTTTTTCTTTATTATTAACAGGAGATATCCTTGCAAAACGATAACGGAGAGTAGAAGAACCTCGACGGTATTCTAAACCGACGTCTCAGCTCATCGAGAACTCGACAGAAACCGGAATGAATGATAACTTTATTTATACACGGTTAAAAACATCAGTATAACACAGAAAATTAATTAAAAATTTTAATTTAATTTAATTACATATTTGTCGTATTCTTGTTCCACAGAATAGCGCCACTGTAACTGAAGCTACGCTTCAGGTAATCAGTTCTTGGTTTTGGAGCATTAACTTTTTCTTCGCGTCGCGAAAATCCTAATTCAGTGTTCTTGGGACAAACTAATTACAGAGATAAGCTGGGGAGAGATTATTAATGCACTTGGATCGACCTGTAATGGTGGACGCAAAAGCTTCATGTAGGCGATCGAAGTGTAACGTATAAACGAATTCAAAACAAGAATGCAAACAAATCCCAAAACTGCTCAATGTGGACTGGAATTCAACCATAAATTCAGTGAGAAAATTAAAAGGTTAAGTGGTAGACGTACACAAAAACAGCACCGTTATTTCATTATGGATAGCCTATGTTTGACCATGGGTGACCAAATTTTCGTCCAAGCCCCCCACCCTTCGTTCCTAACTGCCCCCTAGTATTTCCCATCTATCGACTCCAATTTCTTTGCCTACGTAGAGTCTGCACTCGAGCTTAAGTGGCTCATCAGGCCGGCGCTTATCTCCGGTTTCTGTAGCATTAAGCGACTAGGAGTATTTCTACTCCCCCCTGGATGGGATGCTAGTCCATCGCAGGGTTACCCCGACAGCAGTAAATTCACCGGTACCCATTTGTACACCTGGGTGAAGAGAGGCACTGTGAGAGTTAAGTGTCTTGCCCAAGAACACAACACAATGTACCCGACCAGGGCTTGAACCCGTACTGCTCGATCCGGAGACGAGCGCACTAACCATTTAAATAGGCCACCGCGTCTCCCACAATTTCTTTGCCCATCTCTCATTAAATATTCCACATCTTTTCTTACACTTTTTATGTGTTTTCTAGCGATGGTATGAAACTTTCAACTGACCTGTCAACGCATCTAGCCTCGAGTCTTGACCAGATGACATCCCGCTGTCCGAAGACCAACATACCGAGCCGACCTCCCGTGAGTGTTGTTTCATAAACGTCACCTGACCCAGTCAACACAGTCTCACCTTGTTTGATTTGCACTCTGTAACAGGAAGCAACCACATGTATAAACACAATAATCGGTTACCGTATCGCACGCATTCAATCAAAAATAATGATAGATTTTGTGACGCATCAGCTATAGCTAGAGAGATCTTGTACGATAATAGCCTACGAGACGTCCAAATTCAGTTATTTTCTAGAGGTTTTTGTTTTCATGTTGCCCATTACTTCGCTGATGGCCGTTTCTAACTCTGACTCCTGGCAGAGGAGGCACGTGTAAGAGTCTTTTGTTTAGGTCCAGGAAAAGGTGGCCTAGGATGGCTCCATTCATAGGATGAAGAAAGTTGTTTTGAGAAAGTGTTCTTGTTGTTAAATAAAGAAAAAAGTGCAACGATTTACGGGCTATCTCACTGTTATTTCATACCTTATTAGACCGATGGAAGGTCTGTGAGTGACGTGGAAAGCGTAAGGAGTCTGATATTTCCATCCTTCCATATTAGGATCCTGCCAAAGGAGCTTAGCCTGGATGAAAAGACAAGTATACATAGTTAGAGATAATAAAAGTTGATATTTTATGAACAAAATATATTACTGCATTTATACTGACCTGGTTGTTGGTGTCCCCGGAATGCCATAGTGCTTGAGCTAAAGCGAGTCCAGGTCCCGTGTTGGAATCGACAAGCTGTATAAATCAATCGCAAAAACTTATTGGTAAATGGTCTGAAAAATGCAGATAGCGGAAAGTAACAGGAGTCAGACAAAGATTGGTTGCAATTCTACTGATCCTCAAGTGTAGCACTTGCTATTGCTTTAGGAGCTAGGGGCAATTTGTTCCTGCTGTTTGTTCTATTGCTCTACTGGTCCTCTAGTGAAGCAGTTGCTATTGTTTTAGGAGCTAGGGGAATCGTTCCTGTTTGTTTTATTGTTTTCACGCAGGGCAGCGAGCCATTCATGGGAAACCACTGCTACACTACTGCTTTTATGTGGTACTTTTACAATGCCTTACAAAGTGCTTCTAACGTTTACAGCTGTAAATGAAACCTTTAGCGCGGGACCATATCTCAGGTTTCCTCATTCCAAGCAGTACTTGTTTCTTCCGAGTTTTTTGTTATACCTTTGGTGTTTCTCTATCTTAGTAAGCTAGTATTTCAAGGGTTCCACTTATTTGAGGGCAAAATAACGAAGACGACTTTATGCTTTATGCTAGAGACGTTAAAGCTGTCTCGAGACGACTTTAACGTCTAGTATAAAAACGGCCATTGCTTTCATTTTGCGATTTGGGAAGTGAATGGATTGAAAAACAAACAAAATTTCAACTCTAACAACATTGTTGCCTAGTAACGGACGCACCTTTAGTTGAACGCCCTTAATTCCTGCCCGATCATTCAACTCTTGGAAGTTGCTATTTTCTCTTCTCCACATTACCACATAGAACTTGCGGTTTGATTGATAGCCAAAGACCACGCCTACATAGTCTGAACTATCGCTTCTCTTTACATAAAGTGCTCCAGTGTAGTCCACAGGCCCATGCCTGGTTGTGCCTGCATATGACAAAAAATCTATAAGGACGTATGAAAAAAAAAATTTAGGAGATTTGGTTTAAAAGTATGAACCTAAAAGTTGTTCCTTCTTGGGTTTTAGATATAAAATAATACACGGGTGCTTGGAGATATGAAATTTCCCTTCCAGTGCTTCTCACCCAAGGTCACACGAACGTTTCCGAACATTTTCCGAAAATGTACGAAGATTACCGACCATTGCCGAAGTTTGCAGAAGACTTCCAAGAAAGATTAGTACGTAATAAAATAAGTTTTGCTTCCATTTGATGGCACCAAATGGAACAAAATTTATTGCAACAACAGGCAATAAAATGGAATCACAAACCAATAAGCATAGCAGGGTGCTTAGAAGAACCGTTGGTTATTTCTTCAACATCAATACCCTGAGGAAAAATAAACGGAAAAAAATGTTCATAACACAGATCTGCGAAGCACTAAATTATTAGAAGAGACTACTACAAAGAATAGGAAGGAGCTTCTGGAGTCATTAAAGCACTAGTCATTGCACGGCTTACAACTAACGGCAACTAACAGGCCGCAGACTAGTGAAAATTCAATTTTGGCTAGCAGGCTTTGGGCTTTCACTTGCCAATTTGACATTTTGCCAGGCATCGAGTCTGAGAGATCTGAACTGGCATGTACCACGTACGACCACGTACACTGTTAAAATCATCAAATAACGTAAATCCTCAAAAAGCAGACTGAATATTGAAATTACCAAAAGGCAAGCCAATGATTACTTTCTTCGGGCTTTATATTATTCCATGATGACGATAAAAGCGACAAACAAACGGCTGCTGTGCGACATTCATTAGTTCGAAGAGTTTGACAGTTCTGGCTTGTAAAATACTGGTTTTGGCTAGTAAAATTAAAGCCGTCACTTGCCACGGGGCTAGTCACCTAAAACGTTCGTTTCGAGTCCTGCATCGGTTTTAACAGACAAAGATAAGAAAAGGCAAAGTGATTGGCGTCGCCGACTTCATAGAACACATGGGAAGTAATTACGGCACGATCGTGCAAGACATACACTTTTAGCGACTCTCCAGACGGGCAGTGGATCACTGTGTCCTGGATACAAATCAACTGTGAAGTGGTCTGTAAAGCTCGTTTTAGTGAGATGTTTAATATATGGACAGTGGTCATCATTATCCTTCACACCGTCACCATCAAAGTCATCAACACACGCATCGCCAACAGGTCGTGCTGTAGGGGAATAAAACGTACATCAGGTCTTTAAAGGGGCAATGCCACGAACAAGAGTGTAATGGATCCTAATGATCTATTTTCACCGATGGAAACTTAAAAATAGTCGCCTCTCTCACTCACTTAATACGCTAAAGCACTGAAGCTATAAAAGCACTGATATCATTGCGATACCATCAGGAGCTTTAGATCTCAACTTTTTCAAGCTTTGCCCTTGTGGTAGCTTAAAAAATAATTATGGTTCCGACCCTCCCTCCTTTAACAAATTACTTGATATCTTCACGTTGTTGGTCCCGGCGCATTTTGTGTACGAGCGAGAGTACAGTCAGAATTTTAGTGCCGTGACAGTGTCTCTTTAAGGGTGCTATGGCTCCGTTATCCTTTCATGACATCTACTCATGGTTTGCAATGATTTGACAATCCGTGAAACACGTGATTGAGTCTGTTTTCTCATCAGTGTAAGACATTGAAAACCCGCCAAGGAGTCAATCTTAAAATCTCAACAAGTACCCTGTGCATGAAAAAAAATGACACGAAACCTTTAGCGTCGTAGGCCAGATTGGCGTGTTCCTGATTTGTGTTGTCGACCAAACGACAATTGTCATCAAGGTTAGCAACACCATCACCGTCCTGATCTTCGTCACAAGCATCTCCTGCAAAAAGCAAAGGAAACGCAATCAGTTCAAAGCTCGAGGAAATAATTACCTTTTCTGACTGACACACACACACACACACACACATCTTTTTCATGATGACTCTTGATATTCTTGTCACCTAGACGGTTGGAAAAGCAATACAGCGTTGGTAGAAATGGAATGGCGATCAACCTGGAGAGGTACAGGGTTCGTTCGTTCGTTCGTTCACTTTTGTTCGTTCATTCTTTCGTTCGTTCTTTCGTTCGTTCGTTCGCACGTTTGTTCGTTCGTTTGTTCGCTCGCTCGTTGGCACTATTGTTCGTTCGTTCGTTCGTTCGTTCCTTCGGTTCCTCCGTCCGTCCGTCTGTCCGTTTGTTCGTTCGTTCATTCGTTCGTTCCTCCGTCCGTCCGTCCGTCCGTTCGTTCGTTCGTTCGTTCCACCGTCCGTCCGTTCGTTAGCTCGTTCGTATGTTCGTTCTTTTGTTCTTGTCTCTTTTTCTCTGTTGTTCAATAGTTCCTTAATTAGTCCCTCTTGGCTACAAAAATTCCACGGCCTGTTTTTATTGCCATTATTTCCATACCGATTTTATCGCCATCAACATCAGCTTGTTCGCCATTAGGAAGATCAATGCAGTTGTCGAATCCATTTGGTACACCATCACCATCCCTTGGAAAAATAGAATGCAATAAACAGTATAACAAACAAAATATAAGGGACATCCCAGAATGGGTATATATGACAACCTTTTTCAAGGAAAAATTAACACAGGTAGATTGAAACACTTTTTGGCTCCAAAAATGTATGTGGTAGACCCAAAACGGAAATCAAACTTTTACGAGGGAGGCACACAACTGTTATCAAAACTAATAAACTTGAGGCTTAACATTTAACGTAATATAATGACATTACAACGTCTCTTTGGGACGTGCCTGTGTGAAATCAAGGTAGTTGTATGATCATTAGTAAGCCATTCTTGCAGCAATAGACCTTTTTCGCTTGGGCGTGTTTGTTTTCCTTATGCAGACCATGCGACATTCTCTAAAAAACTGTTCTTTTGTCCACCCCCAAAAAATATTCATATACACGCAAATAATGGGAGCAACTTCAGAATACCCGGCCACCATTGTTTTCCTTGGTTGGTGTTCTTTGAAGAACAAAGCAGAACACAATAGATTCTATTCTTATTCAATGACATGCAAATAAGTGGCCGGGTATTCTGATGTTTAATGTAATGTGGCAACAAACCGCCCAAGCGAAAAAGGTCTGTTTTACCTTCATGACCGCATTATTCGCTTGGCGGCCAATAGATTTCGTATCCCGAGCCTCGAGTTGAAATGTTTGAGAACGAGTTCCCGCGTGGCAAAACAAAAGTTTTCAATCCCTCGGCACTCAACATGGCCGCCGTGAGGTTAAGGCCCATTGGATCCAATCAATCAACATACATTACATAGTGATCTGACAGATGCCACCGATAAAATATTCTACAGTCTTCAAATATAGAAACGTGCAAACGTATATTATAGCTAGTCTTTGTTAAAGGCACAAAGATAAAATCCAGAACTTACTTGTCTTTCCCCGCTCCGGAACAAGCATCGCCATATCCACTTTGATAGGTATCGTCCTGCAGAAAACACGAAACTGGTATAACCGTTCATTCTAGGTTCATAGATGTGCACAGCCGGACCCCCAATTCACCAAGGATCATATGAATGAATCAACGAATGAATGAATCCATCCGTCCACCCGACATTCACATGAAATAACATTTTAACCAATCAAGAAAACAACTAGTTTGTTAGGGGTTGATTACATGGCGAATTTCAGCCCGGGCTGAAACATTGTTGCGATTACATGACAAGTTTCAACTCGAGCTGAAATGTAAGCCATAGAAAAAAACCTCACTGTGCATGCTCGCGTTGCCCTTTCAGCCCGGCCTGGCACTCTATTTCGATTACATGGACTTTATGCGGATTTTTCAGCCAGTTTGCCCGGGCTGAAAATCCTAGCGTGAAACCGGGCTAGGATTTTCATCCCGAGCTGAAATCCAGCCCGGGGCTAAACCATCTCCATGTAATCGCCACTTTCATTTCAAGAAGATTTCTTTCAGAACCCAGGCTGAAATCTCAGCCCGGCTAACCGTGCTAAAATTTCAACCGGGGCTGAAATTCGCCATGTAATCACCCCCTTAATACTATCAACGTGCCTGAGTTGGATTCTGGACTGTAGGGCAGTTGTCACAAGCATCCCCCACGCCGTCAGTATCTCCATCAGCTTGATCAGCGTTGCTGACTGTTGGGCAGTTATCAGTTGCTTCGACGGGACCTGATAAATAAAATCACTCAACTTAGTCACACTGCAGACTGTCTCAGCAAATGAAATGTCCGTTTCGTCACACGCCTTAAATTATCTCAACGAGTAGTGTGATCTTGCACTTGTGGGAAGGAAGGTGGTGGAGTGGCACGGATATCGTGTTTGCGAGCGTCTTGTCAGCGATGATGTGATTTTAACGGTCGGTTCATGGCCATGGCAAGCATCGTTTTTCCAGAATTTGTATCAACAATAATGACGCTTTCGAGCCCACAGAGTCGGAAACTCACGAGATATATTCATCTTGAAAGAAAGGTATTTTTTCTTTAATTTTAAAGGGTTTTGCCCTGTTTTGTAGCAGAGAGTACCCGAAAGTCTCAAACCTTTTTGCTGGCTTTCCGACAAATAAAGTGTGCACGTGATAAAAGTTTTCAATTCACGTGATCTAGATTGGCGCAGCGCGAGACGAAATTTAGCAACTACATTTTACCACTATAGTGATTTTGATATTATGTTGTAATGACACTGAACAGAATTATAACAAAACAAAACTGAAAACAGGCTGCCTTGATAAGCTTTCGGCAAAGGATAACGTTTTGGTACACAGTTCAGCATTAACGATGTGTCTTCTCTCGATCTGTTACACGATTCGGAAGAGAGCGCGAACAAGTTAAACAGGAATCAAGGTTAATACAACTGAAGAGTTTTAAACTAGGGTCATAAACTTATCAATAACATTTAACGGCGGGTCTTTCAGTCATTTCGCGACTTTTGTTTTGCAGTCTCGAAAATCGCGAAGTCCCGTGAAACTAAGTTACAATATGGCACTCGACAATGCATCAATAGTTGAGGTTACGCACACCACGGTAAATGGCATTTCCCATGGTATTTTTTCCCGCGGCACATCACATTTGGGTTTCAATTTGCAGTGTCAACCAGCGATTACACGAGACCAAGATGGCCGAGGAAAAAGAAATGTTGATGTAAAATACAGCATCGTGATTGGCTCTTTCACTTTGGGCATCAAACACCATTGCTACTTACCACGTTAAATGTGATGGACGGCTCGTTTTATCTTTTTGATATATCCTTGTAAATTTACCACGGGAAATCATCTCGGGAAATGTCGGGCACACTCTAAAATGTAGTTTCCAGTGGTAAAAGGCTCATTTACCGCGGAAAAGTGTCCCATGTCACCGCACAAACCTTGGGAATGAAAGGGTTTACCGTACAAGCTTGCTTCTAATGCGAAGTATACGAAATAAGTCATACTTGAACTGCGGATGTAGATGAAAGTGAAGAATAATCATCGCAGTGAATTTCTGATATAAGCAATTGGAAAGAAGCCTGGGCTTCACCAGGATTCGAAACCATGACCTCCGCGAATACCGGTGCGATGCGCTACCAACTGAGCTATGAAGCCATACACTGGAAGCCCAACACAGAACTTCTTCGCAAGTCCGCTTGTTACAAAGCCATGTCTTTATGGAATTCCCTCGAAAATCATACACGCTCAATCACAAGAAAAACTTGTTTAAAAACACACTTAAACATAGAATTTTACGTAATTAGCTTGGTCTTTCGAAATTTTAATTGTTTTAAGCTTTTTTATTTATTTGTAAATAGTACTTTTTAACTGTTTAATAAACGACCACATCAGCTCCGCTGTAATTCTTATCGTGTTTAAATAAATGTTGTTGTTGGAGAACATTCACTGCGATGATCCTTCTTCACTTTCAAGCTTGCTTCTACTGCATTTCCAAAGGAACAAAATCACCTAAAAATTACATACTGTGACATTTCATAAGATTTACCATCGTTGTCGGGGTCACCGACACACTCATCGCCTATGCCGTCTCCATCACTGTCCAACTGATCAGGATTTTGCGTGTTAACGCAGTTGTCGCATGCATCGCCAACTCCGTCTCCATCCGCGTCTGACTGATTCAGATTTTTCACAAATTGACAGTTATCCTGAAGACAAAACCATTATGAATTAGAAATCCGAATGACACCAATGGAAACAAAAAACTTGTGGAAGCAGCGATTTGAACACTTTAACACGTTGCACTGTGGGAGGCGCAGTGGCCTAATGGTTAGTGCGCTGGACTCTGGATCGGACGGTCCGGGTTCGAGTCCTGGCCGGGGCACTGCGTTGTGTTCTTGGGCAAGACACTTTACTCTCACAGTGCCTCTCTTCACCCAGGTGTACAAATGGGTACCGGCGAATTTACTGCTGGGGGGTAACCCTGCGATGGACTAGCATCCCATCCAGGGGGGAGTAGAAATACTCTCTGTCGCTTCATGCTTCAGAAACCGGGGATAAGCTCCGGCCTGATGGGCCACTAGGCCCGACAGCAGACTTACCTTACTAAAGAAACTGAATGTATTCATACAAAGGAAAAGAGATGTGTACGTTCATTTACTAATGATTACCGCACCGGGGAAAACTGCATTACGGAGTGAATTGTGGCTTGGTGCGATAGGCGAGGGACTAAAGGTAGCATGCTGTGTGATCACGACTGTGTGATCAGTGATAACGACGCTCGTTTTTACAACGGTGAGAACAAATATAGTACAGTGACTAACAAAATAATAACGTGGTAAGTGAGAGCTAGAGAGTGCTCACAGATTTATCGAGTATCAAATCATTATCGTCATCCTCATCACACGCGTCTCCGTCGGTATCGTCATCATTATCCTCCTGACCCGTGTTAGGTACACTTGGACAGTTATCCTGCAAGGCAGATACCACAAATTATCACATGACAGGTCAAGTACAACATGCATTTCATTAGGAGGTCTAATGCATAGTGTATAGTATCACTTTAGTATACATGTCTATTTGCAAAAGTCTGCAGTATTTTGGCAAACCTAGAAAACATCTAGCAGATTCACCAAAAACTACTTTAAAGGAAATCTTCTCATCAGATGGTCTAAAATCCAATTTAGATAACTATCCTACTACTTTCCAAATTCAGCGAACGCGTCAAAACACAGTCGACTTGTTTTGTTCGTCATCTCTGTCTCGGTACCGAAAAACTGTTGTTTCCCTAAGGAAAGTTGTTCACGACCAATCTATAAGAAGTGAGCTTTTCCATCTACTTAAATTGCCGAGCGTGCGTAGTGGCATCGTGTGTCAGATTTCTGACAGATTTGACTCGAGAAAATCGGCTTTTAAAGGATGTTCTCACCCGACGGTTGAGAAGATCTGTGTACGATATTAATGTCCATTGGCAAAATTGATCAGAAGTTATGCAACAACATACTGTATACCTTAAAGCAGTTTGGCAAAGTACAACTCAACCCAACGGACGGGATACCATCAAGATCAGGATCAAGTTCACACTCTTCCCCATCACCACCATAACCGTCTTTGCACTAACAAGACAAAGATAATATAACATAGCTGACTTTCAAATAAAGAAGATTTGTGATAAACTCGTTTCCAAAGTTCCTCACTCGTCTGGAGAGGCTGGTAGTTATGTGGTCAAACATGGAACAGTCACGTGACTGTGCGACTTTGACATGAAACGCGCTCAGATAGGAGTTAAGAATTTTGTAAAGAAAACTAAAGAAATGCGTTAGTCGATTTTAATATTTAGAAATCCAAGCTATCAGACCTTCTCCAGCCACAATAGTCTATAATACACGACAACAACAACTCGCATGCTTAGAAAACAAACAAACAAGCAAATAAACCAAAAACAGCCAGGCAGTCGTACCCTGCATTTGAACCGTCCCGCGCCAGTTTGGGTGCACTGTGCATTCTCGTGGCACGTGTGCGAGCCATTGGTGCACAGGTCACCAGGGTGACAGCCTGTGTAGCCATCGCCGATGAATCCGGGGTGACACGGGCCGCATAAGAAACTTCCCTATAAATAAAGACAAGTTCGCTCGTAATAACTACAGAGCCACCTTAATTTATCTTGTATTGCAACTGTTACAGGCGTTCTTTCGTTTCGCTTGACAAAATCGTATCCCCGCTACTCTATTTTAATGTTTCGCCTACAAATTTAGTAAGTCTTGATGGAAATTATTAAATAAAGTATTACCTTACCTACGTTTGCTTATTTATCAAATAAATAATGAGATAATTAGAACAGTTTTTACCCGAGTGTCGGAATTAAGTCGAATTCGCTTTGGTTTGGCGATACTTCATATAGTGATGGTTTAAAACACACGCGCCACTTTCTTGGCGTTATTGATCGATTGATTGCTTGGTTGATTGATTGATTTGTTGATTAATGATTGATTTGTTGATTGATTAATTAATTGCTTAATTGATAGATTGATTGGTTGATTTATTGGTTGATTAGTTGATTGATTGATTGATTGATTATTTGATTGATTGATTGATTAATTTATTCACTGATTATACAATCAGAAGTAATAGACCCAAATCCAATCGTGTCTCGCTTGTGCACGTTTTCCCGCGGTTCCTCTCATCGACTCACGTTGGTATTGACGCACTGTGAATTCGGATCACAGCTGCTTATCCTTTCTTTACACTCGTCGATCTCCTCACAGACTTGCTTGGCGTTTTGAGCATCTTCCAGGCCAACACCTGACGGAGCATTCCCCCTGTAGCCGTCGGGACACGCGGCACACTGATACCCAGGAACGCGGTTCTCGCACTTGTCGCTGTCATAGCATGGATTGGCTCGCGTGCACTGTGGGAGAATTGCCAAACACAGTAAAGATGAAATTGGATTCCAAATGGCATCAATAAATTCACCTTACCTAGAGCCCTTATGCGTGTTTACGTCAGAAAAAAGAACTTCACCACTAAGCATCACTTCGAGGTGCAAGCATGTAAATTTTAGCACAAACAAATTCCCACGTGAAAACTGCATGAAAATGGCAGAGGGTTAGAAAAAACTCATGTAAACGAGGCTTGGTGGTGAAGTTTTAGCCTATAATGTCATCATGCATAAGGCCTATTGACAAAATTCATTTATATTCGTCCGCTGTTACCCTCGTACCGCGTGCGCACGCGCCCATTTCTAACCTTTGCTGTCACTCGTGTGACCCCTTATCTTATCGTTGTATGGTTAAATTACATCACAGTCGGCTAATAATAATACAAGGCATAGTTCACTTGGGAGGGAGCTAAGGAGGAGGTGAAAAATGATGACAACTCCTCCACTTGGGAGGAAGACTTTTTCAATATAACTATTGACAAATCATGAACATCAAAATAGAAGTCGGATGACTTCATCCTTGATTTCATTAAAAAAATAAAAAAAATCCCACACCTAATGACATAGACCACAATCTGCCCTCCCTTAACGATAGGCGAAACTGTTTTCAGTTACGACACGTCTTGTGTACCAGTGACACTGCATTACATAAACCAGTGTAGTGTCTGATTGTATTTTCTTTAGTTACCACAAAACTACACGAATCCTGAATCGTCCCCAGTCGTCTCCTATTAGAAAATAACAAGACGCGATGGATGATGGGAAGTAGGGAAGGCCTTCCTTGCCTCCTTCCTATCATTTACCGCTACCGACTGGGGACGAGTCAGACACGAATCCATGTGTGCTATTTTTCTCTCGTCCGTTCTGTTACATGAACACGTCCTTCTGTGTTCAGGGCACTTGTCTCACCTCGTCAATGTCATCGCAGGTTGTCCCGTCTCCCTCGTATCCTTTAGGGCACGGTCCACACGTTGCCACACCAACTCCGACATTAAGACAACTCACGCCAGGAAAGCAGGTGCCATTTGATAAACATGGACCTAAACAAGAAATATCATAACATCACCCACTGGCGATCTTCTTTATTACAGGATATCGATATGTTAATTAACGAAACAGTGTCTCGACTGATTATCGAAAGTCCTGTTTCCTAATTATCAAACTTAACAATATAGATCTATAGGACTCTGCGCGTGCTCTGATTGGTCAAAAACCAATGTTTTATAAGCGAATAAAACACAGAAAAAGAGTGTTTTATCGTTTTTCGTCAGCTTTACTCCAGTGAAAATTCGCAAGAGATGGCAAAGAACATTTTCTTACGAGTTGACCTGCAGAAATTGTCGAAGAAACTTAAGTTCGAGGGGAAAGTAGAAGAAGCGGAAATAAATTACTTCAGTTTATCGATCGATCGTGCGTGTTTTGTTGTTTTTACTCGCGGCGAATAAAGTCTATATCATAAAGCAAATAAAGAAGCCGAAGCCATGTATCATACTGTCATAAAACACTCTGGACATTTGAGAACCTACCTGCGGCTCGTGTTTTCTACATTTCCCTCGTGTTCTCAAATGCCCATCGTGTTTTATGACAGTATAATACATGGCTTAGGTTTCTTTATTTTTTAAATAATCCAAATGCCACCAAATATACAAGTAAGTTGGAAAAAAAGATCATATAATGCAGAATAGAACAAATATTTCTCAAGAAACGTATGAAATACCTTGAGTTTATCCAAACTTTTAACACAAGTGCTAACTAATTCCCAAACACCCAAGGCCACATTATTGGCCATATGGGCAAGGACAGTAATTCTCCTTAAATTAGAACTTTCACGCGCCTCTTCCCAAAGAGTACAAACAGGTGCCGGAAAACTGTTTGGGAGAGGGAAAATGTGTTGGATCCAACGGGGAGTGGCAAATTACTGACAGTCCCAAACGAAGCTGCAAGGCTTCTAAAATTCTTTAAAAAGCTCAAACACTCACAGTCCTCTAGCGTAAAGCACGTCTGACATGTGGAACAGTTGGGAAAGCTTTCATGTTTTGCCCACTCGTTAGCAGGGCATGGCCGACAATTCGTCTTCATGTAGGTGCTGGTGTAGCCATCAGGGCAACACTCGCACGTCTGTGAACGGTTCTCGTTGTTGAAGCTTCCAGGAGGACACAACTTACACGGAAAACCTGCAAACAGAGAGCAAGCAAACAGTGTCGATATTGCGAAGGCTGAATTCCTCCATAGCTACCCTGTGCAGTTTCTTTTTTTAATAGTCATTCAAAGAAAAAGGCCATTCCCGAGTTCCCTTTTCCCTCTGGTTCAAACGAGTCTAATTGCGAAACTACTCATATGGAAATGAGCTTGTTTTGCATGAGAATGAAGATCCAGGTAAAACACATTTTCATTTGAATAGTTTTGCACTTATACCCGATTCACACCAAAGCTTAAACTCGTTTAAAAGCTGTTTGTGCTGGTGATTGTTGACTTCAAATTTGGCACAATGAAAGAACACATTAGAACTTACTTGAATCCTATGTAAAATTCAGTCTTTCAGTCTGCTGTTGCTTATTTTCATTTTGCCTAACCTGGTTTAACTAAACAGCTTTTGTTGGTGTGAATGGGGTAATAGACTTGTTTTGTCACTGAGGCAAAAGATAACTCGCAAAGCCCTGTGATAAACTGCAGTCAAGTCTGACATCTGGCAAAGCGATGCATAACCGCAGAGTATCTGCGAATGGTTGACAAAAACAATGACGAATACCGAGTGACACTCAGAGTGCACGGCCTCCTCGGCTAAATATCATGCAATACTCAGCAGGACAACTATTAATTAAATATCACTGTACAAAGGTTTGAGAAAGTATGGGCCAACAGTTGCAAAGCTCTAGCTCATTCAGAATGGACACACAAGTGAGTCTATTCCGGAAACCAAAATTGCAAGGCAGTCATCGAATCAATTTATTATATGGCTGGTGCTTGTCCTCCACATAACGCGCTCTCTGATTGGCTAAGTGCTAGCGACTTTTTCTCCCACAATGCCCATGGGGTGGTTACGAGACGAACCTGGCGAGTTGGCGAGTTCACAGCAAACTATTCAGAGGCTACGCTCTGATTGAAAATCCAATTATTTGTTTGATTTATTTTTAACTGCTGCTTGGTAACCATTTGACTCAAAAATAAATATAACTGTGATGGAATACCCGTTAGGAGGGTGGTGAATAGGGGTACGTGAACCCGCCAACCCGTGCTATTTTTTTGGCCAAATTCGTCAATCCGCCACTATTTTCGATCAAATCCGCATCCACATTCCTTGAAACCTATGTAATAGCTTCACTGAAATGACGGTAGATGTTGTGTTTGATGTCATTTTTTTCAATTTCATTGCTTCTTTTTGCGTCAGTTCTAATGTAAAACAGTGGTTTTGGTCTCGTCCAAACAGAAAACTGACAAAACGATAACACTGAGACAAAGACTGAAGATACGCCGAGGCCACGATCCGAACGTTATGGCATGCAGAGTCCGGAATCCGAGCTAAAATTATCAGCTGAATAATCCGTCATCCATTGCATTTTCGAAATCCGTGTATCCGCTTAATTTTTCGATGAAATCCGCAATCCGTGTGCTTTTTAAGGCTAAATCCGTTGATCCGTGAACCTATTCACCCCCCTCCGTTAGTTCACCTGACCTTTGTTGTTTGAACAAATGGATAAACAGATAAGCGCGCACGAGTGAATCAACTTTTAACTGGGGTTTTTAAGCCATAAAATAAACAACTTATAAACCTTGAACGCTCGGACATGAAAATCTCAAACCTCGCCTTGCCAGCCTCAGTTTGAGATTCTCCCGTTAAGACCTCACCTTCGGTTAATAAGTAGTTATTATTTCCCAGTTCACTATGGTAATTGTACCAAACATCAATGTTCCCAGTAATTTCTTACAATTGACCAACACTTGTAGTTATCTTAAAGTAAACACTAGTGATATTATACAGTGTTCACATGGAAATCTAGTTTGCAGCCTGTACGCGATATTTTGCAACTGTTTTTCTCATTATATCTGAGGACCTCTTAGGTGAACTATGCAAAAGTTCTTTTCTTTCCCACAGTATATTCTCTCTATCCTGTTCTGTGCAGCAAAAATAACGTTCAGGGTGCCCGGGAGAGTAACTTACCTTTGCCATCACTGTACCGTCCTGGTGTACAATCTTGCCTCATGCCTTGCCAGCATACTGTACCAGGCTCGCAATCAAAACACGCCTCGGGACACCACTGACGAAAAACAGTCACGACATAAGATATTATAGATAAGGAACGCCCGCTAGAAGGTACCTAAACTTTGACTGAGCCAGGATTTGAGCCATGATTCTAACAGCTCTTTGACTAGCCTGTATTTAAGTCCGACTTGCTTGGAGCAAGCTTTCACAGCGACTTATGGCTCGGTTCGCTCTTGGATCGCTTTTACTTCAATATACATGCGGTTAGCGCTTACTTGGACAGTTTGCTTGCGGTTAGCTTTCACTCCGGTTTTCTTGTGGTAAGCTTTTACCACAGTTCTCTTGCGGTAACGTTTTGCTGCAGTCCGCTTGCAGTGAGTTTTCACGCAGTGAAAGTAGTACTCGATATAATATTTACACGGCTCTTTAGGAGACCACTTTTTAGTGATAATGATCCCGTGGATAAATAAATTGATTGATTGATTAATCGATCGATCGATCGATGATCGATGATCGATCGATTGATCTTGGCTTTAGTCTCAGTTTATCTCCGCCAGTTACACCAGCCAGAATTATTCGTTAATCACATTAAAAAAAATGGGTAATTTCCAAATTTAAAATCATTTAAAAGGAAGACATTTTCTTCTCCGTCAGAACACTTCAACGACTTTCCAGTAGCCAAATGCCATTCGTTGCGGCATCCGGAGAGTCAAAAAAGTTAACAGTGAATTACATCAAATTGATTGACTACATTTCTTTCCTGTCAAGAGGGTTTGGAAGTACGGTGACAAAAATAAGACGTTATGTAAACTGAAAAAGGAACTCAAAGTAGTAGTTTGACCAAGGAATAAGTAATACTACGAGAAAGATAATAGTCCGTGACACAAACTACTTGGAAAAACATGTTCTACGTACGTTTGCAAAAATGAGAGTAAGCAAGACTCGCGGGAGTGGGCCATGCTATGCAAAGTACAAATGTGGCAATCTATGGCATACTGCAACTATTAGCTTTGTCAACGAGGGAAAGATTCCACGTACCGTTGAATTGCACTTGACATAAGTACTATCTGGACAAGGAAGGGCTGTGCCGTTCACACATAGCTGAAGAGAAACAAAAGAGATACCAAATTAAACCTGCAGTCTTTCTTGACTTGCATAATCTCGTCTTTAGAAATTTCACTTTTCACTCACCCATCCCTCGGGACAAGGTGAGCAGCTTGCAGCAGACCCAAATGAAAACTCAGTTGGTGAGTCCAGTCCGCATCGTTTTTCAGTGCCATCGCCAACGCAGAAGAAACCAGTCGTGCAGCCACGACACCTTGGTTTGGTAGTCGAGTTTAAAGCTGGAAATTAGAAAAATAGAACATGTCAACTATATCGGCAGCAATATCAACTATATCGAAACTTTGTACCGTAAGACGCATTTTTAAATGATTTTCCAAACCTTCATATTTTTCCAACAATTACGATAACTGAAAACAGTTTGAATTCGTGCTACAGATCGCAGCGACAAAATAGGCACAAGCAGCCTTGCCGCAGCGTGTGTATGGCTTCTGTGACAGATTGCTGCGACAAAATTTAAATCAACCAATGAAGGAGCGTGAAGTTTTTCCTAGTTCACATTTCCGCTCTTCCAAATTCGCTTGCGTGCACCAAACAAGCGTCATGTCGCAGCGACTTTTCGCTGAAGCAGTACAGACGAAGTGTCTTCTCGCGGCGACGTATCGCAGCGATATGTCGCATAGTGTGTCCCGACCTTAAAGGTTTCGAAACGATCAAAAGGCGTCCAATTTCTTGACTGTAATGACAACACTGCACAATAGGTGTGGAAGGCTTGTGAATCGTCATCCTCGAAGACACGGGCAGTTACTGGGGCCGAGGGAAAGCCACAACTTCAGGTAAGAAAATGGCGAAGAAAAGTTGCTGCAGAAGAGAGGAACCCCTGGGCAAAGAGTCTTGTCACGACAGTTCCAAAGAGCTCGCTAAATGCTGCCTCCCGATTGGATAGAACATTACTTTGTATTATTCCGCCCAATAGGCCGCCAGCAGGTCTCTTTCTCCCAGAGCTCCTCCTCCCACAGTTTCAACCTTTCTTTGGCCCCCACATGGGTCTTCAAAGATGGTTTATGGTGATAAACGATTAGGATGTGAATTGCTTACGATATATAGAACCCGTGAACCCAGGAGCTCTAAAGAACACCTCTCCGGTGATGGCATCAGCCACTACAGCTCCAGTCCTCTCGCAAGTCACATCAAATGTGATGTTCAGAGGAATGCGGTCACCACGCTTAGGTGAGCCACCATCCACGGCGAATATGTAATACTTGTATGTCCACTTGACAGTTTTATTGCTCCATACCACCTGACTTCCATTCTGGACATAGAACTTTGTGGCATTGATATGGGGGCTGTTGGAGAAAGGAAAAAAAATGGTCAAAATCGAACGGGAGGGATGAGAACTGGAATAGATAAGCGCTGATCTTGGAAGACAATCCAAGTATCGGAACAAACAAAAACATTCACAGCAGCATTTTTGTTGCTACGCAACTAGTCTTTGCAGACAAGACTTTCTTTAAAGGTTGCATTTGGCTTACTTCAACATCATAGAAACTGAACTCGACAACCTCAAATCTCAGGTAATAAACAAGGCTTGAACAATGCATAGTGATGAAAAGATTGACAATGAAAACGACGATTTTTATGCGCACTTTAGACAATGTTTTTATAAACGTCGTGGTATAAGCCAGCTTTAAACTGATAACCATGCTTGCTACAACACATAGTCTAATTAACCAATGGTTGGATAACGCTATCCATAGAATAAATGGCCATCCCGTGTCAATAAGCGTTCCTGAAACGCACTACACCATCCACCGGATGGCGATTTATCTGGAGGATGGCGTTGTTAAAATAGTGCCCACAAAGGGTTAAGGTCATCTCATGTCCTTGGCGGTTGAGGTACTTTACGTACATTCTCTCTGGATCGCTGGCCTTGTATCTGATCTGACCATTTAAACCGCTGTCTTTGTCAGTGGCTGCAGCAGTGAAGAATGCTTCACTCCGAAGCGGCGGAATCGGCTCCAGATCCAGGTTTATATTGACTTCTTGCAAGAACGGGCAGTGATCATTGTAATCTTCAACAATGATCTGTCGGAAACAAAATATTAACACAATAAGTTACGTGATTTTTTAGACGTCCAAGACTACCTCCAAACCAAAGACAACCTTAAATAAAAGTTTGTAAAGGCAGAAAACTCTAAGGAGGTGATACTAAACCAGACTGGAACAAAGACGGTTAAGAAAGGGGAACATTAAAACGGATTACCAATGGCAAATTTAAAACATCTGGGCCCAAACTTAAGGACACCAAATTTTCACCTTCCAAAACAGGAACCCCTTCAGAATATTCCGACAATAGTAGTAAACCTGTCAACAACTATTAATAGGACTTGCTTGTACTCACTCCCAAAAAAAAAAAAGATTACCTTAATGGTAATATTTCCTGTCCACCCCTTGACAGTATCAGTAATTCTCAGATACAACAAATAAGACGTGGTGTACTCGAAATCCAGGAGTGCTTTGACTGTAAGCGAAGCTGTGGTTGTGACAATAGACGTAAATGACTGAATACCTATGGAATAACACAGATTTTAAGTTCCAGCTTTATTATGAATACTGTGGCTGATAAAGTATCTATCTGTCTGTCTGTCTGTCTGTCTGTCTGTCAATGCATGATCAAGACCCGATGACTTTACCGTCATCTTTGTGTGACCATTTAATCTGCTCAACGCTCTATTTTCTCCTATTTTTCTCTTTCAAAATGAGTCGAGCGAACTGAACTCCAACCCAAAACAAGTAACTTGACTGCTTCTCTAGCGTTCTTTTTCGCTGAAAAAATAGGGAGGCTGTGAACAGTTTGGCACTGTTTATTGTGCTGAACTCCAGTGTGTGACCATTTTACTGAAAGCTATTGAGTAGTATGTAATCGGGTATTGTTGAAGCGGTTTTCACTTGAGTGTCAAAAGTAAATGGCGAATTGCTTTGGTTTTGCATTACTTCGCTGAGTGATTGGTTTAAAAATCTCGCGCCACTTTTACAACCAATCAGAAGCCAATCGTGACCCGCGCGCGCATGTTTTACCGCAATTTGTGTCGGCTACGTGTAATTATTTCGCGTTTTGATTGGATCACTTGATTGTCTCGGTCCTTTATGATTGACAAAAGTGATTACTTTCTTTTTTCACAAACAATTACAATTTTACTAAAATTACACAGCAAAACTACGCTTTACGTACCTACACATTACCTACAACAAATTACAGTACATTACTTGCAGCTTTGAGTTAAAAGATTAAATTACGTTGATAGAGCATGTTTACATACGCTTCTTACGTTGATTATAATTGGCTATTGTAATTGACCACTATTACGTATTACTGAGTACACTACAAAGTCTAATTACCCATTTTAACAAGCATAGATTGGTCCCTATGTCATTAATATCTCTGATAAGGTCACGCGGTTTGAGCTTTGCGATTTCCGTGCTCTTAACCCCTTAAAAAGTGCCGTTTTGGTTTTACGACACTCAGTTGAAACGCGCTCTAATTAAGCCGCACACAAGAATCTGTGGACGAGGCCCAGTGTTTATAACGCTTTCATTTGGTTCATTTTTGAAAATTTGGAAACTATTGCCAATGTTTGAATAAGGACACTAACAACTCTATGGAGACAAAGGGCAAAGAGTTGCAAGTCTTGATAGGAAACTAAATACCTTTCGACATTTCGTAACTCATCAGGAGCATTTCACAGCAAAGTCGGTCTATCTTATCACTTTACCTGAATTGACATTAGGTATGGGATCCACTGGATCGTCAGTTGCATTAGGACACAGCACAATCGTCTCTCCATCAAGGATGAAGGTGGGTGGCGCTGGAGTGACCGGGGCGGAGGGTGCTGCGTATGCTCCATCTTTAACCTCAAACCTGTCTTGTTCGTTTCCCTCAAGGATGTCTACATCATACGGCCCGGCCGAAAAGACGTCTGCTACATCAAACACCTGAACCACGCGAAACACAAATGATTACTGAATCTAGTCATGACCGTTTTAAGACCAAAGGTAAAGTGACACATACAATGAACTGAAACCCATCAGAACTCCAGGCAGAAGACGTTTATTGTTGCAACGAGATTATCAGAAAGACTGCCATACTTGATGTTGGAACGACACTACATCAAGTCGTAGATTGTCAATGAGTTGGATGCATGACAAGAACCGCGAATTACCAGAGCCGCGTAGTACGTGATATGAACTTGAGAACACTCCCAAATTTAATCTTTCAGGGTGGTTTGGTGGTTAATAACTTTTTAAATTCTAAATAAGCTGATAGTGTCAGATCAAGTAGAAATGTGAAACTTCCTTCCATCCAAAATAATTAAAAGGATAATGTAATAGACAATAACATGGTTCGTATTCGTTTGAGCTATTGAAATTCCATGACTTTCCATGACTTCTCTGAGTTTTCCATGACCTAAATGTCACCACTTTCTTGGAAATCAACTTTCCTTTTGGTTCCTTTTTACCATTTTCTTTTGCGAGAAATCCGTATTTATTTTGTACTTTTTTAATGCACATAATTTTCCATGACTTTAAAGGCCTGGAAAATGAAATTCTAAAATTCCTGGTTTTCCATGACCTGTACGAGCCCTGAATAATGATAAGACGTTAATCAGGTATGCCACAAACACGGGACAACCGAAAAAGAAATTCAGAGTCCTTCAGTTCGAGCCTTTGATCTCCCATTGAGCATTCTTAACTCAAACTAGAGACATTAAAAGAAAATTCACATTCGTGGCTCACGTTCTCCACACTACACAGAATGTGGTCACTTAACGTTGTCGCTTTGCAGAGGACATGTGCAAAGCTATTCTTTTGTTTGGCGACGTTCTCTGTGACGTCGCCGTCGCTCATGTCCCTTTCGTAAACAAGCGATGCAATTTTAGACGGTCGATGCCATAATTGGTAACCACGCTTTTCGGAATGGACGATGCTATATCTGCTCTAATTTAGGCCTGGACTTGGTGGAAACTGGTTATAATTTGGTGATAGACTAACAAACACTCTTAAATTGCTTAATTGCTCACTTTCTAACTGGTTTGCTTGCGGTTAGCTTTTATTTGGTTGCTGGGGCAACAGTAGAGGAAAATAGATTAAGAAAGTCAGTTTTTATAATTAAATTTTTCGAGAATTTGGCGGATTGCCGTGGTAGTGTAGTGGTGACACAAGAATGTAGGCACGTCAGTGGTTCAGGGTTCGAATCTGGTTATTGGCGTACATATTTTCTTTCTTTTCTGAGGAAAAAATTCGATGATAGCCAAAAATATGGCATCGCTTGTTCACGAAAGGGAAATGTGCGTCGCCGTCGTAGTTTCGTAAGGTCCCTAGTTTAAGGTATCACCTGTACAATAGAGCCAACATGTACATCCTCGCTAATTACAGCAAAGTAGTCAAGAGGTCGAGGATCATCTAACAGAAATGATACCCCACTTGACTGGAACAGAATGTGCGATGTACAAGGAAATCTCTCAGCAATAAAAACATCCAAACGGTATGCTTCATTGATCTGTACAAAAAGTAAACGATATCTACAGTTAGCAGGTATTAACGAGGTGAACGTGAGGCGGGGTTCCGGTACTGTTTTAGACACGAATACAGTTATTTTCTTTTGTTTAGTTTTGATCATTTTTGACTAATAGTTAGAGGCAGCTTATGGTTTAATTAAAATCGCTCAAGACGAGACGAGACCAGACCAGACTTGACTAGACTTGACCAGATCAGAACAAAATAAATCAGACTAGACTACAATAGCTTGCTAGACTACAAAATAGTAGACAAGTGTAGACTAGACTAGTTTAAACAAACCTAATTTATTGCGATTTTTGGAAGAGAAATATTTGGCAAAACGTTAGCATTTCGTTTATTACACAATAGTGTCATTTATTGGAACTCTAAACTGACATATAAAAACTTTGTAAACCACATTAAAAATTTAACAAAACAAAGCAAACGACCACACTAGACTGAAAATAAATTCAAGAAAAACAAAGATGTATCACCTTGAGAGACAGGTTAATGGTCTCTGCTGGCAAAGAACCAGTCACCTGGCATTTTTCCCCAATAATGGAGCCACCTTCAGGAACTATAGACCCGTTACTTGCTGAAAACAGAACACGCAGGAGCGAAATATTCATTTCAGTATAATTGTATAATATTGTACACCGTGGCGTTTACCATTAGCTAAATAGCGTACGGAACTTACCAGCGTTTGCTAAACTGACAGTTCGACATGTGAGGTCAGTTCCTGTTGGATCAGTGAATATTTGCACCACAAGCTTCTTGTCAATGTACACCCACAGTTCCTCGCCACCAGAGAATGTGAAGATTTCGCTGCCAGAGAAGTTGAAAGCTGTGCGTACTGCTGCGGTAAATCTGAAAAGAGAACACGGACGATGAACTTTAATCACTGATGAAGAGAAACGAAACGCATTGTATTTTACTTGAGAGGGGAGAAGGGTGGCGCAGTGTGCTCGCCTCCCACCAATGTGGCCTGGGTTCGATTCCAGCTCGGTGCCATAAACGTCATATGTGGGTTGAGTTTATTGTTGGTTCTCTCCTCGCTTCCAGGGTTTTTCCCCGGGTTCTCCGGTTTTCCTCCTCCTCAAAAACCACCGTTTCAAAATTCCAATTCTCCAGCTGAGGCTGGTGTGGTTTCGTCTCGAGATTCATTTATTTATTTACTTTTTCATACGCATTAAATGTGCGCAATAAAGAAGATTTCCTCCTGAGTTTCTTATCCAACAACATTTGCCCGACAGTTGCACTTTGAACACTGATGAAGAGGCAGCTGGAGCCTGCTTATTGTTCGAACGTTTGCATCTGTTTAACGCTTCGTTTGTCCGTTCAAAAATATTTGCATCCGTTCCAACAAATTGTCAACGAAGTGCATCACAGCTAGAAATGTTGGTGTTATGCGGCGCTTTGCAGACTGCCGAATTATATCACAGGATGTCTGTCAAGTGCAGATGACGCATAAGAATCGCTTCATGACAACATCTGGGCAACGTGACAATTTGTTGAATCATAATGATCTATAACCTAGAACATTAATCAACAGTTCACTGTTATTTCTGTACCATATAAGGCACGAAACATACCCATAATTCCTAAGGGCATTTGTGAAGCAGTCTCGCTGCCCTTCAGCTCCCCATCCGCGGCCATCAACAGGGAAAAATTTGTCATTGAAATGCCGAAACACCGTATTGCCATTAGAATCTGTCTCTAATTGCTTCCCCAGCTCCAATTTCTCCTCGTAATGTATGTTTCTTGCGGAATCGCTTCTAAACCACTGCGAAAAACTATCACCAGCTGGGCTATTTGATATTGCCAGCCAGCTTCCATAAGGACTGTGTACATATTGAGGATTCCGGTAAAGATCATCTCTGAATGCACCAAGACCAGTAAAGTCACCATCAGAAAACCTGAACAGAAAATATGCAAGTGTCAATAACTCTTGATTTTGTTTGCTAACCATCTCCTGCAAAACTAAGTTTGGAGTTTTCTCAATAAATTGATAAAGGGTCGACGCTAATATTGTGGACACAAAATGTCAATAATTCAAATAAACGTACAATACATTATAGGCCATTTAAGAGTTCTCTTTTGCCTCTGTGTCAAAATGAGTCTAAGTGCGAATCCATTCATATGAAAATGCGCTTTACCTGTATTTCATTCTCATGCAAAACGAGGCCATTTCAATGTGAATAGTTTCCGACTTAGACTCGTTTTGAAACAGAGGGAAAAGGGAACTCGGAAACGAGCTATTGAAGACTCCTGTGGGCACACTTGTGGATGAAGTGGATTTAATGCAGGTTAATCCATATTGATTGTCTATTAATCGAGTGAGTGAGTGAGTGAGTACAACTGAGGTCCACACAGCATGCCTCCGTCATCCATTAGCTTTAAAATGATCCCTACAATTTTTGCACAATATCGGCTGACCAGCAAAGAGATCGTGCTTAACATTTGCACTGTCAAAATCTGTGTGAAAAGCACTGTCGAAATCTGGAAGCAGGAGAAAAAATGTGCAAATGGCAATTATTTTCTTCTGCATTCCCTTCCAGGAGGAATTGGGAAACTCCACAAGAAGCATTCATTGGCAAACAGAATTTCCGGAAAGATGCGAAACCATTTAATGTGAACATTCTGTCAAATGTTTAGCACTTTTTGATTATACATTGGGGTAAACATTTTCTCTAAATTTTATTTCTGTACGCCCAACAAGTGAACATAAATTAAGCAAACTGACTGTGTCCATGATCAATTAAGACAATGCTGGTTGTTTGGTAAAGTTCAAACTTATGGATATGTGGCACTCTGTTACAGACATCAACAAAAAAGTATACCAAGTCTACCAATCACAAAAAAACATTCAAGCTGTATACATTCAGCGCATTTTGATGGTTCATTCACTTACTGGAAGTCATAATAGGTAATGTCCAAGTAGAAATTGGAAGCATTTAGCGAGGCATTAGTCACTGGGGCTGTGAAAATAAACAGAAAACGATAACTGAACAGGCCTGCCATACATTTTCGCACTTTTAAGTGTCACCAGATTCAGTTTTATCGACCTTTCCTGTTTACAGTAAGGAATCAGCTACTGGGTCATTACGTTAAAACAATTCCACTGTTCTCGCAATTTTTTGCCCTTGGAGTTTTTAGTTGCAAAACAGAGAATTCAATCCGTTTTCAAATGTCTCTATTAGTTTCTGAGATATTCAAGTTAAGAAAATGATAAAATATGCAAAGTAGGGGACTAGTGACGTCATCTACTCAACCCCATTATATATTGATTATACAAGTGGAGCGATCTCAATACATTTGTCGCAGAAAACCACTGAAACTTGGTACGCAAACATTTCTAAAGGGGGCACACCTACTGATGTAATAAAATTGCATTATCATGGCAACATACTCTTTTCCAGAACCCTAGGACCTGTTTTCAATAGTTTCAGCCCAGCTTGCTCAGAGAATATCTAAATGGAACCTGAAATAAGCCAGAAATGGTCTTAACATTGTGGAGGTCTGGAATCCAATATGTTGCCATGGTAACATAATTGATAGTCTCATATTGTAGAAGTCAGAAGTAATCAAGTAAGGTCTCGTTGCCAAGAATCAAACATTTCTCTTACACACTGGTTGAGATATCTCGCTTTCATTGAGTGTATGACGTCATCACTTACTATAGCTGATTTGCATATTTAAAAAAAAATGAATATCTCTGTAACGAGATATTTAAAAACTCTAAGCGAAATTTTCCTTCTCATTTCAAACATTTGTCTATGTTCTAAAATGGCTTAAATCGGAGAGTTGCAAATTTGATCATAGTCACGCAACGCTCCTTGTCACTGAGAAGCGTTGCGTGACGACCCTAATAATGGCTGCGAAGGAGACTATTCTACCGTATGAACGACTTTTATTCATACCTCACCCTTACTGAAGGCAGATTATGACTTACCCTTCCCCTCCAGGGTAGTGATGCTTGTTTTCTCACTTTTGGGGCTAGTCTGTGTTTCAATGGAGCCCTTCCCCCCTGGAGCATCAGGAATGTTTGTTCCATTATAGGCCGTGACAGTCATGGTCACGTGGCATACATAGTCAATACCAGCTTGGACACCATCGGCCTGTTTAAACAGGAAAAACTCGCTTGGGCTTGAGCCCAAGAGCGATGCTGCATCAGCACTGTCACAGGTCGCATTGTAGTTGACACTTATGACCTACAATTTAGACAAGACATACATTTTAGAAGGACATTTGACAAAATATCACATTGATATTTATTCTTACGAACTAAGCTTATTGGATAATTGGCAAATGGTGTTAATTCTTTTGGTCACTTCACTTAAAGATGTCCAAGACTTTCACAAAATCACTGTTACTAAAACAAATATCATTCTTTCGACGCCTTCAGTCCTGGGAAATACCGAAAAAACAACAACATACAGAGCCCAATTATTCAACGGATGGATAACGCTAACCACCACAAAAATCAAGATCCAGTGGCTACCGATGACTCACACTAGGTCACAAGTTTCCCAGTGTGACACGGTGAATTCGTGGTCCCTGCGACAGAATGTTGTCGCCACAATTTTTCAAAAAATTTTAAGGTGTCATTACATCTGTAATAGTCCATGTATCCACAATGGTGGTGTTGGCGTCCACTACATACGGCGGATAAAGCACTGCAGGTCTGTCCCAGTCCACTTGCAGCTGAAAGTCACCAGGGGCTGATGCAGATATGTTGACAGGTGCTAACAAGGCAAAAAGAAACGTTTCTGGGAAACAGGCTTTAAAAAAAGTTCTGTTTAAAAAACTCCAGGTGCTAACAAGATAGAAATTAAAACGCTTTAGCATGGCAAAAAATCCCTTCCAAACATTTTTGTCAGAAGAGTTATTCAACCCTGTTTCGACATTGAATAACAAGTAGAGTAAAAGTTATTACGACTTCTTTGTGAAGAAGTAACTCTTCAGAGCGAGCACTACTGAAAAAAAAGCTACTATGAGCATGATCTGACCGCCAAATCCTACCACCTTTGGGGCTTAAATTAAAACAAGTAACGCTTCTGAGATTGAACAAAAAATCACTTTATGTAAGTGTCGATGTGTTTAGCACTGCTGTACTGGGCAAACTGAGGAAACTGTAAATAAGGAAATAAATACTGCAAATGAAACAGAAAATTGTTAAAAATCCCAACTGGCAGAAGGCAGACCAGTTGGCTATTTACAAAGCGTGGAGGAGCAGAATTCAGGACCACCGAAGACAGATCTGTTTTAGTGGCAGGGAGGAGGACTCGAACCCGGGAACTCCGGATTAAAGGTCCAGTGTCCTAACCAATAGCCCTGCTTGCCTATTGCGAGGCAAAGTAAAATTAGAGTTTGCTGTTAAAAATACTGCTAACCCCAATAATGTATATATTATTTTCTTAAAGCTTATTGAATAAGGATATCCTTGCCTTGCCTTGAGAATATAAACCATAATAAGCAATGTTAGTACATTGTTTGCGATCATGATGTTGTGCAACATTAGGTTCATTCAAGAACAAGTTCACATGACCACTTAAAGTTTTTTGGTGGAATTTTATCGAATTTAGATAGATGTTGATCTAAATGAAGGATGCCTGGGAGTTTGTTTAATCCCAGTGTTATTTTGTTACAAAGTGTTTAACCGAAAAATGCCCTAAGAACTACTTTTTCAAGAACAAAAGTTCATTAATAAAAAATAACGGAGGGGTAAAACGAAAATCACAGATACCCTTTATAGACCAATATCTCTTGATGAACTGCCGCAAAAAAGTTTAGGTGTCCAAGTAAAAGTTTTTTTCAAATAAACCTAATGTTGCACAACACTATGATCGTAAAAATTATTCTGACATTGCCTACTATGGTCTATATGATAAAAACAAAAATCCACACATAGAATCTGTATTCAATAAGCTTTTAGAAAATGTATACTTCATTGGGGTTAGCATTAATGGTTTTCACACAATTTCACTTTGAACGCAAACTCCAATTTTGCTTCTGTGCAACCTCAAGCTAACCACACTGATAATCCTATCAGAGCATGTCTTCTTATCACAGTCTTATGTTCTGAATACATACAGCATGTGAAATCTTGAACTGGATGACTCTCATAAGATCCTTTTGGATAAAACTCCACAGAAGCAACTCGTGGCGGCGACACGCACACTGCAGCTCTGTCTAGCGACAGAGAATTTATAACAGTGACAAGGGAGTTGTACACATTACAGTCACATGCAAGATTGTTGCCATTGAAGTTTCTGCAAAAATAAATGCACAACTCTCAAGCTTGTACATGTTTGGTGCCCTTACAAAATGCAAAACATTTAATTCTTGGGGAGGTACAGTCAACACTCTCCTGGCGGACACCTTTATAACACGATAGACAACTGATGTTGGTCCCTATTTCGCTGTGTCTAAGCCCTCTTTCAGAAGAACACCTATCTAAGATGAACATTTGGTGCCATCTTAGAGCGAGTCACTTAAAATAACAAGATAACAGCCAAGATTTTTGACATTTTTCAATGGCGCTCTATTTGTTCGACAACATCCCTGTCTTTTCCCTGTCTTGAATCAAGTTGTGTAATGAAAATAGGTTTTGCTCATCGTTAAAAAGAATAAGTAAAACTGATATGAAAGCTCTTTCACCAACGAGTATTTGGCGACAAAGGCAATGTGCAACTCTGACATGTATAATAAACTTTAAGACCAATGTAAGACAGACATGTACAACTGGTGTTGACCCCTGTGCGATGTACTTTACTGCATCTCGACTGTCAACGAGCTAGATACTTGTCTGAGTCGTACTGTTGGTGCCAGTCCCCTTGACGTCTGTCTCAAAGCGAGTTGTAGAGCATGTTACCAAACAATACATTTTCTAGCAGAATCAACTTCAAGTGTAATCAAGTTTTAAAACATGTACCGTCACAAAATTATAGTCTAATATTATCTTCAGACCCTATCAAGTTAATACTAACAAATTGGCATTTCCGAGTTCTCTTTAGCCTCAGTGTCAAAATGAGTCTAAGTACCAAACCATACGTATGAAAATGTGTTTTCTGTGTGTTCATTTTCATTCGCATTTTCGTGTGAATAATTTTGCGCACCTAGACTTGTTTTGAAATGGAGAAATAGCTTATTGTACAGCTCGTTAATTTCACAATGTTAGCTAAGACTACTTACAGATTATTAAGATTAGTTAGGTTATCAAAACAGCCTTGACCGATATTTTCTATCTTGTTGTTCTTGAGGTTGCTAAAAGAAAAAAATAAGTGATTGTTAAAAAAAACAACCTTTAGTTTTCTCTTTGAAACTATTTACTAAAATTAATAGGTAACAAAACAGCCTTAACCGAAAAAAAGCGTTATAAAAGTTTTCTATTGATCACTCAAAACTGACCATCGTTTTACTAAGAATATTAGTTAAATAATGTTGTACAATTTGTAGGACATTGTTTTTGTAGGACGATTTATGTCGTTATGATTTAAACTATACTTAACATACCGCCAACACCACAGTGACCAACTCGAAAGCTCATTGGTTACTTTGGTCACTGTACACTATTAATTATTATCTCTACTAGCTAATTTCTATGAGTGTACTTTTATTTTTCTGAAATAATTGTATAGCGTTTTATGTTTAGTTTTCTGTAAACAGCATGCAACAAACTTCAAATTTGAACAGCCATATGACAGGGGCGATGGACTGATGGTGACCCAGTGCTGTGGACTTCCGATCAAATGGTCAACATTCGAGCTCTGCAGGCCATCGTATTGCATTTTTGGCCAAGGCATGATACTCTCATTGTACCTCTCTCCTCCCAGGAGTGTGATATTTAAAGTCGAATTGTTAAGACAGCCTGACAGTATACTGGGGAGTTACCTGCGATGGACAATCCGTCCCATCCCGGGAAGAAAGCAATACTCCTGCCTGCTTTTTGTTACAGAACCTGGAGTTAAACGCCGGCAGCTATGAGGCAGCTATGGCTTCAAAGGATTGACTTCTTTTTTATTTACAAACACAGCTATTACCATTGATCTTAGTTGGTGATATTTTCCCTCCACTTTCCTTATCTTTAAAACAAAGGAATTGCATGGAAACGAAGATTTTTATGCTCGGAAATGTTTAAGATTGCAAATTGGAGTTGATGTTCAAAGTGAAATTGTGTTGAAGGCATTTAAATGCTAATCCAAAGCAGTAGATATTTTCTGAACGCTTATTGAATACAGATTGTTATTAATACAGATTCAGATTGGGGTTAGCAATTGTAATCTTTTGACACAATTTCACTTTGAACGCAGTCTCCGATTTTACTCCTACGTAACCTCAACACAACAAGGTAAACTTTTTTTTCAACTTGTATCAAAATGTCATTTATAATGTCATTTATAAAGTTTAGAACTCTTAATCAATCAAATAAATAATATGATCAATAGTGCATTCATTACATCACAAACACAATTTGCTGCTTATCTACCTGCATACCGACTGCAGAGTGATCACAGACAAAATGTGCAATACTTACAGAACCGTTAGACTTGCTAACACGGGAAACTTCGGCAAGAATGCAATCTGATTATCCTGTAAATAACTGGAAAAGGAATAAAAATCAAGAGTGACCAAAGGGACAAAATAAATACGTCCATTGCTTACCATTCTTTAAGCGGCCCTAGCCAGCCACACCTTTGTTATTGTTTACTTGCGAGAGTTCTTTATTATATTTTACACAGAGCAAATCAAGCTAAAGGAATTTCAGTTTAAGCTGATTCATCGCATTATAGTTACAAAGAAAGAGCTCTGCCGCTATGGCATCAAATCAGATGATGACTGCCTATATTGTGGAGGAAAAGATTCCGTTGACCATTCATTCAAAGATTGTCGCTTTGTAATTTCTTTCGATAAAGAGGTTATCAATTGATTTAACGCAAGAAATAATTCAAAGCTTAATCCATCTATTGAAGAAAAACTTTTTGGTCTAATAGACGGTCCATACAGTAAAGATTTAGTAAAGAAATTTAATTATACAATGCTGTTCATGAGGTACTACATCTATTCTTGCAAACTACATAACAAACCAATTATTCTCAGGGATTTCATAAACAAACTCTTACTCAAATGCAAAATAGAAAAAATTAAACTCTAGTTGGAGTAATACAGTAACACAGTAACACAGACTTCTAGACTTCTACTTGGTTAGTCGAGAAAGCCATTTCTATAGAAAATGTAAGTGTACCTAATTTCCCTTCATTTTCTGAGAAAATAGAGCATAATAACAAATCTTTGTTGCAATCTTAGCTTAATTGTACATTTAGAGTAACCATAATTGTATAGTGCTTTTGTTTTTGGGAAAATTATTTCTAAGAATAAATAATAAAAAAAAAATTTGGATGTGAGGCATTTTCGGGAAATTTTGTTGTTTTGTCCGAAATTCAGTTTTATTGCGATCAGTGTAAACGAAAAACGTCATCCGTGAAAAGGGCTATTGTAATGTAAAAAATCAATATCGTTTAATTAAGCTAGTTATCAGGCATGAATTACTAGTTATCCGTTACGGCCGGTGCGATGCTCTTCCACTTGAGCTATCGTATGAGCCATGAGGTTACAGTACAATTGTAATTTTTTGTTAGTTTTTGTAGTTAATGCTGGTGTTATATGGCGTTACTAACCTGTAAATTGTGTTTGTATTGTATGTAATATTAGTACCGTAAGCTTTTTTAGTATTGTAAGTAAAGCTGGTAGTGCAAGTAAAGTTACAATTGTACGTAATGTCAGTATTGTAAGTAATGTTAGTATCGTTAAGATGATAACACTGTGAGCAATAAATACTAAAAAAAAAAAAAAATAAAAAAAAAAAATTCTTAGAACTAGTAAAAAAAAAAAAAAAAAATATTTTACACAGAGCAAACGAGAGAGATCACTGAGAAACTTGATACATTTGCAATTAAATACTTCCAGTAACTTACAGCAATGTAATACGACTTCGCTTCACCATACAATTTCCATAATTTCGATGGCATTGAAAATGGCGGAGGCTGACAAGGACCCTTTTACTACTAGACAGACCTAGCCACAAAAAGTACCCATAGAGATTCACATTTAATTGGATATATGTACCCTCGATGACGTATTTACCACTACGTCTTTGATTATTGTTTGTGAGAACTAATACACAGACACTTAACTTGCTAGGAAAATAATCTTCAGGTTATGCCAAATGCACACTTACATTCTTATAATGCTTCCCAAATTATAAAATGCTCCTTCGTGGACCACACCAATAATATTCTCCCTCAGGTCTCTGTAGAAAATATTGTGCATCAATAACCCCAGAATAATTATCATAATGTATGCGGGTAAGATTGCTGACTTACTGACAATCGATTATAGTTTTCGCGCGTCAACATTACTTTGCAAGCCTTCACTCTTCTTGTCTGATCATCGCTGCGTTTCACTGTTTTGTAGTTCTTGTTTAGATTCAAGTCCTGAAGACACGGAAAGCCTCAAAAGCTTAGTTTTAGCTCTTAGAATGATGTTGTCTTATAAGTCCCTATAATAAACAGCTAATGTTATTTCTTTTATAGTTTGAAATAAGTTTTGCGTTAGTTGAGGTAGGTGAAGAGCTAGTTGTCTACCGTATGGAGTTGGCACAGCGTCTGGGTCAGATTGTGCGAAAGCCGATCAACAATAATTTACCCTAGATTAAAAGTTTTTCACCTGGATTAAAAGCTGATTGAGGGTTCAATTTCTCTAAAAGTATTCTTATTTTTTTTTGTCCATGTCAAACAGAATAACATAAAATGTGAAAAGAATTCGAAAAATTAATATTAACTGAACAAAGTAACGTAAATCAGAACTCGAAAACACATTTCTTTTGGTAGAAATATAACCACAAAGAAGGCTTCTAGAAGAAACACAAGCATAGAATGTTTATCATACACATCTACAACAATTTCAGGGGAAATCTGTCTTTTTGTGCGCAAACAACAGTGAAAGATCGATACCGGTGCGAAAAACTCCCCTTGAGCTAAATACACATCAAGATTACTATGCAAATGATCAATTAAAACCAGGAGGTTGTCTTACTGTCTTGACAAAAGTAATAATTCTGTCAGTACTCACAATTCTTGTAAGTTTACTTGATATTGAAATAACTTGGCTCCGAGTTCTGAAATATTGTTTTGTTGAAGTATTCTGCAAGACAAAATTAACACAAACCAATGGAATACACGTGGCCCCTTTTTAACTTTCTTTGCATAATGGCCATATGAAAGTAAAACTCAAACTGTGTCACACAGTTTGGGACAAAACATTATCTAAAAATGTTCTTGCAAACTATTTTGAAAAGTTTGAGAACTTGTAGAACAGTTTCACAAACTGAACATAATAATAATAATAATAATAATAATAATAATAATAATAATAATAATAATAATAATAATAATAATAATAATAATAATAATAATTGCGGAGCCCCATACTCACAGAAATAGGAGAACCAAGCACGCATACAAAGTACAAACAGGAGAGCCATGCCTTTCATTTTCATGGTCAAAATGACAAGCGGCATGACTCGCGGGCGCGTGCAAAGTACGTACGAACGACATCGCCCCAATATCAATATGGCGGCCATAGTCCAAAGATAGTTCGACCTGGTCAACATTTTAAAAGCTTGCCATAAGCTTCATGTTATGGTCAATTGACAGCGGCCAAAAGAAGGTATCCGCTGAACAGTCTCAAATGACCATATCGCAGACTCGGGTTTAGAACTCATCGAGGTCACAGGGGATACATAACCTAACAATACATTTACAAAAAAACTAAAAATAACACAAACAGAAGACCAGGTTCCATGCCCTCGCTCCCTACTTATCGTCCCAGAGAAGGAGAGCATGACATATTTACTTATTGGATCTCACGAAAAATAAAAAAAAGATTCTGGCTTTTTATCTGATTGGTCTAGACAAAATACTTTTGAATTCCGGCCGAGTTCAGCATGTTTATAGCGAGAACATTAGTTCGAATGATTTAGCAAAAAACCCTAATGAATTTAGAGCAGAATGTTTTGGTAGTTAGCCCATCATGGGTTTTTGAGAACAGTTTAATTATAATTACTAAATTATTCAAAAGCTGTTTGACTTTAACAAATGTTTTCCAGATGAAAGCGACGATAAAAAAAACCTCAATCGTGCATGTTGTTAGCCTACTCGAATATTAATGTTACAGAGATAACCTTCTCCCAAACGAATTATTTTAAGGCAGCAAAGTTTTGATGTAGGTGCTTGCATGTACACAACAAATTATTCTGCGGACATTTTGACTAATAGTGTGCTTATATCATAATTGATTAGACAAAATAAAGTAATTAAAACAACGACCAATTCGACTCGTTATTGTGGCAACTGCATTCTGGTTCACCCTTTAAAAAACAAAATAATAATCAGAATACTTTACAACTTACAGCTTCTCGAGATGTGTAAATGTGTCTAACTCTCCAGGTGCAATGGTAGGGATGTCATTATTGGACATGTCACTGGAAAATAAATGTTTTCAAGTTTCAGGGTTACCGCAACTATCAATATAATAAAATTGAGAAATGATCATCACAGTGAATTTCCAATTTAAGCAATTGGAACAACGAAGCCTGTAAAAAACTGTTACTGGGTTCCCTGTTTTTTCGCGCCCTTTTAAGTCACGTGATATTGTTGTGTTGGCAGTAGATGAACTTGTAACTCGTGATTTTGTGCGTTCACTCGAAGTAACGATACTTCTGATACTTCTGATACTTCTGACACTTATGGAGATTCATGTGATGCTTTGTGTGCAGCAAAAATAAAGGAGAACAGTTAACTAGAGTGAATTGTCTGTGGTGCATATTGGACCGGGGAAAATTGGCCCCTACATCTCAGTTACTTCGAATCGCCGAGTTCATGTAACATTGCACGTTGTGGTTTCGTGTTGTTCTTCTATTGGCGACGAAGGCGTTTTGGTCGAAACCGCATCTTGGAAATTTGACTGCGGGTCCTTCAATTATTGGCGACGAAGGATCTTTGTTTATCGAAACTGCAATTTGGAAATTTGCCATGTCGATGTGGGATCTTGCGAGCGACGACGAAGGTCGAACCACGCCACATAAAAACACTGAAACACCGGATGACATGGCGTTACGTGGGCCTCAGGCCTATTCCACAATGATACAAGCCGATGTCAAAGAGTCTGGCTATAGTACAGGGGCGAAAGGAGCGATAGATCCGGCGATGGAAGAAGAACCTCGTGTTTCGGGGGAAAATTGGAATGGAATGGACGTCTTGGAAATGGACCGGACTGTTATCGAAAAGAGACAACCGAAGCTAACCGAAAAAGGTAAATCGTATCGGATCGCCGGAAAGAAAAGAGAAAGAAACAAGCTCAAAACAGAAATACAGTCACGTATTGCCAACATTGGAGTACTTATGGGACTTGACAAAAATTTGGAGCTGGTGAGTGAGAAAACTGTGAAATTGAATGAATGTTTTAAACTGTTTGGCGATCTTCACGAAGAGATACAAGAACTTCTTGCTGAAGAAGAGCAGATACCAGACTCCCTAGTGTATGACAATATAGATAGGGAAATAAAGCTTCTTCGTGAAACAGTCCAGAAATGGATGATTGATGCTGGTCAGCGAATTAGTGTGGAAAATAAGTCTACTAAATCAAGTGCAAGAACAAAGGGCTCTAGAGCTTCACATGCATCAACTACCTCCTCAAGAGCAAGAGCTCTTAAAGCCAAAGCAAGACAAGCAGAGTTAGGAGTTAGGATTGCACAATTTGACGATGTTGAAGCTGCGAGGAAAGAAGCAGAAAAAGTGAGGTTAAAGGCAGAATTTGCAGCTGCTGCCGCAATCAGCAAAGTGTACGAGGATGCTATTAAGGAAGATGATGAGCAATATCTGGGCTCCGACGATCCTGACAATGATGACCCAGGATACTATTGGCCTGAAGAGAATGAACAACCGCACGAGCTAAACCCTCAGAGGACATTTGTCAAGGAAAACCAAAATAGCAGCCCTAGAACAAATACTAATGTCGAATTGGAGCACCCTCTGAATGGAGAATTTAAGCCTCATCTCGATTCAGCCGAAAATCAGTTGAAAGTTCCTTTGAATCCTGAAGTACCGAAGTTCACCTCGCAAATCACTGACATTCACACAAATTCAAGTGCTGTTCATACAGGTGGAGAAAGATCGACCCAAGATGTTGTTGAAGGAACGCCTAACACTACTACCGCAAGTGCCAACTGTGAGCCTCAGGTGGGCTTCTGGGAAAAAATGGAGCTCAGAATGACGCAGCCACCACCTGCACCCACTCCGTTTGATGGTGATCCAGCCAGGTACCTAAGGTTTAGAGCTAACTTTAGAGATCAAGTAGAGACTAGAGCTTCATTGACTGACAGTGAGAAAATGAACTATTTAATGTCTTATACAACTGGAAAGGCTAGAGCAGTTATTGAGAACTATCAAGGGCTTCCTAATGGCTGTAAACTTGCTCTAGAGGTACTAAAACAGAGATTTGGACAAAATGCAATGATTGTTGAAGCACTCAAGTCATCTGTTGTCAATGGCCCAAGGATAAGAAGTGGGGATAATGTAGCTCTGCTGGCTCTTTCTGACAAATTGCAGAACTGTTGCTGGGCAATGATTGAATTGCAATCAAATGAACTTGATTGTACCACCAACCTGCGACAAATTTTTGATCGTCTGCCAGATTACTTGCAGGCCAAATGGAGAAAGTCAGTGAAATTGTATCGAGAAAAGAATTGTGGAAAGGAGCCAACCTTGAAGGAACTGTCTTTATTCATTTCTGGAGAGTCGCAGACCGAGAATGACCCAGTGTATGGAAGGTCAAGCTACCCAGCCACAAGAGTTAACAATGGTAACAAGTCTAAGAAACCACCCTTTACCCCAAAGGCAGCAGATAGAGCACCGATCACGACCATGGTAACAGAAGTCCAAGCAGAGGATACCACTATTAAACAAGGAACAGGTGGGATCTTGTCTGCAAAGGGTGATCAAAGGGTTAAAGGTGGTCGTGGCCAAAGTGAAACTTGTAAGGTCTGCAAAGCGAATCATGGAATTTTGAAGTGTCCAGTGTTTCCTACAAAGAGCGTGGGCTGGCGGCGACAGTTTACGCGATCTAATGAACTGTGTTATCGATGTTTATCTGCCAGTCATATTAGAAGAAGGTGCCCCGAAAGGAAAGGTTGCATGGAGAAGGACTGTGCTCACCCTTTAAGCCACCATTCGTTGTTGCATGTTGCTGGGATTACACTGCCAGGGGAAAATGGCATTGCCGAACGAAATGTTGATCAGAATGCTCCTGCAAGGACTGAACTGACTGTGAACAATGCAACTGTGGGGGATTCAAAGCGAAGTTTTGTGCTGTTAAAGGTTGTGCCCTTGTCTGTTATTGCTGACAATGGGACTGTTGTTAATACATATGGTTTGCTGGATACAGGCGCTGTTAGTTCGCTGATCACTTCTCATCTTGCTGAGAAACTGCAACTTCAAGGAATCCCAGAGAAAGTAAGCATTAACACTGTTACACACAAAAATCATGATTGTGAACTTGTCAAGGTTAAATTCCTTGTCCGTCCAACTGATCAAGATGGACCATGTTTCCCAGTCTGTCACGCCTTAGCAGTAGAGAGCCTAAATGTGTCAGCCCGTTACTGCCCAAATCAGCTGGATCTGTCAGAATGGCCTCACCTTAAGGATTTGGTGGTCCCAAATGTCCCAGTAGATATCAATGAAGTATCAGTTCTTATTGGTCAAGATGTGCCACAGGCCCACATAGTGTTGGACTACTGCTGGGGAGACAGTCCTCACAGTCAACCGTACGGAACGAAGACCCCATTTGGATGGTGTGTGGCTGGACCAACGAGCAAAAAGGAAGATGACAGCCAGCCAGTTGCACTCTCTGTCTTTGAATTTGATTGGGCTAAGGATGAGTCACCCATGAAGCTCCACCAGCAAGTTGAGAAGTTTTGGGCTTCTGAGTCATATGGTTTTGGAAATGCTGGTGACAGCGCCAACAGTGTTGAAGACAACAAAGCGCTTGAGATTTTGGAAGGGACGACCAAGCTGAAGAATGCAATGTATGAAGTTGGTCTCTTGTGGCGTGACCACGACTGTCTCCTTCCAAACAACCGTTCCTTGGCAGAGAAGAGACTAAAGCAATTAAAGAAACGGTTTGAGCGTGATCCAGATTTTGCTGAACAGTACAAAGCGACCATGAACGACTATGTTGCTAAAGGGTATGTCGTCAAGTTATCTGAAGAAGAAGCGGCTTCCACCGGTAAACACACATGGTATCTCCCACACCATGGTGTGATTAATCCAAACAAGGCTAAAATACGTGTGGTGTACGATGCAGCTGCAGAGTTTGGTGGAACCTCACTTAATAAGGAACTGTTGCAAGGTCCGCAACTGAACAATTCTCTCATTGGAGTGCTATTTCGATTTAGAAAGGATGAGGTAGCTGTAGCATCTGACATTGAAAGTATGTTTCACAGAGTAGCTTGCACAGAGGAGGATGCTGATGCCTTGCGGTTCTTATGGTGGAGCGAAAACATGGAGGAGCCACCTAGTGACCATAAGATGACTGTGCATTTGTTTGGAAAAGCAGATTCTCCATGTATTGCTGCCTGGGCTCTACAGCGGACAGCGACTGACAACAAGGCTGACTTTAGCAATGAAGTGTGTGACATTGTATCTAACAATTTCTATGTGGATGATTGCTTATTCTCTGTCCCTACCACTGAACGAGCAGTCAAGTCGTCGTTGCAGTTGATAGAGTTGTTGAAGAAAGGAAACTTTCGTCTGACCAAATTTGTGTCTAATGTCAAGGAGGTACTAGCTGCCATCCCAGCAGAAGAAAGAACCATCAAGAATCTTGATCTTGACAAGCTTCCAATCGAGAGAGCACTTGGTCTACAGTGGGACACTGAGACTGACACATTTGGAGTAAAGGTTTCACTGTCGCAAAAACAGTTGAATGATGACACCAGGCGAGGATGTTTGTCGACAATAAGCTCTACATTTGATCCACTTGGTATGATTGGGCCAGTCATGTTGCCAGCTAAAAGAGTCATGCAGAAGACTTGGAAGTTGAAGCTTCATTGGGATGAAAAGCTACCGGAGGACTTGCTGAATGGCTGGAAGAAATGGAAGGATGAATTAGTGCTCCTTAGTCATGTTAACATTCCTCGTTGTTACTTTGATGGTGGTTGCCCAGACAATGCATCATTTCAACTGCACCATTTCAGTGATGCATCGGAATATGGTTATGGAACTGTCTCCTATTTGAGAAAGAAAGGAGAGGACGGAACTGTTAAATGTTCTTTTGTCATGGCCAAGAGTCGCACTGCTCCACTTCAGTATGTCTCCATTCCAAGGCTAGAGCTGCAGGCTGCCACAATTGCAGTGCGAGTACATGACATGATCTTAAAGGAGATTGACTTGAACATTTCTTCAACATTCTTCTGGACGGATTCCAAGATCACCCTGCAGTACATTAACAATGAGTCTCGTAGATTCAAGACGTACGTTGCGAACCGGGTTTCTGAGATCAGAGATGTCTCTCATCCAAGTCAGTGGAGACACTGTCCAGGTACCCTTAACCCCGCAGATGATGCTTCTCGTGGGCTTTCAGCACACCAGCTGTTAAAGAGTGAGAGATGGTTCAACGGCCCAGCATTCTTGGCTGAACCAGAGAGTGAATGGCCTCAGGCAGAAATTGGTGAACTGGATGAAGACGGAATGGAGATCAAGAATGAGAAGTCCATATTTACCTCGACGACGTCGGGCAAGCTGCATGAATTACTTGTGAGGTACTCTTCCTGGACAGTACTGCAGAGAAAGGTAGCCTGGCTGTTGAAGTTCAAAGCGTACCTGCAGTGTCGTAAGAGCGGTGCCGCCAACAGTATTGCCAAGTACCTAACAACAGAAGATTTAGAAAGAGCGACAATTGCCATAGTGAAACTGGTACAGAGTGAAACTTATGAAGAAGAGATTGGAGACTTGAAGAAACGAGGGAACGTCAAGTGTTCAAGCGGAATTGTCAAGCTTCGGCCAGTGTTGGTAAACGGTGTGTTAAGAGTTGGAGGCCGCATTCCAGAAGCTCCTATTGCACTGGAGGCCAAGTTCCCGATGATTGTTCCCCCGAAGCATCACGTCACCCAGTTGCTGATTCAAGCTTATCATCATAAGCTAGCTCATGCTGGTCAAGACCACATATTGGCGCAGTTAAGGGAGCAGTTTTGGATTCCTAAAGGGAGGTCCGCTGTCCGTAAAGTTGTGCGGTCATGCCTGACATGTAAGAAACAGAGAGCTGCTGGAATGGAGCAAATGATGGCTGCCTTACCTGCATTCCGTACCACAGCCTACGAGCCATGCTTCACTCATACAGGAGTCGACTACTTTGGCCCCTTAAATGTTAAGAGGGGAAGGTCAGTGGTCAAGAGATGGGGTGCCTTATTTACCTGTTTGAACTCTCGAGCAGTACACCTCGAGGTGGCCACCTCTTTGGAGTCTGACTGTTTCATTAACGTTCTCAGAAGATTTATAAGTCGAAGAGGCCCACCCAAGTGTATTTACTCCGACAACGGAACAAACTTTGTCGGAGCCGAAAGGGAGATTGGAGAAGCCATTGATAATTGGAACCAGAAACAGATTCAAGAAGAACTGCTTCAGAAAGGATGTGAGTGGAAATTTCAACCACCAAAGGCCTCACATGCCAGTGGGGTCTGGGAGAGGCTGATACGAAGTGTCCGTACAGCTCTGAAAGTCACCCTCGGAAAGAGCTTGGTAGATGAAGAAGTATTGGCAACTACACTTACGGAAGTGGAGTCTATCTTGAATTCCAGGCCACTTACTGCTGCATCTGATGACCCAAATGATTGCGAGCCCTTGACACCAAATCACCTATTGCTGCAGAGAGCTGTTTACACTTTGCCGCCAGGATCATTTGTGAAAGAAGATATCTTTGCCAGAAAGAAGTGGAGACAGGTGCAGATTTTGGCTGACCACTTTTGGAAAAGGTGGTTAAAGGAGTACATACCAGCCTTACAGGAGAGGCAGAAATGGCAGAGACCCCGCAGAAATGCTGAAGTCGGAGATCTGGTGCTACTGGTTGATGAGTCTTTGCCTAGGGGACAGTGGCGAATGGGACGAGTTGTTAAAGCAGTTTGCGGGAGAGATGGTCTTGTCCGAACCGTGGAAGTCAAGACCGGAGCGTTGACCTCATTGGTGCGACCCATCCAGAAACTGTGCTTATTGGAAGAATCTGGAAACCTGGATGTATGCCGTCATTGAGAGACTTTGTTAAAGAAAACGCTGACATTGACTTTATAGTGTAAATTTGTTCTTTTGTTTATTTTTTGGGGAACCCATGCTTGTTGTAATGCTTCACTGGGTTTCGCATGGGGTGGGGTGTTACTGGGTTCCCTGTTTTTTCGCGCCCTTTTAAGTCACGTGATATTGTTGTGTTGGCAGTAGATGAACTTGTAACTCGTGATTTTGTGCGTTCACTCGAAGTAACGATACTTCTGATACTTCTGATACTTCTGACACTTATGGAGATTCATGTGATGCTTTGTGTGCAGCAAAAATAAAGGAGAACAGTTAACTAGAGTGAATTGTCTGTGGTGCATATTGGACCGGGGAAAATTGGCCCCTACAAAAACATTGAGGGCTTCAACGGGAAGCCATTGAACTTGATAATGACTGAAGAGCAGTCGAAATGTCGTTCAAAATGATAAGTCTTTATTCCAATTGCTTCAATTGAAAATTCACTGTGATGGCCATTTTTTACTTCCATCTGCATCCGCAGTTCACATAAAATGAATTATTGCATAATTATATTTAATACATTTTAAACACAACTTCCGTTCCTTTGTTTCTGTTGCTATACAAAAGCTCCCTTTAGAATCTGAACAGCAAAACCCCCTAGTATTATTTTCATTAGTACCGAATGGTCAAGCAAAACTTCCATAAACAATGTATTGACTTGATCTGCACGATTTAGGACTGGCATGCAAATGAAAATGACTTGCTGATATAAGGAGCTTCCTTACAATATTCTGAGTCAAGTGTGGCAAACCAAAATGAGGGAGGAAAACCCCAAAGAGGTGATACTAAACCAAAAAGGAACAAGGATGGTTTAAAGGATTTGAAAGATAGAGACAGATGACAAATGACAAATTCGAAAAAGTAAGGCTAAATTTTTCAAAAATTAATACACAAGCCATGAAGTAGCTCCTTTTAGGTTTAAGTGTGAAAATGATGTATTTCCCACCAGAAAAGTAAAGTCATTCCTGAATCCCCTAAGTATGCAGTAATAACAATTTGCAGTCATTTTTCTCTTAATTACCCACTAACTTCTTAAGTCATTCTTACAATTACAAGCAATCAATTTCTTATTTTAGATTTTAAAAGTAAAAAGAGAAATAAGTGATGACAAACTCACAGTTCAATGGGATTTTGATTTCTGAGAGTTCTTGAAGGGAATGTAACCAGCTTGTTGTTCATTAATTTGCTGCAAAAATCCAAAATAATTACTGATAAAACATGCCTAAAAAGACGTGATACCTCTTTCCATGGACCCATTGCATAAATGGTGCCTAAATTTGTATAACAATACTTTGTACATCCTTAGCCTCGTACTTATGTTTCTAGACAATGGGTTTTCCACATGAATGTGAGGCTTAGGATGTACAAGTATTTTTCATTCAAATATGGGCGCTACGGTACAAGGGGTCTATGTGTACACTGACTTCAATAGCTGTTGTAATAACAGCGGCTGTTTAAAAACGTTTTCTTTCTTATTTTGTTTTTTCACTGGCAACCCTTGGTGTGCACCAACCACACAAAAATATGTACGCTCATTTTGAAAGTAGAGAAGGCACTCATCGTAGGATTCTATAGTTTTTGTGCTTGTAGACTCAAAACTTACATTTAAGTAATGATTGATTATTTATAGAAAGAGTTTAATGATAAACTATGTTTAACACCCTGCTTACTGTTTCATAAATGGGTATGCTATGTAAACTTACATTGTTTCAGTTGATACGCCTTTTAGAGCATCTTCATGTAAGGATTGTATTTGGTTATTGGAAAGGTCCCTTTTACAAAGAAACAAAGTCAACATTATTCAGTTTATAAAAACCCGTGTACTAAAATGGCGACTACAATGTTTTTCCTGCCGGCTGAGCTTGCGATAGAGGCAGGAAACGAAGTTCTCTCACACTGAATGGGGACCTGGGTACGAGCCAGGATGTTAGTTTCACGCTCGGTCACGTGATTCAGTTTTTCTTTTCTTGCCGGAAAGTGCAACAGTTTCCCCACCCTCCCAACCGTTAGTGAGTTCTTGCCTAAATAAAGTTTTTGAAGTGTATCAACATTTTGTTAGGTAGTTTTTTTCCCGTTGTTGACTCAGATTCTGTTATCACTGTGAAATCTTGTCAATAAAGTGCTGTTGTATTGTCGTGTGCCAGACAAATGGCATTCAGTGTGTGAGAACTATTGTTCTCACTGTCAAACTAAGAAAACTGCGAACTGATTGTGTAGTGACCAATCGTAATACCAACCGGGACATGCAAAGAAACCTGTTGCTGTTTGCAGTTTAGTTTTCTCACACCTGATTGGCTTTTCCTTGTAACACAATAACATTCCATAAATATTCCGGGTATTCAACACGGTTTTCTTAGTTTAGTTTAGCATTTGATATTTACAGTGTCTTTATTGATGATCCAGAATCACCAAACAGCTTCCCTGTTACTGCCTGGATGACATTGTTCTGAAGTTCCCTATAAGAAAAGCGTAATGTGTAATAACAAGCCATCAAGTGTTGCTAACCACGTTCCTAATGCCTGGAAGGCCTCCACTCTGGTCAATCAACACCTCCCCCTCCCCTCCCATGGCTGGTTTAAAGGAACAAGAAGGGGTGGGGGGAGGGAAAGAACTTGGTAAAAATCAATGAAATGTTCTTTTGATCTGAGGACAGCACACTGCACCGTTATGTTGTAGAATCCTGTACTTACAGGGCTCCATTAGTCACTGTGACAGATACAAATGGGTTCTCTTCAAAATGAGCAATCTTGCTGTTGTACAATTCTCTGTAATAAAGATTGTTGAGAAACATGATATAATTGAAATTCTTTGTAAAAGCAGAACAATATAATTAACAATTATTCTATGAGTGTGCGTTTAACATGAGATGGTAAATAGCCAATGAAACACGTAATGTCAAGCAAGAGTGGAATAATTGTTTTATTAAAGGAGCTACGTCACGGAAACTCATCTTGAAGAAACTGGCAAGTTTTTTTCAAGTTTGGCGTTTGTAATCGCTCTATAGCGATGTTATTGGAAACAATCCTTGTATAATTTCAGCATTTTATTATCCCGTTGGTGTTTTTCGGCATTAGAAAACTCTTACTTTTAGATTTCCTTCAATTTCAAAGTAAATGGGAAAATGACTTCAAATACCGTGACACTGCTCCTTTAAAAACACCACAAGAACTGCAATATTTGAGCTCCATGGCTTTTTTCCTCAACACGTACACCTACCACATCTGTGCTCCATGGTATATGAGCTCACATACCAGGGCTTGTAAACCAATGGCTAGTTCTTGATAACGACCATCAACAGAGAAATGTGAAGCATAAAATGTCTACAGCATCAACAATGGCGCATAATGACTGATTGTAGCTTTTGTACTTGGCTTGCCAGAGAAATTTCTTTGGATCAGTTGATTTTGCAAATAAGCTTTCTGACATCAATGCAAGGACCAGTAGCATTTACTATGAAACGTTTTGCAAGATACATTTTCTGTCATCCGTGCTAAAAGTATAAAGAGTATTTAAATTTACTTACAAATCCCACGTTACTGTCACATCTTTGAATGCTTCAGAGGCTAGCGTTGTCAGCTCCAGGCCAGACAGCTCACTAGGGCAAAAATATTTATCGTAAAGGGCTGAGGTTTCCCGGCAAAAATATGCATTGATGTACGGTCAACAGTCAAAAAAAATCTGGTATGTTTGAGTGATCTTTGGAAATACACAGAAGAATGTCAAGAATTAAGAAACGAATTTCTGGTCAGGAGTAATTAGCCACAGAATAGTAAAACCAGCCCTCGTTCTGGCTATTAGGTTGTGGGTTAAATCCCAAAAGGGCTGAGGTTTCCCGGCCAAAATATGCATTGACGTTCGGTCAACAGTCAAAACAAATCTGTTATGTTTGAGTGATCTTTGAAAATACACAGAAGAATGTCAAGAATTAAGAAATGAATTTCTGGTCAGGAGTAATTAGCCACAGAATAGTAAAACCAGCCCTCGTTCTGGCTAGTAGGTTGTGGGTTAAATCCCAAAATTCTGGCAGAGCAGTAATCGTATGTGACATTTATGGCTGTGTTCAGTTTTGACATAATATCAAACAAGGAAATCAACATGCAAAAATCATCAAAGAGCAAACAAACGATTAACTTTTTCTGCACCTCCCATAATAAATAAAAATAATTCCCACAATGTAACATTCACAGCTTGCTAATTGGTAATTAAACATACATGTAACACATGTTCACATTATCAAAAGCACGAGAAGCAATGTTCTTCAAAACATTTGAGGTGAAGCGCCTAAAAAGATAAAAAAAGAAGCTTAAATAAATATATCATGCTTGTAAATTATGTATTTGTACATGTACATGTAAACCACAGCATAATTTAATCCTTTAAAATAAATACTTTCTAATAATCTAGATACATGTACCCCATACAAGCATGGTAAACAATTGCCATTGCCATAATCAAAAATATGACAGAAGTCACTTACATTGTGCAGCCAGATCCTTGTATATTTTGAAAGGCTCCTGATTCGATGGAGGAGATCCTGTTGCTTCCAAAATCCCTTGAAAACAGAATAAATCAAAGAGCTCTGTGAGCCACGACTGAATTTATTGAAACAAACTTTTGCTTTCGATTTCTCGGCGTACAGATGAATAACCAGTAAAATAAATCATTTGGTGAGAAAATCAAGCCAATTTCAATTTTAACTTCAACGTTGAACTCAATAAATTGACCTCGCCCCCAACGTGCGGCTTCATAGCTCAGTTGGTAGAGCATCGCACCGGTATCGCGGAGGTCACGGGTTCGAATCCCGTTGAAGCCCTGATTTTTCAGGCTTCTTCTTTCCAATTGCTTAAATTGGAAATTCACTGCGATGATCATCTCTCACTTCCATCCACATCCGCAGTTCATATATCAATTATTTCATATGCTTTACGACACTTCATTCCTCACGGGAAAATATGAACTCAATAAATTGACCTCGCCCCCAATGTGTGGCTTCATAGCTCAGTTGGTAGAGTATCGCGGAGGTTATGGGTTCGAATCCTAATTTTTCAGGCTTATTCTTTCTAATTGCTTAAACTGGAAATTCACTGCGATGATCATCTCTCACTTTCGATGAAAGTGACAAATGACTGAAACTGAGTGCCAGCCAGTTACTAGTTGTTGTTGCATACAATAGTTTGGCAGTTTTGGCTAGAAAAAAAAAATGTTTGTCAGCAGCGATTGGGCTAGTCAACTAAAACGTTAGTCTCGAGCCCCAGAAAATGTTACATTCAATGCTTGCACATACCATACGGTATTCCGTGCGGTCTCTGAACAGCTTCCTGCGCATGTGATTCCAACAAACGTTCCATTACCTATTGTGGTGATTCTGTTGTTTGAGATTAGTCTGCAAATACAAAGTAAAGTTTGTTTTGCGCCGATGCAATACAATATTTCTTAATTACAGTGGCATTGAAAAGTAGCCGATGTCACAGATTTCAAGGCTTGTCAGACCAGGGTCCTTTCAGCCACACAGAAAACAGCTGAATACTGCATGGGAATTCATTATTGTACTTGAACATGAGTAACATGACTTCAGTTACTGACACTTGGAATGTTGACAATCTTGCTGATTCAGCAGTTACTTACAGTCTGTCAAATCTTTTATTGTGAAAGTCTCCACCCATTGGAAGTGTTGTTAGCTGATTATATCTAAGGTCCCTGAAATGGATGATGAAATAAAATTATTGGGGAGCAGGGTTGGTGCAGTGGTGAGAGCACTGGCCTTCCAGCTGTGTGGGCATGGTTTGATTCCCGGCCCGGCGTCATATGTGGGCTAAGATTGTTGGCTCTCTACTCTGCTCCAAAAGGTTCGGCCCTCCGGTTTTCCCCTCTCCACAGAAATGAACACTTTGATTTGATTTGATATACCCCGGTAATTTGATTTGATTTCATTTGTGCTTTGACAGTGTCCCCAATTAGTATGTCAGTGTTAGATACAGTTGACACTCAAATAGAGTTCGTTACAGTTCATTATTATTATTAAAGATATGTTGCAAAAGATGTGATTCACCCCTTTGCCTTGCACCAGTGGGTGACCAACTATTTGCATTGCGGGACAACTTCACCGTGATACACGTGGCACACAAATATGTCATAGTCAAATTTACGCAAAGGCGATTACACTGACAAAATTTAGAACTCCTTGCCAAGAAGTGACTTTTTATCTTGCTGCTAATTCTGAAATAGAATTGAAAGGAATTTTCCCATTTAACAACGATTGTAGCGAGTTCCGCCACCAGACGGAGAAAAATATTTGGCAACCACAAATTGCTATCTGATGACGAAAACTTTTTTTCAGTCGCCAACTGGGGCCAAGGGCAAAAAGTAACTTTTGGACCCTGCAAGTTATGGATATACTTAGGAAATTGGGAAAGCACGCATTAATGCTCTTGGTAGCATTTCAAGAACCTTATATGAAGCAATGTATGCACTTGCTGTGCTTTAGCTCACGATTTCCCACATGCATCCATTACTCAATAAATGCGTGTTAACCATGAAACATTTCTTAGAAATAAACATGAAATACTTACAAAAATGAAAATGTTGTCATAACAGATAGACTTCCATCTTCAATAAATGCAATATCATTGTTATTCAAATTTCTGAAAGGAAGAAAAAACTCTGCTATGAACTAAAAGATTTTTTCTCCATTATCGGTCATAAACGAAAGAGAAAAATCTGGAACAGTCCAGTCACAATAACAATAAAAAAAACTTAAATGAGGCTAAATGCAGTTTAGGCAAAGTTGAAGGAACCTCGGCTCTTGGAACAAGTTGACGTTAAGTTCACTAAAATAGTGCCTAAATTACAAATTTTAACGTATGAGGGAGATACAACATTTCATACTAAAAAAAAGTGAGAAAAAGATTATCACTTTTAAATTTCCCTTGCACCGCCATTTTGGATTTTATTATGTCAGTTCGTTGTCCCATTGTTTCACACAAAAGAGCCCCACATTAATAACAACAAGGACAAGGCACTGACGTCATAAAATCCAATATGGCAGCGCACAGGAATTTTATTTCCGTTTTTTATCATTATGAAATGTTATATCCCCTTGTCCGGTAAACTTTGTAATTTAGACACTATTTTAGACTACTTAACCTCAACTTGTTTCAAGAGCCGAGGTCCTGTTGAAAACAAGCCAAAGCAGCGGTCCACTATTATGTGTGGGGGGTCCCGGCGTGGTTTGCAGGGACACCACCATGTGCTTTGCTTGTATTGCCTGCTTGCTTGCTCACTTTGTTCCCTCCCTCCCTCCCACATTCTTTGGTAAGTATCTGTTCCACACACTGATCTCTCAGTGTTGTATTAACAAGGGTCTGGAGGTGGGCTCTGGCTCAGTCGTTTGCCACAGTGCCCTCCTTGTTGCTGATACCTTTAAAGCACCTACAGTCCAATACTTGGCTTTCAAATTACCAGTAAAGGAATGTACTTACAGTGAAGTCAGTAGACTTAAATCCTTGAACATGATCTTCAAAATCCTCCCAATTTGGTTGCCTTGTAACTCCCTGCAATAAACATCAAACAGCTAAGCTACCATGAAGCTTTAAGGTTTATACACATGCACACGAGAAACATAAACACTTACAAGGTTGTCAAGGCTGTCAGTCCATGAAGTGCAGTATTTGGTACAACAGTGATGAGGTTGTTTTGAAGTGATCTGTGAAAAACACAAAAACAAAACAAAAATCATTAAACTGATATACCCAATTCGTATGTTAGATAAAGT
>OX393561.1:8738584-8746405 GCA_947652115.1 Blastomussa wellsi
TTAAAAATAAACTCCAATAAAAATTCACTACACAGTAAGCTAAAAATCTGATTAAGTTTTGAAACTGAAAGTTTTGTACTGAGTTGTTTAAAGTGTATACTGAATATTTGCTGATAAAAGATCCAGGTTTATCTTTATAGATGATTGAAGAAACATATTCAATTGAACCGTTATTTATGATGTTTTACATTATTCAGACAGGTAGGGTAACGAATCCAACCCGGCCCAATCGTCAGCCAACAGACCACCAACATACTAGCAACATGTCAGCATACAAACATCAACACATTGACCAACATGCTACTGACACATCGACCAACACACTACCGATGATTAAGCCAACAAGGTATATATCTTTGGCATGATTATTACCTCTTTGACTATCACGTTTGTTTTTTTTTATGCACAGCACGAAAATAGAGATTTACATAAAATTAAAGTTGGCTTAAATCTTCTTACAGCTTGTGATCCAATTTTACGCTATGAATTAAAGCTTTTTAAAGTTACTTACAAGTTTTAGTGCATTTACTCAAGCTTTAATTATGAGTGTAAAGTTGGCGTAAGGGTCAGCTTCAAAAACGAGAAAGACGCCCACGTCTTTAGGCTTTTCGATTTCTTTATTTTATTTTTCGTTTTTCCTTTCTCCTTTCCTCGTATCGGGTGCTTCCTCCTTAAAGATTGTTTATTATTATTATTATTATTTTATGCTTTTGTTGGCCTTTTACTGGGCTTGCTTTCGGTTCAAGAATTGCCACGAAAGCATCATTGAGACGGGAAATGGAGTAGCCAAGGGTAAGCGAGGGAAATTTTCACGTTTGTTTTTTTTTTTCGCACAGCACGAAAATAGAGATTTACATAAAACTAAAGTTGGCTTAAATCTTCTTACAGCTGGTGATCCAATTTTACGCTATGAATTAAAGCTTTTTAAAGTTACTTACAAGTTTTAGTGCATTTACTCAAGCTTTAATTATGAGTGCAAAGTAGGCGTAAGGGTCAGCTTCAAACGTTAAGCTAGCGTAAAGCAACTTGAAACAGACGATTACGGCAGCGTTAAGTTGGCTTTACACTGCAGTAAAGTTATCGTTTCATGCTGTTAGGGATGGCAAAGACCAGACCAGTTAAAAATGTTACAAAAACGCAATTAGCAATGCGTTGGCTTACACACACTAACACGATAAGCAACACACTACCAATGCGTCAGCCAAAACGCTACCCATGATTAAGCCAACAAGCTATATACTTACTACGATTATTACCAAAAAAACACCTTATGTTTTTTTTACAGCATTGACCAGATTGGATTTCTTAGCTTTATCTAGCTACTTAGACCATAGACCCTTTAAATTAGTGTCACTAACCTCGTTTGAGAGTAAAAATTCTTTGGAATTACTAACTCAAAAACAAGGTCAGTAAGTCTAACTGCAATGCATACAAATAAAGTTTTATATACAAAGTAAAGCAATTAATGTATATCATACAGTTGATTGACAACTGGTAAATGGCTTTTTCCTTGCACTGCCAACGGCACATAGTGAAACCTGTTATCATCCAGATGCCTGCAACAAAATTGCAAAACCATGTTAGCTGGCAACTTCCCTTTACAATTTTAGAGTCCATTGATATTGGAGCATCCAAAGAAACCCATCATTGCATCTATACCCAAGCTTGATGTGTGATCAATGCATACCTTATTCTTACTAGTTTTTGTGAGTTCTAACTTTTGCAATTTTCGCGATGTTAAAAAAAAATGCAAACTTTTAATATGTAATGATGGGTGACCAAAACGTTGGCCGAAATGTAAACATGCAAAATTTACTAGAATATTACATGGGCCTTGTGGTAAGTAGTCTCCTACGCACACGTTATTAGGGGATTGCGTTACGCTTGTCCCCACTAACGTCTGCTTAACCAAGGCCAACATTCCTTTCCGCCGCTTCGCCAATCAGATTTTACCTACTAAAATCAGGAAAGCCGACCTTCACCTTGACCGCCGCTTAGCCAATCAGATTTTACCAACTAAAATCCCCACGACGCCTCTCCCGCCGCGAGACATGCGATGAGAAACCTGCCAGGGACGATTGATTTTACTCCAAGTCAGAGATAGGTCAGAGAGAGGTCATCTTTCCCAAAATATTAACCCTTCCAACTTATGACCGAATCAGGCTCGCATGCTTACCTCTTGTATTCACATTATTTGGTGTTTCAACCATCGAAATACACCAGAGTACTGTATCCAACAGCGCCGGCATCCCGAAGAACGGATTCGCGGGAAATTTTATAACGATCGTTTTGAATGCCTCCAGACATACAAAGGAATGTTGGTGGCGGTTAAGCAGGCGTTAGTGGCGACAAGTGTAACGCAATCACCTAATAACGCCTTCGTAGGAGGCTATGTGGTAAGCTGTTCTGAATTAAAACTGTAAGTGTCTGTCCTTGAAAACGGCTTTCCAGCCTTAATTTTAGCTAGCAATCTCCCTGTGATTCACTGCTTTCTTCAGCTTGTAATTCGGCCAAAACCTCTCTAGCGCAGTCACCAAAGTTTCCATTCACTTGACTGAATAGGCTCCTGGTAGTTGGAATAAACCAGATCTTTGCACTTTTCCAGTATAATTGTTCTTGTTATTTATCACCAGTAACCTCAGCTCAGGGTTACATGAAATAACACACTTTTGCAATTATGAAAATTAATACTTGCAAAAATTCGGCTCCCAAATGTTCTCAAAAGTAAGTACGTACAGATATTAGTACAAATAAAGTAGTTTAAAAATCTCATGGAATGCCACCTTAAGAAAACTAGTCAGAAAGCACTTCATTATTATTGGTTAATGATAACATGTAATATCTTGCAACTGGTCCTTCTAATGATGCTTATTTGAAAACAAACAATCATGACTTGGTCATGCATATTTTTGTGTGTTCAGTGGCACCAGTTGTATGTATTTCATTGACGTTGTTGCTGTGTTTACTCGTTACTCATGAACATGTAACCAAAGTTGCTTACAGTGTTGTTAAGCTAGACAGATTCCTGAATGCCTCTGGATGAACTGTAGCATTGGTGAGCTGGTTATGTGATAAATACCTGCAAACAATAAAAAGTAGTTTAAAGTAGTTGCGCATGCTATGATTAATCAGTTTGAGTTAAATAAAGCACCAATTGAATATGCATGCAGTTTACATCAGGTATTTTATTACAGAAATAAAAAATATGCCCTTGAGGGCATTTTTGAGTTATATAAGCATGCAGGAATTTTTCAAAACACGAGAGCAGTGCACAGACAAGCACAAGACAAAAATTCCCAAGTGCTTATATGACTCAACAATGCATGAAGACAAGCTCTTTATTTCTTTTATAAAAATGCAAGGAATGTGCACAGGCTCACTTTTCACCTAAGCTGCGTGGCTTGGTGCATTATAACGTGATAAAGCACATGTATGATATAAGCTGAATACTTTATGGAGCTATAATGATCTCAAACTGACCAATCATAGTGCATGCAATTCCTCAAGCATTTTATAATAACTTCGTGCATTAACTGAATTTCACAGGAGGGTTTTTATCACTTTTAATAACATCATGCATCTGATAATGTCTTGTTCCAGCCCTCCCATAGAAGGTTTTTGGTTTCAGCCCTCCACCTAGACTCTGGAAACTCCTCGAGCAGTTAAATAGCTGCCTACTTTATTCTGAAGACTTCAGCACCACCCTTTCCCTCCCCCAGATTTATTGGGTATAGACTTCCTGGAACAACTGAATTACCAGGGGTAGTCAATCGATAATACAAATAATCGATTATTTTCCGATATAAATTTTTATTGATTGACTACCCCGGGTTAATTATTAGTTAGACTGAATTTAATTATATTGCACAAGGAAATGAGATCTCAATTAGCATAGATTTTTTACGATTTTATTGCTTCATTTTCTCTGAAATTTTGGTATTGATTGAGGAGATATATCAAGCACTCAAGGGAGTGTTTATAACATTTCCAAACACTTGGAGTTCTTCTTGGAGTTTGACAGTGTAATGAAACACTGGCTCTTGTATTTGATATATCACATAAAGACAAGTTACTTACAGCTCTTGAACATTGTCAAGCAACCACAGGTCCTCCTCTTCAATATTAGGTATTTCATTACTGTGAACAAATCTAACAAACGGTAGAGAATACCAAAACTGATTGAAACAAATACTATAAATTTTGACCAAGGTTTACTTGTAAGTTACAAAATTTCCACACAGCTTAACAAATCTTATTCATTCACCTACAAGCCGATCTCGGCTAAAAGCTGAGACCCTAAACTTTTGGTTATCCGACTTCAGCTCTTAGATTTTAGAGAAAAATAAACCGAAAACATTTGCGGCATGTGGAGTGCTTTACAACTTGAATTACTGTAATTTTGGGTCTTGGCTTATAGCCGAATGTTTTTCCCGAGATTAATTTAAGAATTAGATAAAAAGGTAACAAAATGAAAGGCAAAGTCACATGGGCCACTTCAGAAAATACCATAATACTCTTTGCTTGTCCCCACACTTTTGCATAAGCATTGTTTCCAGTTTCTCATGGGACTTACAATGGTCCAAAGTGAAAAGAAAAAAATGCCTATGCAAAATTTTGGGGCCAAACAAAGAGTATTATGATATTTTCTGAAGTGGTCTATGCATTTGCTGTGTAATGTCATGCTTAATCTCTTATTAATAGCTTGTTTTAACAAGAGGGAATATAATCATTACATATATGTGACAGAAATACTTAGAATTGGGTTGGAATATGTATGTAAATATAGTTCTGTAACAAAATAAAAGGGCCTTACAATCTTTGCAAGGTGGTAATTCTTTCAAATGGTTTGTGAACACTTTGTTGAGCCCTGCAATTTGAAAGCATGTACATAGCAAACAGAAAGCAGTCAATAATAACTACAGGAAAGTCCCTAGCTTTGAAAATTAGCAAGTAGGCATGGTTGACTTGGCTATGGAACAAACTCACCCCACACCAGCCCCACCAGGGGAGGGTAGCACTACCTTACATGGCCTATATGTGGATGTGTGCCACTGGATAGGGTGTGATTCTTGGCCCCTTGCCCTGAATAGGGTATGCAACTCCTTGAGCAATTAGAACTGTCAGGACTAAATCATGCAAAGGTTCTGGACCTGTCACATACATGGTATGGTTGCAACACATTCTTGTGCCCAGATCCACTTGTCCCTCTTAGCTGGCTGGGTTGGTGCATGAGGAACAATTAGCTGTGGGGACAGGACACATGATTGGCTAGAATCTAACAGAGGGAGTCCAACCCCTAAACCATTTTTAACTACCTTCTGTTGAAACAAAGAGATTGTAAAACACTTAAATCGATTGGACTCTCTCTGTTAGATTTTCTGTTAGATTTTGTTAGATGTCCCCAGAGCCACTTTACCCTCGTAGAAAGGCCTAGCTGGCTAAGAGGGACGAGCGACAAGCAGTGAATGATTCCAACACTGTTGCCGATCATTTAGAAACTGGAGATCAAAGACAGTTCATCTGTATTAATTTAGGAGATCATCATGACAACATTACATTGCTTCAGGACTAAACAATGCCACTACTCTTTACCAAATGTTGTCCTTTGTACTAAAAATTACCCCAAATGAGGTTATTTTTGTCCTAAACAAGGGTTTAATAGGGCTGAAAACTCCCAACAGCACAACAGGTTAAATGCCCCTGCCTACTTGCACATGCTATCACATCTGTATTCAAAGCAGTTGACATTTTCAGTTCATTGTTATAAGGGTTCTAAAAACTTTATGTGACTTACGCATGTAGATCTTCAAGTAATGGTGAAAAATCTGAACTGGCAAAACTTGACAATGAATTAATATCATTGTTTTCTAGGTGCCTTGTTGAAAAATAACAACAGCTACTATCAGTTCATAATAAAAAAAATGCACTTTCTGTACCCAATACCAGGGATGCAAATAACAATGGGTCATCAGACAATGGGCACCCAAAAGCTAATCACAGATGAAATCCAAAATATGGTCGGACAGAAGAGGGCCCCCCATACTTTTTACGTAAAGTGTGACTGGAAAAAAAATAATATCTTCCCTTAAAACATGATTTATATACATGAAAAGTGATTCCCAGTTTTAAGAACTTGGATCGAGGGTGGCGCAGTGGTGAGAGTGCTCGCCTCCCACCAATGTGCCCCAGGTTCGATGAATTCCAGCCATTGTCATATGTGGGTTGAGTTTGTTGTTGGTTCTCTCCTAGCTGCGAGGGTTTTTCTCTGGTTTTCCTCTCTCCTAAAAATCCAACATTTCTAAATTCCAATTCGACCATGTGCATGATCTGAACATGCATGATATGCCAACTGAAATCAAATTTCAGAGGTTTTATACCTCTCGAAATCACCTTAATTTTTGTGTGAATGTGAAACATTTTCATTGGTTATTATTCATGATGCATGAAAGGGCCAAATAAATTATTTCTATGTGATTTGATTAAAATTGTGAGGGGGAATAGGCAACCCTTGCAGAAGGTATGGACAATTCTTATACCATCCAGTACTAAATGTACTAAATGTTTTGTTTTCAAGGAGTTCTGTAATGTCTTCCCACAGTATCACTAGTACACTGTAATATAATGACCATTAAGGTGTGTATTAAATAATTTACTGGCATTTAACATCTGTTATTTTCAGTGGAGAGATAATCATGATCTAGTCATACGGTATGCAAATCATACTCACAAATATTTTAGGGATGGCAGTGGTGACGAGGACTGTGATAAAGCTGGGTGAGGGAAATTTGTCAACAGATTGTCATTTAACCACCTGAAAGACAATAACAAGATACTCTTGAACTCAATTCAAAACCTGCAGATGGTAACAATCCAATAAACTGAAATTGGCCAGTTCACAACACAAAATGCAAAGAACAAAGGAAAGCAACATGCCACCAAAGAGTCGGGAAGATCACAGAACATAGGAGATCGGACAGTCACCACTGAACAAAGGTCAATTTTAGAAATACTAAATGATATGACAAACTGTTGATTACTGGCCTGATACCTGCCTTTCACTGTCACCTATCCACATCAGCGAGTGAAATATGTTCAAAATTTTCTTATGGGTGGGTGTAAAAGATAACGTCAGAAAAACAGCTGCGCATATCTTTCAAGGTCATGGTTCAAGCAAGTGTTCAAAGCTGTTCTCTCTCACATTCATCCCTCATTCCACTATTTTAAGATCTTCCCTTCCGTATCCATGGTGCTCACTCACAGCTGTGTTGCCAGGATTTACCAGCCATGGGAGCAGTCTCCATCAAGGAGGTAGCTTCCAATAGTGGAGCTCCTGGATGTCTTGGGTACCTAACCCCCATGTAGTGATGCAGCTGTTAAATAATGGTAAGAAATGTAAAAAACTTCCTGCATGTGACACTTACAGATCTTCCAAAGAAGGAAGGTTGTTTAAAGGCATTATACATCACATGTCTGGTCTCAAAAAGACTTTGTTGCTGCATTATAATCCTAGAAAACAAACATAGACGATTACGCCTGAACAACACTACCAGGAGGACACAATGAAAAACAAAAACGTAAGCAAAAATAATCTGACATGATCAATTGCATAGAATTGTTCCCTTTCTTGTAATGAAGTGTGTTCTAGACTTCCTAAGAAACCTAACAAAACCTAAGATTTGGAAAAAAAATAACTGACAACATTTCTCTGGAAATAAGCAACTATTAATTAAACAAAATCTCTAGCACCGCCTGGTTATAGCTCAGTGGTAGAGCGCCGGACTGGCTGTGTGGAAGGTCTTGGGTCCAAGCCCCAGACCTGAT
>OX393561.1:8746605-8834105 GCA_947652115.1 Blastomussa wellsi
GACAATGTGGACATTTAAGCGAATTATGTGGATCCGCACCACCGCATCCTATCAGATTCCCTGCCTAGTGCACATTTATAGAGGGAAGAGAGATTGCCTAAGTCATAAGTGTGGAGAAAGGGGACAAAAAAGAGAAAAAACAATTGAGAAAATTATAAAGTCGTCAAGCTCTATCATTTTGTTGGTTTATCTCATGACATCAATTGACTTCATCCACGTTGTAACCAATTTCAGTGCAACCACTCGTGAAATTTAACCCTGTTGTTTCACCATAACCAACATTTAAAGTGCACCTAACACCAAAATTTTTTTTCGCTAAAATACACCTTTGTAACAGTTCGAAACGCATTGCACCTTTCGTTTCTCCTTTTCACCAAATTCTGGCTATTTATAGCATTAGGAAAACTGTTCATCATTTGTTCTACGCCCGAGTCAGAAGGGGCGTGGGTCTATTCTTGATTTGGCATCACAAATTGATTTGCATCGCATCAAGTCTTTGTAAACATGCATGCAAATCAGTTTGTGACGTCAAATCAAGAATAGACCCACGCCCCTTCTGACTCGGTCGTGGAACAAATGATGCACAGTTTTTCGTAAGTTTTAAATGCTATAAATGGCCAGAATTTGGAGAAACGAAAAACGAAAGGTGATATTCGTTTTGAACTGATGCAAAGGTGTATTTTAGCGAAAAAAAAATTTTGGTGTTAGGCGCACTTTAACTGTGTTTCGTTATTCTTAAATTTTAACCATGTTTCTGAAAAATAAACCCAGTTAACTCTCTAAGTGGAGCCAAAGACAATAGTAATAGCAGCAGGCCCAGATGCTACCTGCAAGCCACTAAGGCCTGTATTAATATAATTACAGAACTGAGAAATGTTTCAGATCCTGGAAGCAAGGCAAATTTACATTTCACACTTACTGCCAGTTTTGTTGTGATTCTACTTACAACACTTTCAGCTTTGGAAGATTTTCAAATGGACTGCTGAAGCCTTCTGCTGTTATGGTTTGTAGGTGATTCCCTCTTAGATCACTGAAGACAATTAAAGTAATATGTGCAGTGATTTTAAAATATTGAAAAACAAATATTAAAAGCATTTTTTTTAAGTATAATATTTTATTATATATATAGCGACAATTTTAGGTAATAAACCTTGCAAATAGAATTCTATATCTGCTATATTTTCACATGTGAGAAAAGCGATACGTCCAATCAGCTTCGCGTATAGCTTTCTTCACATGTGAAAAATATAACCAATCAGCATCAAGAGTAGAACGACCTAACCAATCAGAGCGCGGGAATTCAAATGGTTTCCAACGAGGTTGTGAAAACAACGCGCTGCAAGTTTGCAAGCTCTCGAAGACAGTTTATGTTTTGGCTACAAATTTTGTACTTTTGAGAACTTTATGGAAAGGAAAGCCATCAGAAACACGCCAAGAAAAACCTTGAGAACACAGTTATGATATGGAAATGCTAAAATCATTCTCCAGGCGGAGCGAAGACAAACTAAATGTCGATAAGGGAAAGCCAAGAAATGAAAGACTTTCATTGTAGCTTTGATACAACGCAGCCGTGGACGTTCTAAGAAAATTCAAGCACTCTTGGGAACACCAGGGTAAAGTAAATATTTCACTTTTGAATATGGATTTCGTAATTATTGTTTAATGAACCGACTCCTTGTGTTATCACAACTTTTGTTCAAAAATTCGCCAGTTGATTTGCGCGCAGTAGTTGATTCACTTATGGCGACGTTTCTCGATGCGATAGCAAAAGCTTTTCTTTTAAAAAGTGTGAACACAGTGTGTTTTATACCGCTTTTTAAATAAAGTTCTTGTTTATGAGAGCTTGTCGTCGCCGTAATTTTTCTTTTCTATTTAAAAGAGATATCGCTTGGAAAGCCATCGGAATGCATTTGCAGCTTTGTTTTCCTCGCGCTGCGCTTAACTCTTTAATTATAGACTGGAAAAATCGCTTTAAGTTTACAATGGTTGAGTACTCGTTATATATAATAAACAAATTACAGCATAGAAAGTGCTTTGTACGGATTATTATTCACTCGTCGCAAAACTTTGGAAAACTCACTCGTTCGCTGCGCTCACTCGTTCGTTTTCCAAAGTTTTGCAACTCGTGAATAAAAATCCGTACGTCGCACTTTCTATGAAGTAATCTATATATAATAACTAACTATAAGCCATGAAGGGCTCTTGACTGATGTTTTAGCTTACTGGCAAGCGACATGTCAAATTTTACTGCTATTGTTTTACTTGTCAGATATATTGACTTTTATCAAGAACTGTTGATTATTGTAGGATTTTATCCTGGTTTTATGAATTATCTACTCAAAGTCAGCACTTGGCAGATCCAGACATTTAGTTGAGGAGTGGGCCCACTCATCCAGACCCTGAGACAAGGGCCTGCTTCCAATTTTTGCTACATACTCGTAAGTTTGAACTTAAGATTAGAACTATGCCATCATGGCCTCCCTTGCTGACAATGACCACCTTGAGAAAACCTTGAGAAATCATGATGTTATGCGCACGTGTGGTGCGTTTTTCCATGGAGTCTGGGCCCCTACCACTACACAGGGCTAAAGTGACATGAATGGATCAGAAAATACTTACAGGTGTAACAGCTCCGGTATCTCATAAAACACGTTAGCAGCAATAGTTTCCAGGTTGTTCATATGTAACTCACTATAAAAAGAAACAAATTCTAATTAAACTACAGATTAAAGGAGCTACGTCACGGAAGTTTGTCGTTTGTAATTGGTCTATATCGTTGTCATTCAAAACAATCCTTGTATATATTCAACATTTTATTATCCCGTTGGTGTTTTTCGGCATTAGAAAAATCTTACTTTTAGATTTCCTTCAATTTGAAAGTAAATGGGTAAATGACTTCAAATGTTGTGACACTGCTCCTTTAAATAAATGTAAAATAATATTTTGTTAAACCCAGAGTTCTGCTTCCTGCAAGGGGTGATAGATAATTTTTTTTCAATTACAATTAAATTTAATTTATTAGTTGATTTTTACCCTGAGCCTGCTAGATTAATAATTAATTTAGAAAAAGTGAGGTTTCCTATGCTAACTTTACTTTTTGAAGGAAATCCTGCATAGAATGTAGACATCACAGGTGGCCCACATTTTGTATGTGATTTATGTGACATTATGTAAGAGAATGTATGAGAACAGTTCAAAAATTGCCCTAAATCCTACATGTGGGAAAGAATGCATATAAAAATGACTTTTCTCATATATTCCCTAACTCAGGCACGTAAATCACATACAGTACCGCTCAGAAATAAGTGTCCATCACACACGCAGCTTATATGTGTTTAGTATATTCTCAGCTCCGACTATTGCATTTCTAGCTTTTTGATTGGCTAAAAAACTCTGACTATGAGCCAATAGTCGGAGTTTTACGTCATATGGAAAATCTTTCTAAACTTTGAACACTTTCTTCACACTTGAAAACTTCCAAAATCGTCTTTTTACCTTGTATTTGACCGGTTAAATAATTCGAGCTTGGTTTTCGCCACAAGTTGATGACAGATTGTTGTTTGCGTAGCTGTCACTTTCATTCAGCTTTTTGTTATGTAATAATCAGGTGGTGGCGGGAGTCGGGCGCGTGTGACCGGAAGTTGTAAGCCCTTTCCAGACTCCTTGTAAAATTGTGGAAATAAAAATCGGCGGCAAAACCCGGTTTGAGAATTTACTAAAACAATTATTCCATTCGCCCTTGTTGGATATGAAGTGATTATAACCAACTCGCGCTACGCACTCGTTGGTTATTTTATCACTTCATATCCAACGCGGGCTTATGGAATAATTTTTACATATACAGTGTACAACATATGGGCCGCCTGTGTAGACATGTAAATTTTGAAGCTGCCATAAAACCTTTTCTTGTAGATTACTGGCCTGAAATTTGCAGTTGTGACTATTTTTTCGTGCACTTCCTATTTCTTGCATATAGTCATATTTAACAAGGCTGTGTTCTGTTCTGTTGTAAAGCATGCAGAAAGCGGCTGTAATAGTCTGGGGAGAAACACAAGGTGATTGCTCTTTTATCCTCAAAAGTTCAGATAACTTCAGCTCTATAACCAATTCAAAACCAATTATTGGCAGTAACAAAAATTGTAATGTTTGTTAAATGGCAACCAACAGGCCTGTAAAGTTTTAAATTAACATGAGCCAAATTCAGTGCAAACTTGATTATTTTTAATTATTCACAAATGAATGTATGTTGTTATCTGTTATCAATCTTCAAAATTCAAAACATTTAACACCTGTATACTTAGGTAGGGACATTAACACAAAAAGTCAATGTGTGAAAGAATACATCATAAAAAAAAATTCATGGTACAGTACCGCTCAAATGTAAGTTACCACCGTCTCGCGAGAAACGAGACTCATATATCACGAGAAATGAGACTCGTCTCGCAGGAAACGAGAACTGTTGCTCGAGAAATTTCTCGTTTCTCGCGAGTGCACTGCAAGTACCACTTGACGTTTTTTTGGAGAAACAAAATATACTGCTTCTGCGTAAACAGTTGTTCTCGTGTGTTGGAAAAATCGTTCAACGAGCATGTATCGTTGGTTTATTTTTTTGGTGAGATACGCATGGGAGATGTGCGACTGGAGTTTTATTGTTACTGCTCATTGGGCATTGTTTACGTACATGTACATGTAAAATACAAATTGCACTGAAATACTTACAGAACTTTAAGATGAATCAAATTAGAGAATGCTCCAGTAGAAATAGATGAGATTTTGTTGTTGCTTGCATTCCTATACATCACATAACACATAACGTTGTCTTTTGTTTTTAAAACACATACTTGCCACAAAGTTAAGACTTAAAATTAAACTGTGTTTCTGGTTGAGATATTTGCTCACGCTATCAGCATATTACAGTGCAGCTACTGTTACCAGGGTAACCCAGACAAAGTTAACCAATCACAAAGTGGAACAGAAACAATAGACTTCAGCCAATGAAATATTGAGTACAGAACAATAAAATTTCAACTTGTTTGTTCGCCACAAAAACAGATCGATACAAATTTTGGCTGTATGGCACTGACTTTTCAATTAATTTTGATTGCATCCCTTTTGAACTTGGGTAGTTGTGACAGCAACATTAAAAGGCAAATATTAGCGATATTTATGAAAGGAAATTCGAAACAGGGAAACATGTGAGGCTAGCGAGGGAAGACTTCCTGCACTGAATAACCTACCAGTGAAAGCTAAGATTCCAGCTTGTTTTATTTGATGTAAATAGCAATAAAATGAATTTGTCAACTCGTCAAGTCCGTTAAGCTTATGTAGTGAATAGAGCATTAGCTAATTGGAGTAGTTTCACATGCTGTATAAATGAATGTCATTAATGTCATGCAAGTTTGCATGAATCAATGTCAATCTCTGTGAAAGCAGTGAACATGACTGCTTTTTGTTTGTAAATGTGGTGGAATTTGATTCTCGGAAAAAAACTTTAAAAACGCCGGCCACTTCAGTATTTTCTTGTAAATGTGACAATGCAGGACCGGACACAGGACGAATTCTGAACAGGAAAATTGGTTTGCTTTCAACACTGACTAGCATACAAGTGAAATTGCTCTTACTATTAACTTTTCTTTCCAAAATAAATTCCTTCACAAGCTTGTCAAGTTGTTGGTCTACCAGTGAAGCGTAACGGGGGTTTTAGATAGCAAACAAAGTTGTTGTTGTTGGTTGTTCATGTTGTTCGAATGCATGTCAAAGAATAAAACGTTCCGAAACGAACCATGCCAGCAAATTGTAATGAGTGTTTTTTTTTGTGTGTGTGTGTGTGTGTGTTTATTCAAACTTGCTGAATTGCCGAAACTTTAATTTGGATGTATACGGCCTATATGCTTTCGGTGGAACTCAACAATCCGACAGTGCAGGAAACTAAATTTATCACTTACACTAAATTTATCACTTACACTAAACCGTCACGAGCGAACTCTGCCACGCACAGGTGAGACAAACAGTACGGCTGTTAATTGTAATGAGTGTTTTTTTTGTGTGTGTGTGTTTATTCAAACTCGCTGAATTGCCGAAACTTTAATTTGGATGTATACGGCCTATACGCTTTCGATGGAACTCAACAATCCATCAGTGCAGGAAACTAAATTTATCACTTACACTAAACCATCACGAGCGAAATCTGCCACACACAGTTGAGACAAACAGTACGGCCGTTACTTCTCTTTCATGCACATCACTAATATTTACCTTCCAAATGTTGCTGTCGCAACTACTCAAGCTCAAAAGGGATGCAATCGAAATTAATTGAAAACTCCGTGCCATACAGCCAAAATTTGTATCTATCTGTTTTCGTGGTGAAATTTCATTGTAAGTTCTGTACTCGACATTTCATTGGCTGAAGTTAAAAATGCTGATTTGTTAAAAATCCGTTCAATCTGCTTTGTGATTGGTTAACTTTGTCTTGGTGACCCCAGTAACAGTAGCTGCACTGTAAACATTTATGTGCATAATATGTAGTTGCTAAAAAGTAAAATTCTATTTACCATGATTATACAGCGCCACCTCTATTAAGCGGCCACCTATTAAGCACCATCTTCCATTAATTGAACAGTCACTTTCTAAAGTCCCAAACTATTTGTCACTAAAATATTTGACCTCTTCTAAGTGGCCAACCTCTATTAAGTGGCTACCTTTCGAAGTCCCAAGGGTGGCCGCTTAAGAGAGGTCACACTGTAGTACTGATGACTCCGAATTTTAAGACAAGGAAGAAGACTTACAGGTGGACAAGATTAGAGTCATTTCCAAAGAAAGGTCGCATGTTGGGAAGAGTGAGGCTTTCAATCTCGTTGTTATCTACAGATCTGTTTGATAAACAACAACCAAATGAAAAAATAACAACGTTAATCTAGGAACCATTTTGAATTCTTAATATGTGCCAATCAAAAAACAAGTTAAAGACAATGGAGTTTAAAGGCAGATGGTCACACAGTTTTCACAAATGGCAGACTTTGGCCAGTTAATACCTGATTAAATATTATGTTGCCAGTTACTCTTAGCTAGTCCCAGCAATGTTTAACCTGCTTGCGACAAAACATTATTTGTGACAAAACACGCTGGCCACAGCTGCTTACTCTTCCAGGTGCTGACATCTACTTCCAAAAATTATTTAATTGATAACCCTCATGGTTCCTCTTGAACAATGGCCTTCTTCTGGGGAGATAAAATAGCTCCATTCCAAGCTGGAGGAATTGCTAATTTAAGGCAAGTCATCAAACTGTTAATGATTGATGAAGTAATTGTACTCACAGATATTGTAGTGACTTGCAGTTTATGAAAGATGCTGAAGGGAACTTCTTCAATTTGTTCATGCTTAACGCTCTGTCACAACAACAAAGTACAATGTACCAATTAAAAGATTAAACTGTTTGCATAAACTTGGTATCTTTACCGTCTGTAACGTTCATAACATGCTTACTTTGCTCAATCAAAAGCTGATTGTTATTGTGCTTGCACCACATGCACCAAGTGCTAGTGAAAGGATTTAATGGATTAAATTTTGACATCTCATTGCAAACTTAATTTGCTAGTTTCTATTTGAGTTCTGACTGGCATACTGCCAGCAGAACTCAAAAATGTTAGTTAAGATAGTGACGACAGTGAAGTAAACACTCAGTTGGAAAAAAAAAACATTTTAGTGAGCTTGTGAGGATGCCAAGACATCAGCTGCATGATTTTCTGCTTCCCACCAATTTCAAGTCAGACTGAATGATGTCACGTAAACATGGCCTGGCTGCCAAGTACAGTTCAAAATGGTGGCTGGGCATCAAAGGTTGAATTTTGGGCTTCTTTCAAGACTACTTCCTTCAGGATAGCATACACTTTAGAGGCTGAAACGTCAGTGAGTGGAAAAACCCAATGTTTACTTTTATGTGGAAAAGAAAAAAATTAAGCCGTTGGAGTGACCTTCTACTTTAAATAAGAGTGGTATTATTAAACGATTATTATCTATTACAGTGCAAACTCCATTAAGCGGGCACCTACCAGGTATTAATTAAGCGGCCACCCTCCATTACACGACCACTTTCTAAAGTCCTGAATTATTTGTCACTAAATATTCTTATTACTTCTATTAGCAGACAATTTTCAATGTCCTGCGAGTGGCTGCTTATTAAGAGGTTGCACTGTATAATTATCTTATAAATAGCTTCAATTCAAACATAAAATTATTCATACTTACATGTATTCTAGGTTGGGTAAATCAAACCATTCATTGGGAATCCAGTCAATTGCATTGTCAATCAGAATACTGCAGAAAATAATTAAAAATAATCACAAGCAGATCATTTTTTCACTCATTGTTACTGACATTAAAGGAACAGCAGGTTACCTAATATCAGCCATGTATAGGCTTACCTTCTGCAGGCGGAATCACTAAGTTGAACTGACTTCTGTCATCTGCTCAATGTAAACTATCTAGTGCCCCATGTCCTAACTATCTTTCTAGTGTCCCATGTATTTTTAGACACATGGCATTCATGATAGTTATAATAGTTTAGATTAGATTGGATTGTATTAGACTAATTTGTTCTTGTAAATATAAAGTTATCAACCAAGTTATCGATCAATCAATGAATCAATCAATTTTAACCTATCTTTAATGTTACATAGCCTTGCATCACAAATACACCCACAATGCTGTATACGTCCTCTCCTGAAAAGTGAAGTTTTCATTTTTTTTTTGGGGGGGGGAGGAGGGGGGCAGGGGGGATGGGTGTGGAACTCAGCCCCCTCTTTTGAATTTTCTGGATACGCCCCTGTCAGCCACTGCCTTAAAACTAATTCAAAGCAGCTAAAGCTTTGAATTTAGTTCTGAGGAGAGTGAAAATACAGTAGAAATGTTCACGGTCATGTTGGTCAAGGAAGAGGACTTTCTGAAATACTGTCTTGAAGCTTTCCTATCAATCAAACCCAACCTGGGTGCATGCCACCAGGTGAATAAAAAGTTTGCTCACCAGCTAGTAATTTGTGGTTGTCAATTTTTTTCTCCTTGCTACGATCCTAGCAGTATGCGGGATGCGTGTCACATAAGAACTCAGCAAAAATGACCTAGCTCTCCATGAGTTCTCGTAGCTCAGTGGATAGAGCACCCGCCCAGTGTTCAGGAGGTCATGGGTTCAATTCCTGTCGGGGTCCAACGCTTGTGTCATGTTGATTAATTAATCTTTCACAAGCAATAGAATCTCAACTTTTGCACATATTTTCTGTCCAAGAGGAGTCTGAGTTCTAATGATAAACCACTGAACCGGCAGTCGGCAACAGCAAGATAAAAAGTCAGTTGCTGGCTTGCAAGGGGTTCTACATTTTATGTCAGCGTAATTGCTATGGAAAATCAAAGTTACCAGGGTACGGTAACGGAAATTTGACATTGTGTTTGCGTATCACACATAGCACTGTGAAGTAGCCCCAGAAATGGTTGGTTGCCCACTGGAAACCAGCTGTAAAATCGTAGTTGCTAGAGTGCAATTTCGAAAGCCTAATTTCGGACCCTGCCGCAGTGCAAAAGATCTGTACGGTGACTGTGTATAAAGCATTCGCAATCACTTTGTTTTTTCCAACATTATTAAATATTGATTTGCTGATGGCAGTGTATTAAAAATTGTATTAATGTTGACTAAGTAAAGCATTGCAACCAGTTTGTTTTACTTCCATTGCATTGCATAATCTGTACAAAAACATAAAATGTTCTTATTTCAAAAACACTGCTAACATTTGAATGGATGATTTTCTGAAAATGTGAGAAATTCTTGACACAGAGCTCTCGGTGGCATTTACATCCCAATGACTCCAAGAGCTATGCAGGTGGAGTGCTTGCTGGAGTGTTTGTGCACTCCCAAGACAGGCAGTTCCACATGCAACCCTAAAAGTGTGGGCTTCAGGTGAACGACCTGAATTAATTATAATAATAAAGCAAAATTAAGAACTAAGAATTCTGACTCACATTTTAACCAAGGCTTTAGGCAGGTCAGTGAAGTTATGGCTAAACAGCTGGATGCGATTTCCATACAAGTCTCTGAATGGGAGCAAGTAACACAGAACAGCAAAACACAGCAAGCTGTTATTAATAATTTTTAATGATAATGCAACAGCTAACTGTAAATGCATGGTAATGCTTAATCTATATCTATTACTAAAAATGTTTTAAATCAAATAAGCAACTTACAGCTCTTCCAATGCAGCATTCTTGGAAATATCTGGAAAGTCAGTCAGATAATTTTTGGCCAAGTTTCTGCAGTGCAAATAAATACAATTAATGGAGCCCAGTCACAATATGAGTCATTTTTTGTGACGAAACACATTCGTTTGGTACTGGAAAAATTTATGCTGGGGGCCCTGCAATGAACTGGTTGGCATACCACTCAGAGACAGGGCTTCTGAAGGGCTAACACTCGAAACGTCAGCTCTTGAATCTCTTTACGGTGGCCAATTGACATCATCAACCCAGTTGATAAAACCAAATTATATTGTTATACTTCCCACCGACGCAGTGCCACAGTTTCTTTAGAAACTTACCCCCTCTATTCATCCAACACAGTTCTGTTTCAAGCGACAAGAAAAATGTCGACCGGTTATCCTCCTTTTTCAGCTGCAGTTTAGAGCCGAAAACAGCCACGCAATAAATTTCCTTCCCGTCCTCGCTCTCTTGTGTTGCTTTGCAGTTTCAAGGCAAGATTGCTCGTGATTGAAAGTTCCAATCCATTTGTGAAGTCTACACATTCTCAAATACTCAGGACTAGCTGCTTCATGCTAAGGAAACCAGGAAAAGCCCTAGCCTAATGGGCCATCAGGCTCGTGTGCAAGCTTTAACACTGCGCCAAAAGCCAAATATTTGGGCCAGAATTCGCTCGAATACAACTCGGCACACGCCTCGTATACTGAAATTTTCCAACGTATTCTAGTACGCCTGATTTGAAATATGTGTACACCTGAGATATCCTATTAGGATCCGGCCATTTTTTCCATATTCAAATTGAACACTCCGGGTGTGCATCACATATTCAATATTGAATACTCGTGAATACACCAGGGGCACTTCACGTATTCAAATCAAATACTCTTGAATGCTCCAGGTGTACTTCACGTATAGCATATGCCTTGAATACTCTAGGATTCTATGGCATCACACTGACATATTCGAGGCTAGAATACTCTAGAATATTTTTCATTTGGTGCAGTGTAACTGGAATGCATAATTGGCCATGCCTTGTTATTTTTCACTAATATTTTAAATTTTATTTCAATCTTATTTGTGTAATAAGTACAGATTCAAATAATTCATCACTTACAATGTCTTTAAACTTGTCAAGTTGTGGAACGCAGTAGGACTGATATACTCCAAGCGAGAGTTGAAAATTTTTCTGCAGAAAAAGTTGAGACATTGGACGATACATTGGACACCTGACCCACAAAATAATTATTTTGAAGTTCTTAATCCACTGCTCTTACAATGTATGTATCACACTCATTGGCCGTTTCAAGTAATGTATCAACCATGTCATCACATTTCCAAACACTAAGTTCAAGAGCATTGTGCAGCAATTAAAAAGAGCATTTTTGACGAGATTTGAGGTGTTTGGAAATGAGATTAAGGTGAAAATGATCAGTTATGACACAAGTGTGGGACCAAAAAAAATTCCCAACAGGATCCGAACCAATGACCTCCAAGATTACCATTCGGGCACTCTAACCAACTGAGCTACAAGAACTCCCTGTGAGCTAAGGCCATTTCAAGGTTCATATTTATGGCATGCCCTGCATCCTGCTAGGATCAGCAATGTCAAAGCAACATGTGTGTGATATAATTATATATGATAGATTGTAAATTTTCAGCTTGGTGAATAAATGATAAAGATGAAATGAGTACCGGTAGTTATGACACGAGCGTGAGACAGAAAAATGCTGAGTCCCCAACATTAATTGAACCCATTGGCTTCCCAGATTACAGGTCGGGTGCCCCAACCATAAATAGTAAATGGCCAGAGTACTCATAGCTCAGTTGATCAGAGCGCCTGACCGGTAATCTAGAAGGTCATGGGTTTGAATCCTGTCGGGGACTCAGAACTTTTCCTTGTCCCTCGCTTGTGTCATAACGGATCATTTCATCTTTATCGTTTATTCACCGAGCTTAAAATCGAATATCTATTACCGATTCATATTCATCATTCTCCCAAGTGTCTGTTGTTTGATATAATTATGGAGAAAAAGATCGCAGAAATAAATTGTTCATATTCCTAAGAATAACTTAATTAGACCCAGGCCCACGCAGCTTGTCACCTAGCAGGGTCCGTACGCTTTTGAGATTTGAAATTCCATGACTTTCCATGACCTTTTCCATGACTTATCCAACTTTTCCATGACCTAAATTTGAGCATTGTCTTGGAAATCATCTTACATTTTGGGTACGTTTTTACTATTTTCTTCATGAAAAAAACTAATAGATTTTGTACTTTTTGGATAACATAATTTTCCATGACTTTCCATGACCCACACTCAAATTCCATGACTTTCCAGGTTTTCCATGACCTGTACGAACCCTGCCTAGTTATTCTTTTAATCACAAGTTGTCATTTGATATCTTTGCTGTTTCGTTCGTTTGCTCTAGCGTTGCTTTTGTTAACCCTCCCTCCCTCCCAGGGGGGGTTTCCTCTCGAGGACTCAGGTCCTCTTGCTTACACAATAAAGACGCCCAAACGGACTCGCTGGTGGTCGATGTTGTCTCTGGGTGAGTGGGAGGGGTGTCAGGGGATAAATTAAAATAATAGCAAAAATTGATGCAAATTTAGATTGCATTTCCAAACCATGGGTCACGGTTCCGATTTTCTTTGCTATTAGCATTTTTTCTCTGAGACCTATTTCACATTACCAGGTATTTGACTTACATATCTTGAATAGTGATGACTAGGTCCTCTGAGTTTAACTCCTTTATTACTTTGTTCCTAATGTTTCTGAAATAAAATCAAACATCTGCTGATACTCAACCAGTACTTGTACACCAATTAAAGCCAAAATAGGGATTTTGGGTCCATGGCTCAAGGCCTCTGAGACACTAATAGTAATTTCATATATTTACAATAATTAAAATGATAATAATAATCAGTTTACATATTGTGATCATCTGGATGGGAGTAATTTAGAAAGGACTATTGTAGAGCTGCAACGATCGATTCAATTTCTCACAATATGATACATATCTCGACACAAGTGCCACAATACAATATGTTGTTACATACAACTGACGCAATGTTATTGTTACTTATTAACTAAATCTGTTTTCTGGAGGCATCTTGCGATGATCTTTGGAAGAAGAGCTGTAAAAAACGGACGAACCACGTGTTTTCTCGGTGAGTGAACAAGACCGTGTCAGCTGACAACGAATTGGAACTGTGCATGCATTGTACTCACCATCTCGAAAGATGCGTGCCAGAAGCACGCAAACAGTACAAAGTGAAGATGGTACTTTTTTCCCTTTACCAGGTTCCTTTGTTCAATAAATAGCTCTGAAGGGGCTTGGACATGGGTAAGGTGACATTAAAGACAGTTATTTCTGAATGTTGAACTTTTTATTCATGAAGAATCACAAGCACCCCAGGTCCCCTTGGCTACGACCTTTCCCAAATATGCTCCCCACCTGCATTCTTTGACCCATGACTAGGGGAAACTTTGCAAAACATTTTCTTTTTTGTTTGAACGATTGTCTCTGATTGCTTCATTCTGGTCTTCAGAAATCCAATCCAATCTAGTCCAATTGATCGAGAATTTGGTACGAGGCTGAAATGAAAACTGTTGACCATGTAGTGACTGCCCGACTCATTCCATGACCCGTGTATCCCCACCTTACAGGAATCCAAACAGGAGTTTGAAGGTAAAGTGAAAGTCCCTATAATTTCCTGGTCATACCCAAGGAGACCTGAGCCAAATGCTGGTTTCAGATGCCTGGTGCGTAACCCAGGGCACATTGCACATAAATCCCATGCTGAAGATACGCCAATGGTTTTGAAATTCCATGCCAAAAACCGGGAGACCCACATCTCTGCTGCAGAAGAGACTGGTAAGAGAGACTCTGGGAATGACTGACACATTATAGATGCATTATCAGTGTTATGCCTAAGGTTATGCCAAATGTTGCCTTCCTCGTCTGCCACTGTACACCAAAATCCCCGATCGTACGCCAGTATGCCACAAAATTTCAAAACCCACGCCGAAGATCTTCAGCATAACCTACACTGAATGCACCCTGGTGCATAACTGCTGTGCATGCCAGTTTGATTTCATTTTACAAGATACATATTTATTAACTAACAGCAAATCATCAAGCTTATGCTGTAATTTAAATCATTTGAAAGCAGCAGCAAGCTTAGTTACAGCAGCTGCAAAATAACTGAGAAATATTTCTTTATAACAACTTAAAACAACTTCTCAAGGACGTCCTTCGCACTACAAATAAACAAGTACAGCAACACACATCTTAATATCGATTACGACGACAGCAATAAAATGCAAACTTCAAACAAACTACTTACACTGAGTTGCCAGTACAAGTGGCTTTTTGCTCTTCGTCGCTACAGGAACATCCACCGCAAGAAGTTCCACTGAATTCGGAAGTAGGACGATTGTACTCTCGCCTTCCGTCATTGTTATTATTCCAAAATCCAGGCCAATCTGTATAACCCAAAGAGTAACGACTGTTCCAATAATTATATCCAAGGAAATATTGAGAACCGTGGCTCGGAACGTTCTGAGCAATGCGCGAAAACGACAAAAGAAGACAACAAACCAGAACAGATCGTCGACACAGAAAACGAAGGTGCCAAGGCATTTCACACTGACCCGAGTAAATTAAGAAGTAGTGATCCTGGTTGAACGTACTGTGCTGAACCTGTGCAGAAAACTTTTAACAGCAGGATTCTTGCGTTGCTAAAGAAAAAACCGCAATGTTTGTACTAAACTGACTTTTGATTTGAGGTCATTTACGAAAGTTCCACGTTCTTTTCCCGCCAATGATATCAGATTCATTCCATGAACAAAATGCGATCTACAATCTTTGCAATATTAGATGTACGTTCCACGAATGTATTGGCAATTATCACCCAACTTGGTTGTTTGTAGTACAATATTTTCCGTCCTGTTTATGCTCATAAATATTCACCAAAAATGCAAATTTTTGTTCTTTCCTTTTTGGTGGCCCTTTACATGACATAGTATATGCAAAACAGCGCATCGTGCAAGGCCTGATGGTTCTTTTGGAAAACATGGCGGTGGTTTATTTCGGAAATGACCTCTTCGAAAAACACGCAGTAAATTATTCATTTTTTATTCGATGCCCCTGAATTTCGGATGTTTTATTGAATGGCTTTACCAAAATCTTTCGATGTTATTATTTGGCTAATGTTTTCATCCCCTGGACGTCAAGAGCGTAATATGCAACATTGAAGCAAAATATCGATTTTTTTCCTGAGGAAAACCACTTGCATTGAAGCAAGGCTGAAAACAACTAAAAGCTAGGATCATTCTTCCGTTTTTTTTTTAGACATCGTACAAACTGTAACAAAGCTTTGCTTCAAGGGACGGCCTGAAGGAAGCCTCGACAAGCCATCTTTGGTAGCGGTGTTTGAAGCAGAATAAAGTGTATGCAGCGAAACCTCACAGACGATATAACCGGTGGAGGTGTGAAAATCATACTCACAAAATCATCCTCGTTTACATTGTTCACGAATCACCTCGTTAAAAGAGTCAATTACGAAATGGCGGATCTAACTGGGAATTCTGCATCAAATCTTGATGAATTTTTAAACAACACTCCTGCCAGTAGACTGCATTCCGCAGTTTCAGAAGATGGTACCGAAACGCAAGGTGCTGCTGAATTAGGCGAGAGCTCGCGCGAAACCCAAGAAGGTAGCGGCGAGAAGGGGAGCGACGAAATTGCATGTACGGGTGCAAACTTGGGTGAAATTAATTCGCCGCCAACGGACGAAGCTAGAGATGATTTGAAATCAAGTGAACAAGTCGAAACGGCTATGAAAGGTAGTGAAATGAGCAGTCAGACGGGTGAACTTGTGAACGAAGTAATTCCAGCGATTGAGAACGACTCAAATGGTCAAGAAGATACGACGCAAAGTCTCTTGTCATCGTCAGAAAATGTGGACAATACAACAGAGACTTCCCCGACAACCGAGGACTTAAAAGACACTAATGAACCTGAGGAAAGCGATAGTCCAACTGAAATCGATATCGCAGCAAATGTTTTAGACTCCATTTCAGATCCAGATGATGTAAGTTTCGAGATGGAGAAAGGAACCGGAAATGATGGCGAAACAGGAAATACTCAATCACGGACTGTGCAGGGACAGCAAGCTCTAGAATCTCTGTATCACATCAAGTGGATAAAGTGGAAAGGCATTAACACCCCGATCATTACTCAGAATGAAAATGGCCCTTGCCCTTTGTTAGCAATTGTAAATGTTCTGCTCCTGCAGAGGAGAATCAATTTGCCAGCCCAGCAAACGTTTATTACCTCGGGGCAGCTTATGGAGTACATAGGGGACTGTATCCTAGAAGAATCGCCCAAGGTTTGTGACTGTTATTTGGTGGTTGTCTCTATAAACATTCCATGCAATGCTTCACTGAGTTTCCAGTCACACTCTTGGGTGGGACTGGAACATGACCTAATTAATGTACCGGTACATGAAATAAATGAAATAAACTGTGTGTATGGTACTGGAACTATACAGTACAGAAGCCGAGAAGGGACAGTCCAAAAATAATTTTCAAATCCAAAAAAATATTTCAGATCATAATATTTTTTGCAAATCCTTGTTAGGAAGTTTGTCAAATCTAAAAAACTATTACAAATCTTTATACAATTATTGGATCCACAAATAAATTTTCACGCCAGCAATCAGTTTATGTCAGGTTCTTGCCGACTTAGCCGCCATATTGCATCCAAACGAGAGGAGAGTTTGGAATATGAGCAGTGCGATGTTCTGCCATAAACGTGGAAGGCAAATTTTTGAACATTGAAATATTCTGCCATCGGTGTGGGACTCTAAAAAGACAAGAGCGACGTATCTTCCACCCGACGCAATGTGTTTGGCCCTGGTGAGACATGCGATCGACGATAGAGCTTGTTAGCCGCCTTTCGAAGGGCAAATACACCTGGGTCCAACTCTTAGAATTTGCATGACCTTGTCTCGAGGAATGGTTTCATTGCAGCTTGTCCTCAGCTTGTTCCACACTAAATTACTTTCCACATTGCATGCTCGCAATGAGCTTGATTTCTTCGAGATTTCTTCCTCACAACCCATACTCGCTTAGCGTTCTATTGACAGTCCTTCATAGAAATCTCATGTTCTTCAAATCCCCATTTAAAGTTATGTTTTACTGCAGATCTCTCGACAGCAGAACTACACAACACTCTTTCCTGTTATTGTCTCTTTTAGAGTCCCGTGTACGCTGACAGCAGAATGTTTCAATGTTTCAAAATTTGCCTTCCGCGTTTATGGCAGACCATTGCACTTCTTAAATTCCAAACTCTCCTCTCTTTTGGATGAAATATGGCGGAGAAGTCGGCAAGCCTCTGACACAAACTGATTGCTGGCGCAAGCAGCACGTGACAAAATATTTTTTTGCGATTTTCAAAATATATTTTTGGATTTCACAAAGATTTTTGGATTATAAACTATTTTCGTATTCGTGAAAATTTATTTGTGGATCCAATAATTGTATAAAGATTTGAAATAGTTTTTTTTTAGATTTGACAAACTTTCTAACAAGGTTTTGCAAAAAATATTACGATTTGAAATATGTTTTTGGATTTGAAAATTATTTTTGGATTGTCCCTTCTCAGCTTCCGTAATACAGTCATCTACTTTTAGCCCATAAAAGACCCCAGATCCATGCCAACACACTATGACAGCCCATAATTTTTTCACTTGTTCATGTACAAACCGAAACAAGACCTCGATGGCTGAAATATAGTTATGTGCACAGCAATTTGGACCAAAATCCATAAGCTGTATTTACTCCTAAGGTTTATAACAAGAAAGAATCCCTGTTATTTTCCTAGCGGAGTATTGTACTATCGGAATCCCAAAGGAATTTTTTCCCATCTGTCAAATACATGCTTGTAGTATTACACAACATGCATTTTTGGACTGGATGATAATACTGGGTTTCTACTCACAATGAATTTCTAAAAAAAATTGGTCAACATGCTGAAAAATATTAAAAGGAATAAGAAGGTTTTTTCTAAGGTTAATTCCTTTTTCATTGTTGGAATAAATTCCACAACTGTTATCTATTGATACAGACAAAGTTTGCAGTCACCTCGCCTGTTTCCAGTCATTTTGGCAAAGGCATCATTTCTGATGATATTTTTGTCAGAAATAATTATATTAATGAAGTACGTATCAAATTATTTTTTTAATGAAAATCCATCTTAATTTTCATATTTTAGATTGATATTATAAATGCCAAAAACCCTGATATGTACCTTGTACTGTGTCTCATTTTTCTACAGCGGTTATCAGAGGGAGCCCAACTTAACTATGAACAAAACATGCATGACGCAATAGCAATCATGAACAAATTACAGACCGGATTAGATGTTAATGTAAAATTTACAGGGTAGGTAGACGTACATTAATAAGTTCAGTGTTTAGTGTTATTGCACGATTACTTGGCAATTATAGGGCCAACATTATACATACATTAAAGGGCCCTAATCAGCCAAACTTTTGTTTAAGGAGGCTCGAAAGGGTTTTCAGCCATGCTTCTGCTTTGGATCCAAATTGCCATTAAAGATGCATGCGCTTGCTCATGAAATTCGCTAAACCGGAAATGAAACATGCGAAAAACATTTCTTTTTATCTCGAAAATTAACTCGGTGATTTTTTTTCCATGCGATTAACAATCAATACGCTTATTCAAATAGAAAAGTTTGGGCAAAAATTATCTAGTGGAATTTCTTGCAATTTATAAAACGCCTTTTTTCAATATAATTAAATTTCCACTAGATAATTTTTTTTAATATTGGCAGGCAAGATGTAAATAATGAAATAAAAATGGCAGGTCACCGACTTAGTTTTAAAGATAATTGCCAAAAACTGAAATTTTGGAGGGCTTTTGTCACTCGCTGGGTGTTGCCATGGTAACTGCTATGATGTCATAAAACATTCTTAAAGTATTGCCCAACAACTGAGTTTTAAATCTATTCATACTTTCCCCGAATGATCTTAAGCACCTTTCTGTAATCCTGCATCATTTTACAAGCACTACACTAGTGAACTAACTAATGAGAAACTCTTTCGAGCCTCCTTAAGTTCACAAGAGGTCAAAATGAAAAAGATCACTCAGAACCCTGTTAAAGGTAATTATATGTAAAACCTTCTAGAAACATAACTTCGCAGAAAGACAATAAGATCTTGCTTCACTGTACAATTTTAATGATATTCCGAAATGATGGAGGCTGACTTGGGCCCTTTAACAAAAATCAACTAATCAGATTGCCAGTATGGCAATCCGATTCAGTTAACAAGGTGTATATATCAATGACATTGGCTTTAAAGATATCCCAGGGATTGTTATCTTTGGTACTACTCAGTATTTGGTAATATAAAACTTGAAAAATTTACATAATTGTGAAAATATTCACTACATACTGTATTTCATTTCTCACAAGATGTGCTAGATTGGGAAGTTCAATATAATTATTATTTATTTCCTTGGGTGATCAACATCCAAAAGTATTCTCATGATATTAATGCATGATTTTCTAGTAAGGTTTTAGGAGAAAGCAGAGCTTAATCATGGATTGCATGATTTTGTTGCATTGTAGGGTTGCAGACTTTGAGTTCACCCCAGAGTGTGTAGTTTTTGATCTCCTCTCTATTGCATTGTACCATGGCTGGCTTATTGATCCGCAAAACACTGAAACTGTATCTGCTGTTGGGGTACTCAGTTATAACCAGTTGGTAGAAAAAATAATTGCCAGCAAACAAGATGGTGCAGAGAGCCAGTTAGTTTCTGAAGGTAAATCAACAGCATTGATGGTGAAGATTATTTAATACACTAACAGCAACAGTGCAGTTCTCCGAATAAAGAAGCCAAACAGTGAAACTCAGTGTAAACTGGCTTGCATTAAAAGTAGCTTACTTTTGACAGGATATGAAATTTCTGTTAATTGTGCTGAAAACCCAGCTCCCTTTAGCAACAATCATACTCCACTTTGATCCCATTAACCCTGAAAGTGGCATTCTCTGCCTAGATCCACACAGTAGATTGTTAATAGCAAAACTTTGCTGCAACCTGCCAGAAAATACAGTACGCTTAATTATCAAAAATTCCTCACAGAAATTTGAGGAAAAATAAGCCACCATAAAATTGATTATGGTCATGTATTCTTTTAGGTTTGATTGGTGAAGCCTTCCTTGAGCAGACAGCTAGTCAGCTTACGTACCATGGTTTGTGTGAACTGAATTCACAACTGCAGGAGGACCAACTCTGTGTGTTTTTTAGGAATAACCATTTTAGCACTTTTTACAAGCACAAGGTAAGGGACTCATTGTCAAGAATTCCAACCAAAACTAGCAAATTGCAGTATCTATACCCGGTAATTATACTGACAACAATTCCAAAGAGAAATGAGTAAGAAAGCAGGAATAGTGCAGTGGTGAGAGAACTCACCTCCAAGCACAATGTGGCCCAGGTTCCATTCCCAGCAACATACGAGGGTTGAGTTTGTTTTGTTTTTTTTTTCTTTTTGTCCTTGCTTCAAGGGTTTTTTCTCTGGGTTCTCTTGTCTTCCTCTGGATTCTCTGTTTTTCCACCCTTCACTTCTAAATTGCAATTGATCGGGATTCCAAGGGCTACTCGCCAATTCTGGGAAAACCATGACCCACCCCCACCCCTAGTCCATGGGCGAGGGGGGTTAAGGGTTTTCCCAGAAAAATGACAATGGATCCAAAATGTGTTACCCTTGTTATAAAAAGTTTATTATTTTATTTATTTGGAAGTTAATGGATAATAACTGATTTTGAAAATGGTAAGTGTATAGTTGTGTAGCAGCACTTGTCCACCACAAGACTGAACAAAGTTCGAGGGATAAGACACAGGTAGTACATGTAGATTCAAATATCGGCTAGTCTGGGGGTGCCATTCTTCTTTATTTATTGTGTTATCGTATTGTGAAACTGAAAGTCAATTTACAAAATAAGAAAAATGAAATGGACAGAATGATATATTTCAAGGAAAAAAAACTTACATTATTGTCGGATATAAAGAGAGTTCCGATAGATATGAAGTTCCTTTCTTGTAATTTTGAGAACAGACAATAAACCGAATGACAGACTTTCTCCCTTTATCTTGCATGTACAAGGCTTTGTAAAAACTAGCTTATAATAATTATAAGGTTTTAAGTGATGAAATAACACATGGGACAATTAGTCACTTGTCATGGATAACCTACTGACGACAAATAAAGTGCTATAAATATAAATCTTATTAAACTGGCTATTTTTTGTGCCTTGGGGGCACTTACAAGTTGAATACTGCCACTTGAACTATCAAGGGAAACAAAAAAAATTTTGAAAGAATGGATTTCAAGGTAGTTGATAGTAAATGACTGAAAAGCAAATCCAAGGGATATGGATTTCAGTTCAAGATAGCAGGGAATTCAACTTTGTATTAAACAGCCACAAAAATGAGCACTCCCTAAAATTTTACGAGCATTTCAAGCAGAAGTCTAATAGACCTTTACATGCTGCTTGGGTTTGGGTAGTGGAGGTATACGTCAACCAGCACGGTCCAGAGCTTTCACCTTTTTCTATTGCAAGGTGGCAGAAATATGCCACCAGTGCCTAATCCCCACGCAGCATGTTAAAGGTCTATTTGACCCTCAGGTAGCTGCCAAATTGAGCACTTGTAAAATAGATGGTGATTTTTTTTAGATAACTGATATCAAGCAATAGTTTGTTTCCATTTCTCTTAGGATGAGCTTTTCCTGCTGGTCACAGATCAAGGATTTCTCACAGAAGACCGTGTTGTCTGGGAATCTTTAACAAATGTTGAAGGCGATGGGTTTTTTGTGGATGCTGAGTTTAGAAGTCTTCCTGTTGTGAGCAGTACACCACAACCAACGCCTGTGCCGCTTAGTCAGCAACTTTCACAGGAAGATCAAGAGTAAGAAAAAATGCTTTGTCTAACCTTATACTTTCAGTTCAGACACTTGAACCATTAACACTTTACTTTTTTTACATTTTTTTTCATGATTATCCAATGAGAGCTCTTGATATGGACCAAAGGATTTGTGCTTTCAGCACCTTAGAACGCTAATTCTTCTGTTTATATGAGTGGCTATCATTGGATAGTGATGCACAAAAAGTCAAGTGTTCATGGTTCAAGTGTCTGCACTGAAAGTATAAGGTTGAGTATAAGTGTCCTCTCTGTAAACTAATAATAAAACTACTTATCAATAATGTTCAATATTAATTAGCCCATAGAAGGGACAATTTCCATATTCCATGCAACACATGTATAAATATGACTTGTACAGTGTGCATTTATTGGTGATCCAAAACGAAGCAAACTAAAATATTTTGCCCAAGATACACTGCTATGTTCAAATGTTGAACCCTGTCAATCCATGACTGTTACATTTTCTAGCGAGAGTTACTGAGTTACAGAGAACAGTAGAACAAACAACAGGAGCAATACCCTGTAGATGATATCGATAAAGGTGGCCTAAAGATGCCACATTTAGAGTCCATGATTGATGTACAAAGAATTTCTTGCATCCAAAAGTTCCTTGATGATTCGCCACGTTCTTGGAAGTGTTTCCTAAATCATTATCTTAATGGAGTGGGAGGTAAATTGTTGTTTTGGTGTAACTTTAATCTAGCGAATTTGCCATTGGGACTACCTAAGTACTATAAGGAATGTTTGACAGTTTGGGCCCTTTTTGAACAATTCTGAGTCAGCATCTCTTGATGAGATAGTCAATCAATTAATTTGGAATAATAGGTACATTTGTATTAACGGAAAATCAGTGTTCAACCAAAGACTTTTTTCTAAAGATTTCATTGAAGTTGGAGATTTATTCAAATTTGTTTGTAGTGAGACTCTCGAAACAGGAACACAGTTAAATATACTTGATCTATTGTATATAAAAGGCTTATACCATTCCCTTTTGCCTGAGTGGAAAAAGCGAATGTCTAGCAACGCAAATCAGGTAGCACAAAGAATGGAACCTTTCAATGGAGAAAGACCCTCGATGTTATCGTCAAAGAAAACCTATGACCTCCTTATTTCCAAGATATCTAAGCCACCTACAGCGAGAAAGAAGTTTGAAGACCAGTATACCTCCGAAGATCTCTCTCTTGACTGGAAAACCATTTATTCAACTCTGTTCAAATGTGCTATTGATACAAAATCGCGCGAATTCCAATACAAAGTTTTGAATAGAATTCTGCCCTTCAACAACTTTCTCTTTAAGATTGGGAAGAGCGAATCTCCTCTCTGCACGTTTTGCCACATGTCATTTGTTTTTTCAGTGCTCTTTTGTTCAAAAGTTCTGGCATTCAATTCAATCTCTCTTTGGAAGCTATACAATTTGTGAAAGCGATGTTATTCTTGGTATCAATGAACCACAAGCAGATCATCTTCTATATAATCATCTTATTTTAATCTCAAAGCAATATATTTACAGATGTAAGCTTAAAAATGCTTTACCGACAAAAGCTGTGTTCCTAGCAAAAGTGAAAGCAGTTTTCAAAATGGAGCGTCGAATCGCAAAAGAGAGAAACAAACTCTCTTTTCATCATAAAAAATTAATGGAATACGCTTCTAACACAGAGACATCATCTTGAATTACCATAATAAACAAACTTCCACACGGCATCCTGTGGGTCTATTTATCACTATTATCATCACTATTGTTGTTGTTATTATTATCGTGTTATCATTATTGTTACTATTATTATTTTTTATTATTGTATTAGTAAGGATTTAGGTTGTAGTTAACAAGTCATAATGTAATTGTTTTTGTATTTAGAGTTACTGCGCGTGGAATTAATGTAAATTGTTTGTTTGTTGTTAGTTTTAGTATGTTATTAATTAAGTACCATGTTACTGGAAAAACAATTGCATTCTGTAATAAAAAATAATAATAATAATAATAATAATAATAATAATAAAAATACATGTACCCTGTAGTGGCCCGCAGTTTCAATGACAATAGCAACTGCTACCCTAACACTAGAGGACCAGTAGAACAATAGAACAAACAACGGGAACAATGTCCCTAATGGTCCCCAGTCCCAATAACGATAGCAACTGCTACACTAAAGGACCAGAGAATAACAAGCTTATGGCAGCTGCTAGACCACTTAAGGAGGCAAACCTCAGGCCCTTTCCCAGTCTGGGACGTACTTGGTCTTTTTAAGAATGAACTGAGTGTGTAAGCAGCCTGAACGGCTTGACATTATTTAACCTGACCTTGATCCTAATGCTTGTGTTAAACCTTTTCTTGCAGTTACTTAGTTGCGTTAAGTCTGGCAGAAGAGGAGCGTACTCCTCCTGGTGTGCCTCAGACACACTCTGGAGGGCCTCCTCAGCCTCAGCCCCTACCCAGCCAAGCACCTACCCAGCAAGACACCCAGTCAAATCAAGAATGGTCTGAGTAAGTGAATAATAATAATAATAATAATAATAGTAATAATAATAATAAATTTTATATCCATTTATCACCCAGCACTCCTGTCATCTGTTTGTCAGTTTGTTGTTGGTTCTCGGCCTTAGGTACTCCTCTCCTCAAAAACCAACACTTCTAAATTCCAATTTGATCTGGAACACACGGCCACATGTTGAACAAGCTCTCAGCTCTTAGGTGTATTAAACAAATTACATTTAACAATTACATCCACAAGTATGTTTGGCAAAATAATATAATTATAATTGAGGGGAATGTGATGGAGATCCCTCTTGGTAGCCATCTCCTTGACTGTCATTTTTCGGATGTCACACATTTTGAGGGAGGATTGAGTAACATCCCAAAAAATTTCTTTGAAGGAATTAACCTACAGAAGAATAAATGATAAAATAATTATTTTGTCAAGCAGAAAGGTTTGTTGAAATGTGGCTAAATGTAATTTAGGTGAGGTTAAACTCAAGACAATGCTGGCCAGTGGTCTCGTGCGTGAATCCGGGGTGCCCCAAGGCTTTGCTGGGGCTCAGTGATTTTACAGGTCTCGTGTTGAGGTCAAGGCTTGCGTTACCTTTCACTAGCTGGGACAGCGATTGCTTTTGCTCCCTTCCCTCCTGTCCCTTGTGGTAAGTATGGGTAGCTCGATGATTTCTTTCCACTGAGTTGTTGCTCAGTGTGACGGTGCCTAGTGGTTGCTGCTCACAGGGTTGTCATGGTTACTGTTCGTGCTCGGGGCAGCTCCCACAGGAACTTCAGGCACCTTCCCCAAACTCATCTAATAAAAAAAATCTATTGGTGATAAGTTTAACTTACATGTAAAAAAATATCCATCAAACGTGTGATGTATAGTGTACAATCATATTCTCAGAATCACCATTAGAAGAAAAGTTTTGTTGAGTATGGAGAATTTACAGTAATACTGTGTCTTTATCATTGAATTTTGGGTTTGTTATTTACTTGATTTTCATCTTACAATCCTGACAAAAAATTCTTGTAACACTTACTTTAACAAAATAAAACGTCAGTACATGTATGTAACTCTCTTAACGGAGACATCTGTTTACTGTATGACAGACACCCATATAAAATGGACAACTGGTGTTGGTCCCTGTGTCTTGTAGTTCAGTCATTGTACTGTATCTAAACTCTTTTAATTATAAGCCGGACACCTCTCTGACAGTAGGTGCTGGCTTCAGTAGTGTCCATTTTAGGGAGAGTTAACTGCAGTGGCAAATCCTTTTCAAGTGTGAAATCAGCATTAAATTTTTACAAACCACGCTTTCTCCCAAAGTTATGTTGGAGGCACAGCGGCCTAATGGTTAGTGCGCTGGACTTCAGATCGGGTGATCCGGGTTCGAGCGTCGGCCGGGGCACTGCGTTCTGTTCTTGGGCAAGACACTTTACTCTCACAGTGCCTCTCTCCACCCAGGTGTATAAAATAATGGGTACTGGCAAAATGCTGCTGGGGGGTAACCCTGCGATGGACTAGCTTCCCATCCATCGGGGAGTAGAAATACTCCCAGTTGCTTCATGCTAAGGAAACCAGGATAAGCTCCGGCAGTATGGGCCACTGGGCTTGACGCAGACTTTGCCATACCTGATAACAGAAACTCTCATTTCCACAGCCTTCAGTTGGCAATGCAACTACAGGAAGAAGAGCGACAACAACAACAACAGCAGCAACAATCAAGACCACAACAAGCTCGCACATCTCCTTCAAGATCCAACATCCTTCACCAGCAACAAAGCCGTAACACAGATCAACAGAGACAAGAGTCCAGTGTAAGGGGAAATATGTCTATGAAATAATTAGCAATTGATTCCATGAGCACGCATTGGATAAAAGATCGTAGATAGAAAACGAGGCGTGTAGCACTGAAAGCCATGTTTTAAAGCTTTTTGTCACTGGCGGCTCTGTAGATGCTTTGCCAACTTTATCCGTTATACACTCATTATTAATACTAGTTACTTGTTAAATTATTTTTTTTTTAATTTTTTTTTAGGAGAAATGCATTATCTTATAGGTGGACATTCATTCCTTCAAGGCATCCAGAAGACTGAAAGTCAAGTTACAAGAAGAGTTAATATAAAAAATAGAATGCCCTTCTCAAATGTGAAGTTACATTGAAAATGAAATTACCAGTGTTGGCTGTGTGAATCACCCTTGAGGGGATGCATAGCTTTTTATCAAAGAGACTCTGCTTGCAGGGTATGATAGCTTGTAAACAACTATTTTTTCCCTGTTTCTCTATTTCACCCATTGAAATAGCTAAAACGGGCTATAGCTAAATTAACCCAAATTAACGAAACAATGGAACATTAACTGAAAAAAAACAGCAACCAAATGAGCCAATCAGAAACCAAAAAACGAACAGGAAATCACGTGAACGAAATTCCAATTTTCCTCTTTTTCACGGGCGGGAAACTGAACTTGAACATGCTATAACTGTGACAACCTGTACCGACAAGACATTTTTTTTAATTGAAGTGGTTCAAAATTGTAATTTCAATGTAGTTCTTGAATAGAAATAGAAGCCCTCTTCATTTATAGGTTCATATTGTTAGGCTCTAAAACAAATTAATTAGAAGTAATTACATTATCTTAAACTATCCAAGAGAGATCAGTTTTGGCATTGTTTTATTAGGTCCAGGAAATAATAGTAATTTCTTTTGTTTCTCATTTGTTCTGTTTTGCTAAATGTGGTTGTACTGTAATGCTATTGCTTAGAAATAAAACAACAAACGTTACGTATGGTAACCTTCTTTCTTAATTTAGAGCAGAGCTTTTCCTCTGTTCGCGCGCAAAAGGGCGTCGTCCCTGGAGGACGTGACCAGAGGAAGACGTCTGAAGCTCAGGCTATTTATTTATTCATTTATTTATTTATTTACGAATTTGTGCGACATTGACTTGTCCACGCGACGTGTCCTATCGTCGCGAAACATCTCATTTCCTCGAAAGGTAAAGTGAGAAGAGCGAGACTGTAGTTTAGGTCAATATCAAAAATCCTTTCAGCAATTATTATGCACTTCCTACAAATGACCTAAGGAGAATTCAGCTTTCGAAGAGATGATCATGTTCATTCTCTGGGCTGCCTACTCCAGTTTCTTAGAGAAAGGAATACAAGTTTGCGAGAAATGTTCACTTCGGAGTCTCCTAGTCAAGTCGGCTATTCCTGTGCCCACATACCAGGTACAAGGGTTAAACAGGGCGGTGCGGTGCGATATATATGGAGGGCGCAGCGTGAAGGAAAATAAGCGCTAGTTGGATCATGGAGGGGAGTGGATTCTGAGTCGGCTGTTGGCTGAATGTTGAGTCATTCATTCCTATTGGACGTCTTGCATTTCTTCTTCGTCGGCTGCAATATTGTCGTGAAAAGTTCCATCGGCCATTTCGCACGCATCAGTTACCAATTCGGCATCGGAAAACAATGAATCTTGATGAGCGTCACGGAAAGACTTTTTCCCGGAAATCACCGAAGAGCTCTTCCGCCTGATTGTTTGACAGAAATATCTGTGGAGAATCATTCCCGCCACAAAACCAGCGCGAACGACCTGAGACAAAACGGCAAAAATGACGGCGATAAATAGCGCCAGCGGTAGCAGCATTAGCAGACATAACTGAATCCAGTCCAACGCTTCGACGTATGTTTTGATTGGACCCCAGAAGCGCACTCCAGCTGTGATGAAGGTAGCATGAACAGTGTTGAACAAGCCAAAAATGATGATCACCACCAAGGAAACAGTTTCCAATCTGTTTACAGTGTTATTCTTGTAGGGAGAAAACATGATGTGATGAACGGCAATCAGGACACACACCATTGTCGATAGCAAAAGGCGAAGGCTGGCCATGTTAATGAAAGCGAACAGAATAATTAAGATCAAGCGACGACCGATCAAAACGCTTTCCCAGTGAAGCGTGCCTTTCTGTTCCGCGTCCGGCGCTCGAAAAGGTCCGTAAAGAACTCGCATGACGGCAACGCGCTCTTCAGTCTGTTGCAGTCTCTCGCGGTAACGGCAGGCGCGTGTATTTCTTCGAAATCCCCAGTATAGCAGAAAAGGGAGGGGAACTACACAAGCTATAAGAAATTCTCGAGCAGTTATGCGTTTTTCATTCAGCCAACTCGACCCCCAAAAGAGAAGGCCAACAAATGGTATGACGTAAACGATGACGCAACCAAGTAAGACACATTGCCACCACGTGATGAACTCAATGTTGCCGTCAAAGTACAAGTGAAACTCCTTTCCAGGCCTCAAAATCTTCAATGTTAGAAGTTTGAACGCGCTGGTTGCTAAGGACGTGTATCCAAGAAGCACAACGTCTGTTGCTGCGGATAGGTGTGGCGCCAGAGATGGATGCTCAGAGTTGCGCACTTTGGCCCAGATTTGTCGAACGCCGTAAAGCAGGAAAACACAAAACAACACGAAAAACACCTCAGATGTCGCAAAAAGCTCTTTCGTAACGACAGTTAACCCAGGAAATGGACAACCCAATCCGCTTGAAGTCGAGTGGAAGCGGAAGTTAAAAATCCCTGTCACAAGTGGAACCAAGTAATGAGCTTGTATGGTCTGCCCGGTCGTGCTGGTAACTAGAAGACCTACAACTTGATAAAAGTAAAATATCACGTCCAGATAACCTGAATCACATGACGCGGTATTTCCACTGTCTTTTCCTGTAACTTCTGAACTTTTCTCGTTTGATATTTCTTCTACCTCACTTGCAGGCTTCCAAAACCAAAAAATATGTTCCACCAAGAAGGGAACAATTGGAGGCTTGGTTACAAAGAAAATGGCGACGACCAGGGAGTAAATGATTACCGCTGGCCAAAGCCACAAATCATTGCAATCTTTGTTGCGCCTGCACGAAGTGGAGAACAAAGTCTCGCTATATCCTTCTGCGCATGCTCCGCAGAGAATACCCGAGCGGTTTCCATGGCAACCATTGAAGATTGTGGACGTCGGATCTTCAGGCGTTTCACAGTAGTCGAGAGGACAATCGAAGAATTGCAGCGTTGGAGGGTTTTGTTTTACCATCGAGCCCCAAAAATGATTCAGATTGACAACATTGTCAGAGCAGTTTCCTCCGAAGGGACAGGGAAGACATTCGAAACCTTTGCGCACTCGAGTTCCGTTAGCTTGTCCGCGCTGCAAGCTGTAAAAGCCGAGTGGGCAGCGATCACAATATACGCTGTACACTTTGATATCCAGGGCGCAGCTTCTATTCACAAATATCGATGTTGTGACAATTTCGTGGGAATAATTATCCAGCCACAGCTTGCTTCCAGTGGGACACAACACAGAGGAACTATTGTCAATGCTCACGTTGCCTCCATCCACGATTTCTACAAGAATCGGATCGCGATCGGTAAAAGGAGTAAAATCCATGATCGTGTCTTTAAGAGTTAACGGCCCAGAACTGCTGCTATATAAGAATGAGGGATTTTTTTCACTGTCACGAGGAGGCCTCTTTGCTTGGACAAAGCTGCAATTGTAGATTTCTGCAGCGCCAGTACCCGCGCCTATGGTTAAGTGACCAGCTCGGAAAGTTCCAAAATTATCGACAAACCGGCAGTTTTGAAATATTGTCAGGCCGTTAAATAACAAAAGTGCTCCTGCATACTGCCCCCTATTTTTTTCAAAAATAGAATTTTTGAAGACGATTTGATTTGTGTACCTGTACACTGAAAATGCATCAATGCTGGTGTTGAACATGTCAGATTTGCACCCTTTTGAAATCATAAAGTCTGCATCATTATCAACGATGATGGCACCAACTCCGTTTTTAAGATCGGTGTTGTGTTTAAAGGTTGAGTTATGAATTTGCACGTTGTTGTGCCCTCCTGCATGTAGCGAGATATACACCACAGAAGCTTTCCTTTGGTGTGAATTTGGTATGTTGTTTTTTTCAACAGTAACGTTTTCTATCACGGCTGTAGACCACGAGTCAAATTCTAAAATCAGGGAGCAGGTATGGGAGTTTCGAGAAAATAGTGTATTAGATAGATGCAGTGAAGACCTCTTGATCTGGCTGACTTTTAGACCGCCCCAGTTATTGATAAATTCACAGTTATCCACCATAATTATTGCGTAAAGTGAAGCGTAAATCGTTGCTGCCATACCTGCTTGGTTATAAAGGCGACTGTTAGTCAAGGAGACTACATACCCCCCGTTAACCCAGATTCTAGCGTTCTCTTTGAAAACACTGTTTGATATCGTCAAATTCTCCAGCGAGTGAAACTTCAGAATTCCGTTGCTCGTGGCACCCCTTGGCACTTTAATTCCCGCCTCCGATATGTTCGTAAACACACTATTCTGTATAGTAGCTGAACCGTAATAAATTGAAATCGGCGTCGAGTAAAATGCCAAATCGTAGAAAAACACATCAACGTATCGTCCAACAAAGAAAATACCATCTGGGCAAAACAAATGCGCGGGTCCATTTCGGCCAATGAGAGACAGGCTCTTATTCAAATTCAACCAAGTACCCGGATATTGTGACGTCATGGACGTGCATAAGTATGGGTTTTGTTTGGTGTTTGTTCCATCGAGATGGATCTTGTCGCCCCAGGCCACCTGCGGGAACACATCGGCCAAGTACTTGCAGGCGAGTTGAGGCGCATTACACTTTCCAGTTTCGGTTCCTGATGCTTGAGAAACATACCAGTCTCTTGATGCGCGACAAAATGCTGAAGTGAAAGAAATGGAAAAAATATTGTTTTTATTTTTTGTACAAAAAATTCCCTTTCAAATTATACGGCGAATTATTACAAAACGATTATGCAAATTACATTTTTTTAAACGTACGCTGTCCGCAACGCAGCTGCTATAAATAGCGCAAAACGAGCGACTCTCGAAAGTTCCGTTGCAAGGATAGGTTCGATTTTGAGTGGTTTTGAACAGATATGAAGCAAAACACCAAGTGGTCGGCTGCGCTACGCTTCAATCTCGTTCTCAGAGCCCGCGTTACATGCTTTGAAAGCCGGGCATGAGCAATTCAACCAAAAGTCGGCATTTGGGGGGCTTTAAATCAGGGTCGCTCGTTTCCCAATCACTTGATCAAGGAGAACGAAGACGCTGGGTAGTGGTTATGGGTAGCCTGGGCGCTTTTCCTTTCAGAGAGAAGCGGTAAGGGACGGACCATTTTATTTATTTATTTATTTATTTTATTTTTCCGTTTTTTTTTTTGGGGGGGGGGGTGGGGTTGAAGGGGGTTAACCCTAACCCTAACCCTTACCCAAAAAAATCCAGCACAAGAAAAAGCGCGACGTGACGTTAGAAAAAAAACTAAAGTAAAAAATTTTGAGTTTTCAACCTCATCAGGTAAAAGTCACTTTTAAACATATATCTGCCGGCCTGTATATATGTTGTGCACCTGTAGATTTATATTTTCAATTATTTTTTTTCCTTCATTTTGTTCTTAGGGAACGGTATAGGGTCAACCTCGTGTTCCCTTTTCGTGAGAGGTTTTCTTTTTATTATTTAATTCTCTTTTTCATATAGATTCTGATAATTCTCACGAATTAAAAGCCCTGTTGTTGTTGTTGTTGTTCCCAGCTCGGTAGATGGCTTTGTTTTGAAAATAGAACATTTTGAATTTCAGATTTTTTACAATGCGTGACATCGGCATTGTTTCCGGGAAACATGTTACGTGCTTCGAGTTCTGAGTAACCGATATGTTGAGGGTTAACAAAGAGAAGAAACGTTTTGAGAGAGCTAAAGTCAATTCCAGATGTTTCCACTGGTTTCCGGCCGCCATGTTGGAGTCCCACACAGGGGCTCCAACATGGCGTCTCCATACTAAACACTATAATTTTCAGTGATACCCTTTGCCGAATAACTCGAGTTAGGAATATCGTACATCCCCGAAACTTTGGCACGTTGTTTATTTATTACTCTTCTTTGAATCAATTTATTGAATGGTAAGCGAATTTATTTCTTACTTGAGTGAAACTTGCGTGATAATTGCGTGACGTGAAAACCACCAATAAAATATCGTGCAAAAGGAGCCATGCAAAAAAAGCACTTCTACTGTCCAGGTCCTGTGATATGTTAAAGAAATCTTGCACAATCTTAAAGTGCAAAAAAATCATTGCCCAGAAAAATTGCCCATTCCCTCCCCCCCCCAACCCCTCCACCGCCACCCCACTCCAACACGTCAAAAATAAAATGGTCCGTCCCTTGTAAGGCATTCCAGGCACGGTTACAATGACGTGACATTTATATTGCTGTTCGAAAAATAATCTCCGAGGACCGGAAATTAGGCTTGTTCATTCTTACTGTGATAATTCACTGCGTAAAAAATCATATTTCACTCTGATGGATAACATCATGCCATTCATTTGAAATTAAAAATAGACGTTTGGAATTCATTCTCAAGACAATCTTTCCATAATTATAAAAGCCCGATTTGACCAGTCGAAGCTTTGTCAGTGACTCTGACAAAGTTCTACGGGACACGTCGCATCATGCCTTTACCAAGATCTACGACTAAAACCTTTTTTTTAAGATTAGATAATAATCGAAAAATTTCGTTTGGTTTTGGAGTACAAAACTCATACAAGTAGTCTAGTTTACATTAAAAAAATATGCCGTAAATATGTAACTTTTCGCCTATAAAACGGCGAATTTCAACTGATTACTTTACGCTTCTAACAGCAAATCAAGTACGTATTAATTAGATGAATAAAATAACATTTTTTTCATATGAACTTACTGTTTGCCGTCAGTATAAAGAAGAAAGAGGTAAAATCACGAACACATAACATTTTTGAATCCGCCTTTCGCCGATCGAGCTAAGCCACACGACCAAAGAATTCCGAGGTCGAGGGGTATCCCATTCGAGCAGTCACGCAATAATCTGCTCAGTTGCGTAAGAAGTTCTGGATTTTACAATTGGTTCATGCTTTAGCGTGCTCAATCGAGAAGTTATGGAGCACGCGGGAAGTTTGGAGAGCACGAAAGAATCGTAAGAGGCGCGAGGCGACTGCACACCAGCAACTCGATAAAGTTTAATCACGTTTCCTGAAATATCGATCAAAATCCTCTGTATCCAACAACCGGTGAAATAGTTCAATAGAATTATGAACAAACTCAGGGAAAAAAGTAGACAACCGTCCAAAGTTATTAAAACACGAAGGACTGAATTTCACATCGATTCAGAGAATGAACCGTTGAAAACAATTTTCACATTTTGAATGGTGCATTCGCTGAAGCGCGCGCATTTGCACACACGTCAGCAGCATACACCCATGGGCAAATAGTAGATGCTGAATTGACCAATCAGAGCGCGCGCTTTGCTTTAGTTATGTTATAACGGGATTTTGAGCACGCTTATGTATACTGAATTTGATTGCGCGGCTCTGCTAGTTATGTTATAAAAGAGATTAGTCACGACATCGCGCCCGAGAGGTTTGTCTGCACCAGCCTGGTAACCAGGCGTTCCCTTGGCACAAGGTTTTGTGACGTCACCGAATTATTAGGCGCGAATTTTCGGGAAACTTGATGTAACATATCATAAAGAATCCCCCCTAGCCCTCAAAAACAAAAGAGGTGGGGTTTATATACGCAAAATTGCAATGCTGATAACATGTAGAATTTGACTTTGCGACATATCAACATGGCGGAAACCAATAAAGCAGGGCTGTAAACCTGTGGACAGCTGTTTCGCCCTAAAATGGGGATCGACAGCAGATTTTTAGTGGAACCAACGGGAACGCCAGCCCAAATAAAATTGCAGAATGACCCGTTCACTTTATCATGTTGCGCGCGTACTTTGATGTTACTTGCCGCCAGGATCACGCGTTGCCACGTCACGTGTTCCGGGGAGCATGGAGACAAAGTGTCACGTTGAAGTCTCGCCAGATGGCCAGACCAGCTGAAAATTTTGTCCATGTTACAGTTTATTTATATTATTGATTGATTAGTATAGGTAATCACATGAGGCCAAGTACTTATTAATTGCACGAGAGTTCGCGACTCGGGCAATTTTGGAAAATTTTGCAAACTCAAGTGCAATTAATCCTTAATAGTACGAGGTCTCATGGGATTACTTGTTTATCAATAAAGGGCAAAATTTATACGAAGGAAAATCACGCGCGCAGTCTATTTTTATCTGGGAAGATAAAAATCCGGATTAGCCAATCATTAACAGGTAATCATGCCCTGTCTTGATTACTAAAAATGCCCTCGATTAAGAAAAAATGCCCTCTCTCGCTCAGTAATTTTGCCCTTTATTGATAAGGTCTCTTACAGATCCAACGTACTATCCAGGCTTGATTTTTGTGCTATGCGCGGCGCGTGCAACATGTGAAATATGAATGAACAGAATAAGCTAATCAAACACATTTACTCTAAACTAGACTTGCTTCGCAGAGGGCGCAGGAGGGAGGGTCCGAATTAAAATGGCGAGGGAGAGCGAGTGCTAGATATGAAGGGCGCGCGCTGGCTTGAAAATCAAAATGGCAGCGGGGAACAGGCCACTTGTCTCACCTGCAGCGCGCCACTTCTGGATTTTTCCACCGGTGACGCCACATTTGGCTGTCAATCAAAATAGTACGCGCGAACGTAAGCGCGAGCTCTGTTGGCAAAAGTTACGAGGTTAGCACGCTCTGCTCGCGTGACGCTGCTACTTTTCTGTTTGTTTGCTATAGTCTTTTTAGCAGATTTGTCCAGATTAAAAGCAAACAAGATAGTCCACAATTAATTATTAGTCTTATTAGATAAATTAGTTAGTTATGGGGTCGAAAGAATTGGTTTCATCAAAGCTTTAAAGTAAATCTAAACAACTCAACACACGCCACGGCACGCGCCAAACTGCACAACGAACATGACAATGACGCCAATAAGGAAAAAGAAACCAGTTCGGTCCCAATGAAATGATGCCATTTCGCGCCAAAAATCGTCAACCAGAAGCGATTTCCTGCAAGTGACACAAGTCAGCTCGTTCCGAGCCATTCGTGCGTTCCACGATGTTCTCGTGCTTGATTTCCAAGTGATTTTGTTTTTTCACGCGCGATTTCAAAACGATCTTTTTCAAATAACTACACCGTGTCTATCGATACAAAGAAAAAACGAGCGACTTGTAAACCAAAATGGCTCTTGGACCTTTTGATCTCTCTCTTGATGTTGGACAGTCTTTGTAGTCCAAATCAAGCGGAGAATGACAAACCGGTGTTACAGTAACATAAGATTCCAGGCCCCTATGATTTGGAATTCAATAAAAGAACAATTTAAAACTGCCTCTCTTTCAAAATTTAAATTAAGTCTTAAAGAACAATATCTTGCACTGTATTGATGTTACTCTTTGCAAATAGCTTAAAAATATATACTACATCATATTCTCTGTAGCTGGTTTTAACTTTTCAATATTATTTTATAAACCTTAGATGTTGTGTTTGTGTGCATGTTAGTGTCATGTCTGTGTGTATGATAGTTAGTATATTCATTTGCTATAGTGTACTTCCGCCGTTAACATTTAATTTAATTTATTTGATCCAGCGCCCTGACATTTTTAACTCTTTAGTTATTTCAGGGTGCTGGTACCCTTTAATTACTATATTGATATTTAATTTTCTTTGTAATTTATTTGATTTTAACCTCTTGGGTACAATAAACATTGTTGTTGTTGTAGTTCAATGATAAAATTAAGCAGTTTACCGAGTTAAATGATTTTGATGGTGGCTAATCGGTTTCAGATTGGGGGATAATCGGCCAGAAACAGCTGTCAAGGACAAAACAGCTGTCTACGGTCAGACCTGCTTTATCAGCTTTGGTTATGTTGATGTCTCTCAACATCAATTTTTACGTAGTATCAGCTTTACAGGTTTGTGTATGTTCCGGAGAGGTAGTTTCCAGATTTTAAAAAATTCTTGGCATGGAGCAACCTTGATCCTTGGTGTGTGTGAAAGGGGGGAGTTAGACCCCTAAAATACGAAATACACACTCAATTACCCAACCGTAAAGGGCCAAGTAGCACCTCGTTGAAGCAGCAATACCATTGGGTGTGGAAATAATAGATAATTAATAATCCTAAACAAAGCCTCCAGTCCTGATAACAATGAAGTCTATTGTCAAGGAGAATGAATGAAAAATATAGGTTTATACAGGAACCTATGAGAAGGAGCCTCCATCTCCCATACTCCGGAGTGAGTCAACCCTGTCCCGTATCTTTTTATTTTTAGAAGCATTTCCCACGGTGGTTTTCGCGGGTGTTTTTGTAATAGCCAATCATGTGACAGCTCACTGTTCTTTCGCGGGTGTTTTTGTAATAGCCAATCATGTAAGAGCTCACTGTTCTAAAAATAAAAAGATACGGGACAGGGTTGACTCAAGGGCAAAGTACGAATGGAGGCTCCTTCTCAATGGCTCCTGGTTTATGTTAGGTGCTGGACAACTCATCGCACGGTCACCCTTTCTCTTTGTTTTGTCCTTCTAGGTCGTTACATTCGCTGATCAGAGCCAACCAGGATACGGTTCCTTTGGATTGTCCGTTGGCCTATCTAAAGTAGACACTGTTCAATAGACCCTTCGTCTAGGTTTGGAGGCAAACATGACCTTCAAAGGACTCTTTTCGAAAGTAAACGGCAAAAAAAGTAAACCAGCGGTTACTACGTTTCGGCCTGTGTGCATGATCACAGATAGTTTCAACTAAGGTATCTCTGTGGACCTCACTGGCAAACGACATGGCTTCAAATTAAAAGGGTTTGCATGGAAATTCCGGTAATGGATTCACGGGGGCAGCAATACGTGAAATTGACAATAAAAAAGGCTTGCCTTATTCGTTAGTGTATTGATCTGTTTAATTCTTTATCAATAATAACAAAAGAGACATGCCCAGAATACGTCTGGACTTTCAATTTCATATTTCTAACTACTGTAAAAACTGATTACAAACTATAATAACAACTAGATAAAATTGAAGAGGCATCTGTTCAACAGCGTTTATGATGTTCAGTTCTGACAAGTGGCAGGATATAAGGGTGTCCCGTTTTCCTAAGGGTCCTTGTTCTCTGGGGTGGAAGCAGTTCATGAAGGGAATGACCACTATCACGCAGTTTGCTTGTGGTGTGGCTATTTTCACCGGTCTACACCTATGCAGAGCACAGGGGATCGCTGCTTCATTTTGTTTTCTATCTGTTGTTCTTTAAATGGTCGCCAAGTTAATAAGAGACTACTTTTCATTATGCATCTTAGAGAGAAGAAACTTTACCCTGTAGGTGAGTTTCACTCACGTGATAAGGCGGCCATATTGGCGGACCAGACAACACAAAATTGTTGCGCAAAATTTGCATAAAAATAGAGTTTAGCTCGGAAACACTACTCCGCCTGGCTGAGTTAGTGTTAACACTCAACTGTTTTTCATTCGCGAACAATTATTACAAACAAATCAATGGGGTGGCCATGGGTACCAAAATGGGACCCAGCTACGCCAATCTTTTCGTAGGCTACATTGAACACCAATTTTTCAATCAATACAACGGCCCAAAACCTGAACTCTATCGTCGCTACATTGACGACTGTATCGGCGCTACCTCTTCTACCAGAGAAGATCTTAATCAATTTATAACCGCTGTTAATTCGTTTCATCCTGCCCTTAAATATACCTGGGAAATTTCCGATACTTCCTTAGCATTCCTGGATATCAAAGTTTCTATCGAAGGCAACAGTTTATGCACCAGTGTGCACTACAAACCCACAGATTCTCATAGCTATTTGTTGTATTCATCTTCACATCCATCACATGTCAAGAATTCCATTCCTTATTCTCAGTTTCTTAGACTTCGCCGTCTTTGTAGTGACGACTCTGATTTTTCCTTAAAATCAGAGGAAATGTGCAATTTCTTCGACAAACGCGGCTATCCTACTTCTGTTGTTCAAGCGGGCCATCATCGCGCCCAGCAAATTGATCGACAGTCAGCACTGCAAACGTCACAGAGAGAAAACAACGATAGAATTCCATTCACCCTCACATTTCACCCTCACAACCACGCAGTTAAATCCATCATTCTCAAAAACTTTAAATTACTTCAAAATGATCCCGACACTGGTAGAATCTTTTCGCAACCTCCATTAATTTCATTTAAACGCGACAAAAACATAGGTAACTTTTTAGTCAGAAGTGCATTCCAAACTAGTGATCAACCTGGAACTTTTAAATGCGCTCGCGCACGATGCAAAACATGCCCTTTCATTCACAACGTTGACAAAATATCGGGACCCAAGCGATCTATCAAAATCACTGATCATTTCACCTGTACCTCAGCCAATGCCATCTACTGTATAACTTGCACTCTTTGCAAAAAGTTATACATCGGCGAAACAGGGAGACGACTTGGCGACCGATTCCGAGAACACCTTCGTGACGTAGAGAAAGACGACAAAAATGCATCGAAACCGGTCGCGAGACACTTCAATCTCCCAAATCATTCTAAGCAACATATGGCAGTCTGCGGCCTTTCCCTTCACCAAGGAAACACGGAAAGCCGTAAAACTCTAGAACAAAAATTTATTTTTCAAATCGGCACTCTTAATCCTCACGGTATCAACGAACGCTTTTCATTCAACTAATTTATTCCGAAGTTTTCACGTTACCAGGCACCAGCCAATAGCGAAGCTCCATCTTTCTGTATATAAAAACACACGACGCACAATTCCTTGATTCGCTCCGACGAAGGGCTAACGCTCGAAACGTCAGCACTTGAATCTCTTTACGGTGGCCAATTGACATTATCAACCCAGTTGATAAAACCAAATTATATTGTTATACTTCCCACCGACGCAGCACCACAGTTTCTTCAGAAACTTACCCCCTTTATCCGAGAAAGTCTATTGGGCTAGTCCACCAACATGGCCGCAGTGACGTCCCGTCAAAACGATCTATCGAGGAGCAATTCGAAGGTTAAATTCATTCAAATTGCCTGCTAAAATCATTGATTACATCATTTATTCATTCGGTGCTAAGATATTTTGTACACCACACATTTACGCCCCTATTTTTAGCTTTTGACGCCAAGGCAAACATACATAATAATAATAATTGTTATTTAAACAGGGTGGCCCCTTCAGTCACAGAACTGGCATCAACGGGGGCCATGTATAGCATAAAATAAATATAGATTACTTCATAGAAAGTGCGACGTATGGATTTTTATTCACGAGTTGCAAAACTTTGGAAAACGAACGAGTGAGCGCAGCGAACGAGTGAGTTTTCCAAAGTTTTGCGACGAGTGAATAATAATCCGTACAAAGCACTTTCTATGCTGTAATTTGTTTATTATATATAACAAGGACTCAACCATTGTAAACTTAAAGCGATTTTTCTTGTCTATAATTAAAGACTTAAATGCAGCGCTACGAGGAAAACAAAGCTGCAAATGCATTCTGATGGCTTTCCAAGCGAGATCTTTTTTAATAGAAAAGAAAAATTACGGCGACGACAAGCTATCGTAAACAAAAACTTTATTTAAATAGCGGTATAAAACACACTGTGTTAATACTTTTTAACAGAAAAGCTTTTGCTATCGCATCGAGAAACGTCGCCATAAGTGAATCAACTACTGCGCGCAAATCAGCTGGCGAATTTTTGAACAAAACTTGTGATAACACAAGGAGTCGGTTCATTAAACAATAATTGCGACTTAAATCCATATTCAAAAGTGAAATATTTACTTTACCCTGGTGTTCCCAAGAGTGCTTGAATTTTCTTAGAACGTCCACGGCTGCGTTGTATCAAAGCTACAATGAAAGTCTTTCATTTCTTGGGTTTCCCTTATCGACATTTAGTTTGTCTTCGCTCCGCCTGGAGAATGATTTTAGCATTTCCAATTATCATAACTGTGTTCTTAAGGTTTTGTTTGGCGTGTTTCTGATGGCTTTCCTTTCCATAAAGTTCTCAAAAGTACAAAATTTGTAGCCAAAACATAAACTGTTTTCGAGAGCTTGCAAACTTGCAGCGCGTTGTTCTCACAACCTCGTTGGAAACCATTTGAATTCCCGCACTCTGATTGGTTAGGTCGTTTTACTCTTGATGCTGATTGGTTATATTTTTCACATGTGAAGAAAGCTATACGCGAAGCTGATTTGACGTATCGCTTTTCTCACATATGAAAATATAGCAGATATAGAATTATATTTGCAAGGTTTATGACCTAAAATTGTCGCTATATATATAATAAAATAGATTATATATGACTAATTATATACAACTATAAAAACTAACTACTTTAAAAAGATACCGCAAAAAACAGCGTTCTCATAAAAATTGAATTCCGAATTAAAAATGATCTGAACATAACTTAAGAATAAAAACTGGAGATAGTCTGGAAACGCTCCTTAGGTGGCAAAGTCTTAATGTTCGTTGGAAGACTATTAAATGTGGATGCACTATGATAATAAAAAGACTTAAGCTTCCCTAGCTGTAGACCCTTGAGTCATTAAGAGTATGTTTGGCCAAACACGACTTTATAGGAAACACTTTTCCCATCTAAAATCGGAGGATTCGGTGGAAGTACTATTATTTACATGTACTTTTCTTTTCGTTCATTGCTTCTAACCTTGAAACTGTATTGGTGGCGGTTGTAATAGAAGAGAGAAATTGCTTGACAGTTTAAAAATGGCTATTGTTCTCGGGACATTTACTTCCAGTTGGAAAAAGTGTTACAGTATAGGTCTGTCATAACGCTTATTATTATCCATAGACGCTCAGAAAGAGCTTTTTTTGGTTCCTATATACGCACAGCAATGCTGATTAACTTAATCTCACCGCAGTTTTGTTTCTTCCTTTTCTTATGGCCAATTTTCACGTGACGTCACGGCGGCCATGTTGGTGGACAAGAACAATAGACTTTCTCTCCTATGGGAAATAAACTCTATTTGTATGCAAATTTTGCGCAACAATTTTGTATTTTTTAGAGGCTGGTACAAAAGTCGGACAGGGTCAACTCGGATCGCTGATTTGAAAAAGAATAGCAGTTATTGTTGTATGCCTAGCTAATATTCTCATTCAAATCAGCGATCCGAGTTGTTCCGAGTTGATCCGGTCCGACTCTTGTACCTACCTATTGTTTAGTTCACCACCAATACGGCCGCCTTACCACGTGAGAGAAAACCATTTTTTTTAACTCAGCGCATTGTTGTTTCTTCATTTAATGCAATGGTTTTCCATTCGCTTTATTAAATGGTACTCACCCGTGGTTTCGTTTTACAGAAGATGAACTTTTAACACTAGAAACAACGCGTATTTCTTACTAATGACCGGTTTTGAACACACTAAACGACCGGCAGCCCGAAAGTTTTAAATTTCTTTGTGCATGAATTGTTTTTGGATTCACGCCTAGGCGTCTTACATTATGGTATATAAAATTTAAGGGCCCAAGTGAGCCACACCTTTGTTATTGTTTACATGATAATTATAATTATTATATTGTTTAGTTCTTACTAACCGAGCGGGAGGTCTGTATGGGAGAATCTTGACCGAGGTCATGAGTACAGACCGAACGCAGTCAAGATTCTCTCATACAGACCGACTAAGCTCGGCTAATAAGATGTTTATTATATGGCCAAACGGAAACTTAAATTTGCTTAACGACACTGCTTCGTTCTCGCTGACATTTTGTTTGCAAACGGCGATGAGCTGAACTTAAATTTGCAAACATTTGGTCCTATCTTTACTTTTCATTCTTGTCAAGCCTTCATAATTTTCCATTTAGTATTTTTAGACAAAAAGGAGACAGTGTGTACCCGTTTTGTTTGTAACTTTCTGACCCGAAACTGCAAACGGTCTAGATGCCGGTCTAGATGGAAAAATCTAGACCGCGGTCAATATCCATTTCAGCCAATCAAATTTGTGAATTCGCTAGTTTCCAGTCCACGTGAGACACGGCCATATAATAATGCTTATTATTAACTGAACAACTTCAAGTGAACATATGAAAATTTAAGATTCACTCCATTGGTAGGTTGCATCACTTTCAAACAGATGGGTTGCCATCAGTCTGTCCAATACTTGTTCTACCGTCCCTTACAACACCCACGGTTCTTTTGCTGGATGCAACCTTGTATTTATACGAAGTAGCAATGTACAGGAATACCAGAACATTAACAATCATCAGTCCAGCTAAGAGGAAGAAGAAATACTCCAAATGTCCTTGATTGGGGTCATCGCTTGGATACCAATCATTGTCGGTAGCTGATCGGACTATTAGAACGAGGAGTGATGATAGATAGTTTGCAATACCACCAGTGACAAGAAAAGTGCCCATTACAAGTCCTTGAAGAGCCTTAGGAGCTTGCGAGTATGCAAACTCAAGTCCTATGCAAACAAATTAACTAGGTTAGGATTTATTTTTGGTTTTTACGTTGCACCGTAAAGACTTTGTTAGGTCTGTCAGTTGGGTCAAGAAAGGTGCACTCGCCCCACTTAATTTTGGCCATTTTTATCCAGTCTCCAGCTCGGTTTATGCATCAATTTGGTTTGATTGGTTCTTTCCGCCCAGACCGTTTCGATGTATTACCTCGTAAGTGTAGTGCGGCCGGAGAAGGTAGGGGAAATCAGGTAGGCCTATGGTTTGTTCAATTCATGCTTTATTACAACTCAAGGTCACCCAAAAAACTAGTTCTATGAAATAAAAGGAAATATTCCAAGAAAAAATAAATATACCGGGAAAAGTTTGTAAGCCCTAGCTCACTGGCTTAGAGGGACTACGCTCCTGTGGGTTATTAAATATTTAAATACCACTGAGTTGTAACCTTTATGAGGAAAAGTTTGAAATGCGGTTAATTCTAGAGAAAAAGGTTCTTAGAGCTCTTCATGGGTGATCAAAGGTATACGTTAAATCCCCAGACATGCAGTTCGGAATCCCTTGCAAGTGATCTGAAATATTCGGATGCTACTAGTACTCGACCTCGGCTAATGAGATTGACAGCATTGCCAAGATACAATACATCAAAAGCCGACGAGAAGTTAACGTTAACTGGCATGAGATCTGTCAAAATATAAAGATAGCTGAGAAATGGCCTACATTTTAACTGGTATATAGCTGAGAATCCAACATTCCCAAGCAGACCCTCAATTAGAGATTGATAGTTTGTACGAGTGTGCACATCAGAATTTTTAGAAATTAAAAAAAAAAAACAGCAGTTATTTTTTCACAAGCACAATTATTCCGACTGGCTTCGAGAAAAAAAGACAGCCTGTCAGACTTCACGGCAAATGAAGCAACCCACTGGCGCTGCTTTGCTCGTCTTGGCGTTGAAAATTGATGAAGTCGAGGTTTCGTTATTGAAAAGGCTCAGTTTCAAATCTACCCTAGCTACCATCCTTTAATGCTTGAGGTTAAATTTGTTCAGTGATAAGGTTCGTCAATGTTCATCGTTTTCAGTCGTTTTTTGACGATTTCCAATTCTAAGAAACAACACCGCCTTGAGGAAGACTCGAAACCTCCGACAGGCGTGCAGCCGCGTTTTTTTTTCGGCGCGAAACTGTTAGCGATACAATTATTTTTTTAGCTAGAGATCGAATTTGGGATAAATTGTTCTGTTCTCAGCCAATCAGAGGCGAGTGTTTACAGGAGTATTATAAACATTGTAACACTTATATGTACCTGTGATGCATGCCAAGATTTCACTGAATCCAAGCAATATAAACTGTGGGGCTTGCCATAAAATACTCATACTTGAAGCATTGCGACTTTCATCAAAAACGATTTGTGGATTAATTTCACCATCTTCCCAGATACTCCTTCTTTCCATTTCAACCACTCCAGCTGCAATCATAGACGCTGCTGCTAACAGCATTCCAACACCAATGCGTCTCAGTGGAGTGAGGTTGATACCGCAGTACGATAGAAGAGGGTAGACAACGTGATCCATGATGGGAATAAGAATGAGAATAGCAAAAATGTCGAACACTGACAAGGAAGCTGCTGGCACACTGAAACTTTTAATTTGTAAGTTCATGTAGGTAGCTTGAATAAGGAATGTTGTCGACATCTGCGAGGTAAATAATAAAATGTATTATTATATGGCAAGGAAAATCCGAGCGTTCTGACTGTTTTTTGCTTGGTCGGGATTTTGCCATACGGATCGTTCCCATAGAAACGGTCCTAAGCCGCGTATTTTTTTCTAAAGTTGGATAATTTAAAACATTGAACTAGAACTACAGAAAGAAAACATATAAAAATACTCATAACATATAAAAATACTCTAATTTAAAGAAAAAATGTTTTCAAAATCGTGATAGCTTGTTCTATGTGAGTTGTTCGCGACATCAAAACCTCTAAATTCAAGGTATCGAAAGCGCATGACCCAAGTGCCGTATAATAAACTACTTACTAACCTTAGCTTGCTAGAGCGGTACTGGGGAATATTGGCCCTTGACCTCGGGCCAATATTCCCCAGTACGCTCACGCTCGGTTAGAAAGAGGTTATTATTTTTAAGGGACACTGTCACGGTGTTTTGGCGTCATTTTAAAATGCTTGCTGAACTATGTTCTTGCATCAATGGAAGCTCAAAAATAATTGGGTAGTTTTGTTACCTAGGACTAAATCATTGCACTGAAACTGTTTATTGCCGGCTATCACTTAGGATTGCAAGGATGGAAGTGGACTGAAAGTTGAAAAAAAGCTAGCCAGTTTTTTTTTTTTTCAAATTCTGGAGCCATTCCTTGAAAATATCGCCAGAAATTCATTATGGTTTGCTAACTGAGCCACAATTGTTTGATATCTTCCTGTTTGTCCATAAGGAGCATTTTGATCAAAAGTAAAGGTACCAGGTAATGGTTTAAGCAATGAATGAAGCTCTAAACAGCGAAACCCCTGTGACAGTGCCCCTTTGAAATGATCGTGATCATTCATATTGATGCTTCTTCCATCCAATAAGTTTGGTATTTATGAACAAAAAAAACTAATTTCTGCACATTAAATATTATTCAAGCTGTTTGCAATGGAGCCTCGTTAAACTGGTTACCAATAGGCCGTCTTCAAGGTTAAGTCTTCGTCGAGCCTAGTGGCCCATCAGGCCGGAGCTTATTCTGTAGCATGAGGCGACTAGGAGTATTTCTACTCACCCGTGGATGGGATCACAGATTTAGGGACCGGTCATTATTTATCGCCTAGGGGGGTCGGAGGATTTAGGGGGGGAACTGAAGGGGGATCAGCCATAATTGACAGGCATAAAAGGGGTACCACATAAAATTGTGATGATTTCAGATGTGGGGATCACCATAAATTACAGTGTATAAAATCAATACCAATTTATTTTATATTTATAACTAGTGTATTCTTCTCTTTTTGATACAGATATGTATTTTTATTTCATGCTTTGGCCTCCATTCTTATCCAAGGTAGCGTTCCTTTTAGCCAATCCAGTTTCGGATATAGTGAGTCCAGATCGTTTAAATTTTCGTTTCAGCTGGAACGAAAATCTAAAAATAGATTACGTAGCAACGCCCAGGGGCCTGGGAACCATTTGTTTTCAAAACAAACATGGCCGGCTTAATTTGCCGAACTCGCATTTTTCTCAAATGGAACGAAAATCTGAAACCAGTTTCAGTTACCAATCCGAACGATCCACGTTCGGAGGTGCATTGTTTGGATTGCAATCTAAGATTGGTTTCGCCATAAATGGAACGGGAAATCTAATTTTCGATCGCAAAATCCGGTTTTAGATTGGTTAAAAGGAACGCTACCCAAGTCTAAAATGAAATCGAAGATTCGCGTGAAGATCTGACAGAATTCGAATTTAAGAAAATGATCCCCCTGTGCTAGAATAATAATAAATAATAATTTAACTACTTGATAAAGCGCCCTTTAGCATCAAGAGTACAGTGAGTGACCCCCGGATTTAATTATTATTTTTCAATTCTGTTAACCTTGATAAATATCGTTGGGCTTCAGCAAGAAACAAAACGCAACTACCAGGTGCAGCATACTTCAGAAAGATCGAATCGTTTATGGCAGACAGGTGAAGGCTATTCGGTGCCACTATTATCGACAAGAGACTGTGGACCCGGGCGATCTGTCAAGTGACGAAGAAGAGTCAGAGGAGGAAGAATCCGAAAATGAGGAGGACGAGAGTGAGAATGACTTTGATTTTGTGGATTTGGATAAAGAGAGCAGTCCCCTGCAATTACGTTCATACCGGATGAACAAACTAGTGCAGTATATGTTCAAGCTCCCGGATACCGTAAGTACCTTCAGGTGATAAATACACTTCACATAATTAACACTGACAAAAAGTCCTCCGACCCCCCCTAGGGGATAAGTAATGACCGGTCCCTTATCCCCCCAGCATTAAATTTAATTAAAACTACAAGATAGGTATTACGGCAAGGGACACTTTTAATGGGCCAATATTTTGATTAGCTCAACTAGTCTTCTTCAGGGCCAGTGCTATTTAAAAAATAACGGTTTCTGGGATTTAAATTACAACGTAAACAAGAAGTTACTAATATGAGGGCACGAGTATTTTTCACCGAATTTTTATATCGAGTAAAATATGGTACCAGCCTTCGGCTGAAAACCAAAGTAGAAATGATATAATAAGAGCGGAAATAAATGCATAGAAAGAAAAGTGAGTAAGAGAAAGCAAAGCTTTTCTTGAAAGATTAGGAGCCCAAATATTATTCCTGAAAAATTAATGCTTTGGTTTTGTAAAATTAATAACACATATAAAATGAAAATGAATGTAAATGGAGCTGAAGTAAGCAAAACTTTCAGTTCAGGCAATGCTCCAATTAGAACAAGTCTGATAAGCATATTTACTTGTTCTGCAGAAGATATCTCAACAAGTCCAATTCAACTCGTTGATATAGATGAAATTGTACCACCACTAGCAAATAAGACAGAAGCAGTATCAGCAATGATTTTCCTTTTTCTGTATTTCTTATGAGCCATCATATAACACCAACTCTTTTCATGATATGACTTATAATAAGATTTCAATTCTTCGGCTTCTTCTTCACTCAATTTTTCGGAGATGTGATTCAAGTCAATTATTTCCATTATACAAAATATATAATTATGGTAGATAATATCTTATTATTCCACATAAAGTCCATTATAGATTTCATTGAGTAGAACTTGATGGTGCCTTAAATCATCTATATCAAAGAATTTATCTGATGATATTGCTATTTTTTCAGTTTTATAATTCAAGTTTCCAAAATATATTGTTCTAATTGGAGCATTGCCTGAACTGAAAGTTTTGCTTACTTCAGCTCCATTTACATTCATTTTCATTTTATATGTGTTATTAATTTTACAAAACCAAAGCATTAATTTTTCAACAGTATAACTACCAACGAATGATGAAAATGCATATGTTTTACCTTTATAAATAACTAATTGGTTTGAGGTGTTTATGAAAAAGTAAAATATTAGATTTTCAGATGCATCAAGAAAGCAAATGGTAGAATATTTATTTTCATGTTTAAAGACAATAACAAAAGTAAATTTATTTGCATCCATATTAATATTAATCTTAGCATTTTTCACATCCATTCCTTTTGGTCCAAAATAGTAGCTAATAAAATAATATGGCTGGGCAATGTCTCAAAAATTACCTCTAGGAAAATTCCGTTGGATAAATCCAAAGAGAAATGTGGAAGAATTATTTAAGACTAAGAGAAGAGGGTATTTTTTAGAAGTTGATTTAGAATATCCAAAGAAACTTCATAATTTACACAATGACTATACTTTAGCTCCTGAGAAAATGAGAATTAGCGAAGATATAATTTCACCTTATAATAAAGAACTGCTCTCTAAGCTCAATGAAAAATTTTATTCTTCTGAAAAATTAGTTGCAAATCTCTTCTCTAAGAAAAATTACATTTTACATTATCATAATTTGAAATTATATTTAGAATTAGGAATGAAATTAAAGAAAGTTCATAGAATTCTAGAATTTAAAGAAAAGGCATTTCTAAAGAAGTATATTGACCTTAATACTGAGAAGAGAAAAGAAAGTGAAAGTGAATTTGAGAAGGAATTATTTAAGCTAGCTAATAATTACATTTATGGTAAAACAATTGAAAATTTAAGAAAGAGAATGAATGGTAAATTGATAACTAATGAACGAAAATTATTTAAGTGGGTAAGTAAGCCAGATTTTACTTCTTCTAAAATATTTTCAGAAACTTTAGTTGCCATACATAGAAAGAAGAAAAGACTATTCTTGAACAAGCCATATTTTTTTGGAATGTCAATTCTAGAATTAAGTAAAATTTTTATTTATAATTTTCATTACAATTTCATTTTGAAAAAATATCCTGGAGCTAAATTACTCTTTACTGATACAGATTCTCTTATGTATGAAATAGAGAGTGAAGATATTTATAAAGATTTGAAAGAAAATGAAGATATGTTTGACTTTTCTAATTATTCTAAAGAATCTGAATTCTATTCTGAAAAGAATAAAAAAGTCATTGGTAAGATGAAAGATGAAACTGCTGGAATACCCATCAGAGAATTTATTGGTCTCAAGTCAAAAATGTACTCATTTCTTTTAGACAATTCTGAAGAAATAAAAAAAGCCAAAGGTATATCTAAGAGTGTCATAGAAAAAGAAATCAGTCAAGATATTTCCAGAGACGTATTATCAATGAAAGAACAATTATCTCATAAAATTAATTTGATAAAAATAAAGAATCATGAGATATTAAGTATTCAATTGAACAAGATGTCATTGAATTCCTATGATGATAGGAGATACATTCTCAAAGATGGTATTACAACTCTAGCTTATGGAAATAAAAAAAAATATCTTTTCCTAATATATGGATACTAAATCGAAGTTCGTTTAATTTCTTTTTAGGAAGATTTCTTCGATTAAGAGATGCCTTTAGAAAAAAGAGTGTATCCTAAGGAGAAATTCCCGACAGATGAAGATTTATAAGTTCTTCAAAATAATTATAAAATTGACAATAAAAAAACCTTATGAAAATATATTTTGCTATATTTATAATAATTTGATTTGTCTTTCAGTGAGTCAAGGTATTTAGTAGAAATACAAAAAAAAATTAAGACTTAGGTTCCAAGAAAAAGAAAGTATGAAGAAAGATAAAAAAAAGATAAAAAAAAATATTGTAATTACAGTATCACATTTTTTTGTGTAAGGCGGCTTACTTTCACTCTGTAAAATAAAATTGATAATTGAATTACCAATTTTATTAAATATATTTTTATAAAAGAAAATATTTAATAATTTACAAATTTATTTATTTGAGAAGAGTTCTTATTGATTTATAAGGGAAAGTCTTTTTCCAAATCCGTTCGTATTTTTGCGTAGGTTCTTAGTGAGATAGAGAGTGAAGAGATACTTCTCATCTCTCTCGAGATATTCTAGTATATTATAAAAGATAAAGTATATCTTAATAAAACGACGTCTCCTTGGATAATACTTTTTAAAATTATTTAAAAGATGAAAGAAATGGTCAAAGACTGGAGATGGAATGTAAGTATGAGTTTTTTGTAATCTATCAATGAAGATGGAACGAATGTATTGTCTTCTATAATATTTTGACTTCCTCTTGCGTTTTGAGAGCATATTTATTTCCTCTGAGTATTCATTCACAAATTCATAATCTTTAATTTGTCCACATTTCTGACAAACATAAGTATCGAAAGAAAGACATATATCCATTTCAGGACAGCATTTGTAATCCTCACTCTTTTCTTCTTTTTCAGAAAAGAATAATTTGAGAAGCTGATATGATTTTTTTTTCACAATCTTCCATAATTATAGTTGTGAATTGTTTTTAAATGAACTTGTAACTAAATCGATAATTTATTTAATTATACAAAGAAAAAAGAAAGAAGAAGATATCATATAGAAGAAAATAATATAGCAATTTTACAAGACATATAATTATATGAATTTGATTTTTTTAAATAATAAAGTCCTAATTAATGTCTCTTAATTATTTTCACCAGAAAGGACATTAATTAGGACTTTAACAGAAAATGGCCTTGGAAGTATTCTAGAATGGCTAAAATAGCTCATAGATAAGAAAGTCCTAATTAATGTCTCTTAATTATTTTCATCCTCAGATTTATTAGTCTATTATATATATATATTGTATTATGTATTATTTCTTTTTATAAGAAATTTTTGAAATGTTATATAAATTATAGATAATGAATATAATTACCGAGACATTAATTAGGACTTTCTTATCTATGAGGTATTTGAGCCATTCTAGAGTACCTCCAAGGCCATTTTCTGTGAAAGTCCTAAAGGACATTAATTAGGACTATTATTTTATCATGATCTTTATCAAATAAATTAAAATTGAGAGATGAAACTATAAAAGGAACCACTCTAGATTGAAAATAGGACTAGGACTTTTTACTTGGAGAAGACAAAGACATAGTTTTCTTTTTTTATATAATTATATATTTTGTTTTTAATTTTATAATATCATTTATAGAGAAAGAGAAAGGAGGAAAGGCACTTTTCATTTTAATGAATTAATACTTAATATCACGCTCATTTTTTTGTCTTTATAAAAGACGAAATCTCAGCATATCTTTTCATTCTAGAAATTTCATGAATTTTCGAGGAAATAATTTCATAAAATAAGGCTCATTTTTTTAGAATTCATTTTTGTATTAATAAAAGAATATATCTCTTCATTTTTTTTTTCATTCTAGAAATTTCATGAATTTTTGCTCTTTTAATTTTTTCTTTTAATTTTTTCCGCTCTTATTATATCATTTCTATTTTGGTTTTCAGCCGAAGGCTGGTACCATATTTTACTCGATATAAAAATGCGGTTTAAAATGCTCGTGCCCTCATATTAGTAACTACTTAAACAAAAGAAGGTAATGGTTAACAAGTGCCCATGACAAATGTTTGTAACAGTAAACACGACAATAAAGAGAAAAATGCGAATAAAAAGCGAAATATCTGAAAGATACCATAAAAATGGATATGTAGAAACGGCTATGGGATAGTATAATATAATGTGTTTAGTGAATAATATATTGTGAAACATTGTCAGTGTTCGTTTCCTCGATTTAAAGGACAGGCTCGTAGCCAGTTTTTTTTTTTTCACGAGGGTGCGATCTCATGAGGACAGGAACAAAAAACAAAACAAAAAAAAATCAAAAAAATTCAAAACTTCACCAGACTTTCAGCTTTGATTTCTGGACATCCCGCCCAGAAATCAATTTGAATGATTTGCAATCCACTTCCATCCTTGTTATTATGTACTACTTCCCCAAAAGGACAAGTTCTATCTCGTTCTGTGGAATCTTTTTATCAAATTTATTCGTGAATTTGGTGGCATTTGGCGAAATAATATGGAAATTAGAGCTAAACTCACTTCCTTCCTTGTCCCTCCACCCGTTTTCCCGTGAAACAAAGAAGCTAAATAATAATAATAATAAAAATATTAAGAGACACCAACCTGTCCGTAAATTGTCCAGAAACAGATAAACAGAATGAAAATACCAATAACCCTCAACAGTCCTTTCACATCTTCAACCTGCACCTCAGTGAACTTCCCTCCAAATCTGCTCTTTGCTCCTTCCAGCCAGGTACCAGCATTCTGCTTCCAATTTCGTATTGCTTCACAGATTATGTTTGCAGTTTCTGTGAGTTGGCTGCCCTTTGGTGGCTTGGTTAAGTATTTGTTACGTGCAGCAAGAAACACAGTTACAGAAAGAAACATTGTACAAACTGTGATGCAATAGCCTTGAAAGACGTCCTGCTCTTGGACTGCTACGACCACTGTAACGGCTAGTAAAGATCCAAGGTTGATAAACCAGTAAAACCAGTTAAAGAATGTCTGGACAGCTCTAGGCCCATCACTTTGAACTTGATCTGCACCAAATGGCGCCACATTGGCCTTGATTCCTCCAGTGCCAAATGCAATCATCGCTAAGGCCAACGCAAAGTACACCAATCTCATTGTTTTATGGTGAATGTAATTGACGTGGAAGGTATCTTTGAACATTTCATCTTTGATGGAAACTGCAGCCAGTAGCATAGTTCCAACAAGGTACAATAAAGAGCTTGCATAAATGGTGTTGAACCGACCTATGTAAGCGTCTGCCAGCCATCCTCCAAGTAAAGGAACGAAATAACACGTTCCTGAAGGAAACGAAACAATACAGAAGCATTAATGCAAAATAAAAGTGAATGATCATCCACAATCATAACAAGAATGAATATTTTTAAAGGTTCTTAACAATTTGTGAAACAAAACGCAACTTAGCCTGCGTGGCAGGCGTCCAAAGGGGAGGGAGATGGGGTAAAAAAACCAGCACCCCCTCGCCTCGCGCGCTGGTTTTTCCCCCATCTCCCTCCCCTTCGGACGCCTCCCACGCAGGCTAACTTTCATCAAGCTCACCAAAGGTAGTAAGACAACGATGACAATGTTTTCCTCACGTTCAGACTCCAACTATGAAAACAGTTCAGGAAATAAAAACAATTTCCAATTTCTTTGGTATCTCGCAGATTTTTCCAAACGTTGACTCCACACGGGAGTCGATATGTTCACGCGTTCTACTTTGCACCACGCACGACACGCGAGTTTAGTTCTGGAGTTTTATGAGGTTAATTTTGATTGGTCAAAAAAGCTTGACGTCATGGAAATGAAATCCTGGCTCGGTTTCGCAGACGGTATTTACAGGCGGCGTGAAACAAAAGCCGGAAATCCGTCTGTGTTCGCAGGCTAATAGGTATCATGTTACATATCTCTACGAGATGTACAGTATCAGAGTCTTACTTTTTGCCAAAAACAAGTTACAAACTTTGGCGCAAAGTTACAAAAGTTTACTTGTAATTAAAATAAACGATTAACATCAAACACCGCGGTTAAAATTAAAAGCTGGCTTGACTAAAACTGAGAAACGATTTTTATATTGCCTGGATCCTCGTCACTGTCAGTTGACCGCGCGCATGACGCTTTAATCCAAGATATTCCCATATTACGCACGTAATTTAGTTTTTCCTTCGATTTCTTACTATCCGCCATTTTGGTTATTGGAGGAAAGAAGCTGGAGTGATTAGTCTGTGTGTTACAAAGCGAGAAAGAGTGTTGCACTGTTCACGATCTGCCTCGAAGACGCGAGCGCTTGTTTCGGCCGGACCAGCTTCATGGTTAAGCTATTTGCTGCTAAAACTTGAAGAGTAACCAACAGTTTTCACAGTAGCTAACTGAGTTACCGTACAATTTTTTGGTGTTAACAGATTTGTCAAAACCCTGTTTCTTTTGAGTTAATTTGCATTACCTGTTTTAAAAGCACCGGTATCTAGACTATTGTTAACCAGATGTGAAGTACATGTCTTTTAAAAATTTGAAATAATTTGAGTTTTAGCTCTTACAAAATTATTTGTGTTTGAAATTTCAATTATTACGTTTAACACCCCTTCAAGTTAGTTTTTCCCGAGTTCTTTGAAACCTTAAATTTTTGCTCTCCTCTTCTCGAAGTTTACAAGTCGATTCATATAACTGTAATACCTTGCTGCACGAAAGGAACTGAATAACAACAAAACAAAACAAAACAGTTTGTCTCATTTATTCACACTGCATCAAATTTGAATGAAATCCCACACAAGTACGCATTGCGGACCTACTTTTGGAACAATGGAGTACTTTCTTGATCCAAAATTTCAGAATATTTTAAGAAAGAATATTCTCCCTAGCACGATTGTGTCTCGCTCTTTGTAGTTGACGAGTGTCACACGGTAGAGACACGGTAAGATTTAGTTTAAGTCTTATTATTACTAGAGGTAATCAAAGATTAGGAGTGCGTTCAACGATTTCGATTCACTTGGCTTCATTTCGATTTGGTTTCCAGAAATTCAAGCTTTCTTTAATACTGAAATCAACATTTTAAAAATCATTATGAAACTCTTAACATAACTGTGGTTGATGAACATGATTTTTCCGATTTATTCATACAAATACAATATTTGGAGCTTTTTGCATTGCGTGACACCGCTATTCATAAATAACAAAGTTGCAGTCAGTGTTTCGAAAACCGCAGACTGTATATGACAAATATCATTTCTTTGTCGCCCAACAAATGTAAACAATTTCACGCAGCAAACGCACATGCAAGCTAAAATGCAAACATAAAATTCACGATTACAAACATTGTCACGGCACCGATCGAAATCTGCTGTTATATATTCGCACCAGGAGTTGTACAATCTTCGCTACAAGGTTCTTCTTGGATAACAATAAGGCTGATTTGAACAGTAGAGCGTCACAACACTACGCGGACAGAAGTTGAATCTCCAATGAAAAGCAGCCGAGTTTTATAATGAGATCAGTGGGTTGCTTGGGCGAATTGCAGCATCTGTTTCCTAGAAAGTAGGCAGGCTTCTGATGTTGTGATAAGTAGCTTCAATCATCTTTGCCAGTGATAGCCCACATAAATCAATACAACTGCGAAAAAAGTTACACAAAATCGAAAAACACTCGAAGGGACTCGAAAACAACGTATACAACGCAACTTACCTGAGAACACTCCGAACAAAAGAAGAAGCACAGTCCAGAATTCGACAACAATTCGCAAAAGCACAGTCAAGAACTCAACAATCTACCAAGACGCGAAACAAGAACGTGAAACTCGACTCCGCCAGAAACGAAGCACAGCTACGAAGCACATAGTCGACGGAAATGACGTCATTCGCCCCTGAAGAATTTTTAGGGTGGCCAAATTGGTGTGATACGTGAATCGCCCAAAAAATCTCGATTTCGACAGCATTAGGAAGGCGTTCTGTCGAACGCAAAAATACCCTGTCTTAAAACGAATACTTATGAATACGGTATTCACTGTTGGTTTGATATCATAGTGATAAATCCTATCGACCGCGACTGTTTTATTGTTGTTAGTTCATACCGAGCATGCATTATTCCTCTGGTTCACAGCCATGGAGCACTTGAAAGATCATCTTTCATCGACTGTTCACAGCCCACTAGGTTTTCGTATTTTTCCTCCATCATTCGTGTTGATAAATTGTGTAGGCTTTGTCTCAGACATCCACAACACGGAAGATTCGTGTTCATGTTTCACGTGTTGTTGTTTTGCCAACTGATACTTGAGCCAATTAAACAAACCATTTACCGCTCAAATCGTATTGGCCGGATTTTATTAATAGGTCAAGGGGCGTAGCTGATAACAACAAGGCGATAACAGGGTGAGGAGTCTAATAAGGCCACTTTTTAAGAAAGATGCCCACAGCCGTTCTATTTTTTCTTTCGCTCGCTAACCGCCTCCACCCCCTAGCGCTTCGTTCGTTGTGTTTTTGCTCGCGCGCGTTCTTTTGCGTTGAAAAAAATAGAGCGGCTGTGAACAGTCTATCTGGACCTCTAGAACTCTGCAAATACACCAACATCACAACCCATGAGTTACTAAACCAGTTCTTTGTCTTATTCTCGATCACTGAATATACGATTGGATTGTGGTGTGAGTCTTTCGCGCCCATTTTAAGTGTGACGGTATCTTTCGGTCAAAGACATCGATGACCGCAACCTCGTTCCCAGGGTCTCTCTCTTCCCGCCAGTGACCAATGCGAGTTTCCTCAAAGACCTCGATGAGAAATGCGATTTTCCATTTTGATTACTCTAGATCGAATGGATTTTGATGCGATTTTTCAAAATAAGCTTAAATTTATCAGAAAGCTATACGCACTTTACAACTTTGGTCGTGGCCAAAGACTTCGCTACCATATCATTTGCGTGTTTATTCGACCCCCAGCGAAGTTTCGGCAAGCCTTTGCGCACTATTAGGCAATCCTTTGCGAGCCGTGTTCTCAAAAATCGAGAGTTTTTCAGCCATGGCGAAATTTTCCTCCCTGTAGGTGGGAGTTACAGGGTGACTCTTCGGATTTTGGCCGCCTGGGCCAAAGCCCTGTGGAGGCAACAAATGAAATATCGGGAATGTTTTCTACCAGAAAGTGTTCAAATATTTTTGAGCTTTCAAAATTTCATGAATTTTCCAGAACGTTTCACAGTTTATCAAAACCTAAATTTTACCATTTTTCTGGACATTTTAAAAAAGTTTTTTATTGTGGGTACTTTTTTTCGAATAAAAGAAACTGCCTAACTTTCTTGAACGTTATTTTGTGCAGCCAAAATCATTCTCTGTGGCTCGCCGCGCTCCTCCTCCATGACCTATGATTAAATGGTTGGTTAGAGACACCCCCCCCCCCCCCATTTTGACTCCGCGATTCATAAAGGTAACGAATAAATCTATTTATTTTCTACTTTTGCAACAGAGTATTTCTATTGATCTGCATTTTATTGCAATTTTATTTCAAGCCACCCCCCCCCCCCCTCCCTAAAATATTCCTATATCCGCCACTGGTTACTTTCCAACTTTAAATTTGCTGTTGCCCTACACCTGGGTGAAAAAGGCACTATAAGAGATAAGGCGGCGGTCTAACTGAAAGCCGTCTTTCCGTGATTTTAAATGGTTTAGGCTGCATTCATTATGTATGCTACAGGGGGGGGGCAGAGGATTTTTTTTTCAGCGGCTCGGTTTTTTATATCCCCCCCAAGGTCCATACAAATTTTCAGAACCCCCCCCCCAAGCAATCAGCCGAAAAATGAATACCCCCCCCTCCCCCCTCACAAGAAATATCAAAATAAATATCTGTATAATAGTAAGAGACATGTTTAATAAGAACATCAAGAGAGCTTTGACTGTTTATGTCATACCTATGCCAGCCAGTTTAAGTAGCGCGAATTAGGTATAGATAGCCTGCCAGCTCGTGTACGAGTACTACCAGGAGTATTGACAGGAACCTCCGTTTCACTGTCACTCTCGTCGACAAAAGCAACAACCTCATCATCATCATTTTATGGTCATATCTTTTTCTTTTTCAACCTTAATGGCTTAATTATTTGTTGTCTTGATAAGTGGCAGATATAGCAGGGGGTGCATGTGGACCCCTTTCAAACTGGTACAGAAAATTCATTGAACATTTAAGTGCATATTTGTTTTTCAATTTCATAAAACTGTACACTGAATTACATTGTTTTCTTTTGCATTCGTTGATTTAATAAAGTTGCGCTGCTTAGACTGAGGTTGCATTAAATATTTCCATTTTAGATGTTTTACTTTCTATACTGTATCGAAACATTACATCTACAGGCCAGGCACACTACTTGAAAAACTTCAAAATAGGTGCTAATAATATATAGTCTCTCAGAATAATAGAGGTACCCTTGTTGCTTACAATCCTTGAAAGAAGCTGCTGTACTTATCTTTTCTTTTCTCACTTTTTAAAACCATTACAAAAGCTAGACAGAATCTTGCAAAAAATAAGCATCCCCCCAGGAGATATTTAAACAATTTTCATATCCCCCTTTTTTTGCTCTAAAAATTTGAGATCCCCCCCTAAAATCCTCTGCCCCCCCTGTAGGATACATAATGAATGCAGCCTTAATGCAAATGTCTCGTTTGCGTTTCAAGGAATGCCAAAACCCTTCGCTCAAAACACTAAGCAATGTTTTGTGTTGTTTTTGGAAATTTTTGGATGATTTTTGGATTTATTTGGGAAGAGCGAGTTTTCTTAAAGGAGAAAATTCGGAAAAATAAGAAATAGTGAAATTTTGATGTTGTTTAAAAATTCGAATTTGAATTTTAAAATAGAATATGCACACGCGAACCGCTCAATCTATAGTCCAGCGCACTAACTACCAGGCCACCGCAGCTCGCAGCATACGAACCCTGCTGAAATGTTACTTGAAATTTTCTTTTGACTCTTTCTTTACTGTTCAAAATACTAATCTGCCTTTGAAAGTGGCGCCTCTACTATAGTTGAAATAGAGAAGTTACGAACAAACCTCTAAACAAGTAACTAATAGTTGATGGCCAAGGTGCAGGAAGATGTAACACACCACGGGAAAATAACAGTAGATTTGCTGTTATTCCATAGAACGTCAGACGCTCGCACATTTCTGTTACAAGAATACAGAGCGTGACAAGGAGCTTTCCGCCGCGCTTCATGTTGGGTTTGCCGGGCTCATCAGCATCTGAATGGCTACCATAATCATTTTTCTCTGAAATTAATGGAGAATTTTCATCTTCACTTGCCATGATGCCTGATGGGTTTGGTTGAACAAGAACACCAGTATTTCTATAAAGTTTAAAAAGAGTAGAAAACGCTTTAATATTACTTGTACACCACGGGGAACTCCCATGATACAAACTTAGAAGCCCGTTGTCGAAATATCTTTAATAATAATGATAATGACAATGAAAATGACAATGACAATGATAATGACAATGACAATGATAACGATAACGATAACGATAACGATAATGATACTGATAAACAATTATTCACCGAAGTGGAGATGAATATAAATATCCACCAATTTCACCGACACTGAGGTGAATAATTGTAAATCACATGATAAGTCAGGTGATCAAGTAAGCGAAGTGAAAAGAAACTGACGATAAAATAGTTGATCGTGTAGTTTGATCGTCCGGTTGAGGGTAGTCCTGAGAAGGACTGTTGTCGGTGACAGTGAGTGACGTTTCGACAACATGAGCGGAAGTCATCATCAGAGCCATGTGTTACCCCCGGGTTCAAACCATTTACTGTATTAAATCGTTGCATGCATGGTCTACATTAGTTTGAATCTGACGCTCTGATTTGAAAGAAAAAGTGCAGTTAAACAATTTTGTGCGATAGCCGGCGGTCAGGCCAGCCCAGCGCTTAAAATACCAGGGGGCTAAACGTCAACAAAGGTATCACCATACTGCCCTGGCACCTGGCTTTCAGCGCGTACCAAGTTGGGCACCAACGATGCAATCCCAGGGGGGGGGGGGGGGGGGGTGGTGGGGTGGGTAGAAAAGCTGAATTTTTAGTCTGAAAAGTGTTTATTTTCTTGGCAGGAAGGTCTTCATGGTCCCTGGGGCCAGGGTTAAGCACAGCCAGTGACAGCCTGCCACTCACAAGAGAGGTGGGTGTGCATGCTACCTGGTGACAGGTTGGCCGGGATTGATTGATTGGAAAAGCCTGTGTTTTTGCTGAAAACTTCCCAGGCCGGCCTGTTTGAGTTTGACACGGTTCTCATAAATCCAGTGATATATCTAGTTAATTAAATTAAAAAAAATTAAGATTACTTAAGTTTGTTCTAAGTTTGTTATTTTTGTCTTTTTTTTAACACTGGGAATTGGTCTATATTTTTTTGCTCAATTCAAACAAACCGAAAAAAAGCTAGGCCATCGTACTCGTGTTTGAGAAAATGACGATTTATGTCTCTGGCAAGTTTCAGACAGTAAGAAATGTGCGCGCGTTGAAGCGAAATTATGCGCAGTAAGGATGCGCAATGCAAAACTGGGGAATCACCTCAATATGAAATAATAGAAATATGAATACACTAAGATACTCCTTAAAATCATTAAGGAGTATAGGATACTTGTAGGAAAATTGAATTGATATGATGTTCAAAAGGACTTTCCCGTTTTATTCATTGTTAGAATAGATCGATGGGTTTGTATCCCCTACTCGTATCACCCATTCCAAGACATCACCGACCTAGCTAAATGGGTTGCTGTCGTATATGTTCGATTTCCGGACATAATCGAACAAAATCGAACAGTTGAATCCGATTATGTTCCATTAGCTCGATCAGCATAATCGAACTCACAAAAAAGTTCCGTGTTTGATTTTCTTCGATTGCCAAATGCAATCGAACTTAATCGAACGATTGTGTTCGATTAAAATTTTGTTAGATTTTATTCGATTAGTTTTGCCGGGGATATTTTGAGCGCAAGTTTGCGACATTTTTATGCAATAGCGTACTACTTCAGATGCTTACCTTTAGGAGCAAGAAAAAGCCTTCCTTGCCAAACAGTTTAACGGATTTGCAAAAAAGATTACTAAGACAAAGCTATAGACCAGATAGACTGACCGACACATGCGAGTCTCGTGTTGCAACTCGTGAGACTCACACCTGCGCCTGTTTGTCACGAAATGTCGCAACATCGCTTGTCACGAAAACGTTCGAACAACAATCACCAAGCCGATTTCAAATTTAAAAAGTAAGGAAAGTATTATACAATATCGAGTTGCTTTTTGTCTTTTTTTGTCGTCATCGTACTTACAATAATGTACACGTTATTTTAAAGTTTTCGATAACCCCGGGGGGACCACATGGTCTTTGCGTTTGTTTCGCGTGGAAGTGGAGGAGGCTAAAGTGGACTTTGAGTTGGAGTTTAATATGCTTACACTAGACTACGAGAAGTCCCTTTTTTCTTTGCATCCTAGACTTTCTGGAAAGTCCTTCGTCTTGTTTATTTCAGTTCCTGAAATTCATGAAGTCGACTTGTGGCAAGTCTATTTGTATCCAAGCATGAAGCGAATAAATATCGTCGCGCAAAATTTTGGGGCCAGAACTGAGAAGGCGAAGACGCGACCCAAAATATTGCGGGACCAAATTTGTTCGCTTCACTCCCAGCACACTAAGAAAAAAAAGGGACTTCTCGTTGTCTGTATGTTTACCCTTTCGTTTACATTGCGCCGAATTGAAACCGGACTATCCTTGTCTTAGCTCTCTTTGTAATTTCTCGCTCGCCCGCTTTCTTCGTTCGCTCTCGACTATTCGAGAGCCTTGAACAGGCTAGGAGTACAGCCCTTGCTTACACAAACACTTGGAAAACGGTTAATGCTTCAGAAACTGTGTCGTTTTCCATTCGGTTTCGTTGTCTTGAAAGTGTGTCGACTGGAAAACGTAGCTTATAGTGCGGTTTGTTGCCAAATTTTCAAATAGTCCCGCGCATGAGTGAATGGTTATTTTGCAGATGGATAAAATAACTACTAAACTAAATAATAAAAGACACCGTGTTAAGAGGAGTCAATACAATATCTGCTTGTTTAGTGAAAGAAAACGCGAGTTTACATAGGCCGTGTTACGGATGTCACGCAAAAATGCAATTTTTATTTAAAACAAAAGTTCAACTCCATAAAACGATTTATCGTACCGATTTTAGTAGACCTACGAAGTTTGACATCAATCGGTTACAAACTCTCGGAAATATGAGAACGCGAAAACGCCAAAATTTACAAAGAAATGTATGGAAGGGGGCAAGGATTGCCCCTTTTCATACATTTCTTTCTGTGTATCCCCAGGTTAAAGCTGGCGCTGCGGTCTGTCCTGCCAAATGAAGGACTAGCTAAGCTTATATATGGCTAGATAGTGTATTTGATTCCAGTTTGTCAGATGACAGCGCGTTAGCCAGGGGATACACATATCACCGTGATCAACGTTCATCTGTGACTGTTTTTTTGTTTTTTATGCTATTGGTGTTTTTCACTGTCACGCTATCAAAAACTAAATTCAAAACAATTCAGCTAGAGAAGCTTAGAATTTTAGAGAGTGTAGACGATAACTAAATAAAAAAAATAATCCAAGTCTCAGACCTGTGCGGTGTCCAGTTCGTCAGTTATTTGCCAAAACGTTTTACCTAAATTTAAGCCTAGTGTGAAGACGCCATATTTGTGTCCTTCAGAAGTTGTTTTTTTGTACTTAGAATTTACGGCGCTCGGCTTGTTTGTAATGGACTGAAATTTCCCCGTTATCCATCTGTCCCCAAGCGATGTAACCTTTCTCCCAAATATCACCCAGCCTGAACATATGTCCGTCAGGATAAAAATATCCAAAACGACCCCTTCCGTTCAGGTCAGACTGTTACTATAGGTACCACTAACCAGTCAATCTGCCCTGTTAAGGCGATGAAAACTTATCTGTCCTTCCGGGGAACTACCACCGGTCCACTTTTTCAGTATTTGTCGGGGTCCCCCCTCACAAAAGCGGGACTCACCTCTGAAACTAGGCAGCTCCTATCAATGTCGGGTCTTCAGCCCTCTCAATATGCTGGACATAGCTATAGGATTGGGGCAGCTACAACCTCTGCTTCTGTGGGCCTCCCCCCCCTGGCTTATCAAAACACTGGGACGGTGGAAATGGATATCGAAAATTTCATCATGTTGGTGCCCAGCTTGATGGGCACCAACATGGCGGCCGGAAAGCAAAGAAAACATCTGGCACTCACTTTTGCTATAAAAGCGACTGCTCTTTCCTCACGATCTAGTGTGTATCCTTCCTTTTTTCTTGAACTGTTTAAACTGCTAAAATTAGTTTCCAGCTCGATAATAATTCTCCTTTTGAGAAATGACGTCATTTTCTCAAAATACCTCACGGGTTGAAATTATAATAACAATTAGTACAGAAAATCGCACGACGAAGAATAAAAGCTTTGGACGTTATCCTCGTGCAATTTTCTTTACTTATTGTTATTATAATTTCAACCAAGCCTTGGAACAAGGAGAATTAATGGCGGCTATAAACTCTCGGAAATAAAAGTCTCAAAAACGTGACTTCTAAATTTTGTAGCGGGTTGAAATTTGGCAAGATATCTAGGACATTTGCATTTTGCACGAAAACATAAAAATATAAATATAAAGAATTTAACCATAGTAGTACTTTAAGGATTATAGGTAATGACGACAGAAACAGAAAGATGCTGTTCATTTCGTCAATTTGAAACATTACCTAACACGACTCGTGTAATATACAACATACCCAACGAGAAAATTTTCGAAATTGATTTTTCATTGCTCGAAGTGACTAATTGACAACTAAACGCGCTCAATATGGAAATTGAACAAGGCCCGCACAGGAAGATTTTTAGATTTTTCGTGGGGGACTGAAATTCTTGAGCCAAGTTTGGGGGTGGGGGTTTTTGGGTGCCTTTCTTTTCGGCATGAAAATAATAGATCTTTCTCGCTTGGGCGAGTTTTGTTTTCCCAATACAGACCATATGACATTCCCTAGAGAATTTTCCTTTGTCCATCCAAAAATTATTTATACATATACGTACAAATATTTGAAAATTTGAAAGCAGGAATCCTCAAAAGTATCATCACGTGGTATGCAATGGGGCAACAAACCGCCCAAGCGAAAAAGTACCTAACAGATCATAGTCTTTCTGACAATATTAATTAAACCAAACGATTTTCCATATGGGCTTCTTTGTTGGTTATCACCGAAGGATTAAATGTCACTGAACGACCACTTCCATACGCAATCAGGGGCGTAGCGTGGTTTTTCTGGCTAGGACACACGGAAGGAGAAGGCAATCGACCACTGAAGGCGCGAGTCACTGAGGGGGTCTGGGGTCATGCTCCCCTCAGAAAATTTTTTATGTTTTTTGGGCCTCGGAAATTTTCTAGGGGGAAGTTTCATAACTCAAAGCATGGAATAAACAAATATATATATTTCGTTAGATTTCCGAGGTACGCCATGCCACTGGTAATTCTTTGTTTTAGGTAGTTAAGGAAGCTCGCGCGAAAATTTTCTAACATTGGTTTTATCCTGAGACTTTCAACACTGTAAGATAATCAGATAATGAGCTACTTATGTCAGAAATGTCACCGACTTCGTTTTGGATATGACATGCCCGGAAGAAGACCCTACAGTGTTTGCAAATCCAAAAACGTTTCGATTAAATCTCTGAAGTGAAAGTGTCTCTGCCAAATGTTGTTTAAGTGGACCCATTAAGTGAATTTATTCAATTGGTGCGGTTCCTTAAAGAAAAAAAAATTCGCATATAGTGACCATATGACCACTCTCCTAACAGCCGCTGATAACTGATAACTGAAAACCTTTTAGACCGGCAGTTGCCGTCAGAGTTACCTGTTCCACAATGTAATAGGCCTTTTGCAACAGTTCGCCATGTGACCGATAATTTCTAAACTTTTAGCTACAGCTAAATGAATTTCAGAACTAGAAAGAGCATATTTGAAATAGCCTGAACAGGAACTTTCAGACCAATGCTATGTAAGGTTGAGATGTAATTACGATTTGAATATTGCAAAAATTAGGTTTTTTATGGAAGTGAGGAAGCTTTGCCCTCCAGAAACCTTTTCCGTTAGTAATGTCTCCAAAAGGAAGCTGCTGGCGTAGGAGGGGTAAAATATTAGGAAGAATGGAAAATTCTAGGCTCTTAAACCAAAAGGCAAAGATTTTATGGCTGTTTGAAAACTTGTAAAATTTACAAGGATTTGTATGGAAAACCGCTCGAGCGTGACTGGAAGGCAAAGCGTCTTCTTCCCATACAAATCCTTCTAATTTCTAACGTCCATAAAAATTCCTTCTTAAAGGATATAAATCTGAAAATTTGCAAGTAAGCTCATTTACAAATACTCGTTCCATTTCTGATAACATTATGCTTCACCAATGACTAAATCCGTGTGTTCTTGAAAAGCACGTCACGTGACCAACTGTTGCAAAAGGCCTATTTGGTTTTATCAACTGGGTTGATAATGTGAATTGGCCACCGTAAAGAGATTCGAGAGCTGACGTTTCGAGCGTTAGCCCTTCGTCGGAGCGAATCAAGGAATTGCGGGTCGTGTGTTGTTTATATAGAGAAAGATGGAGCTTCGCTATTGGTTGGTGCCTGGTAGCGTGAAAACAATGGAATAAATTAGTTGAATGAAAAGCGTTCGTTGATACCGTGAGGATTAAGAGTGCCGATTTGAAAAATCTATTACCTGTTGCACGTTCTCCTTGGTAACGTAAATAGCTTTTTCTCGACAGTTCTGTCTTTTTCAAATCTTAACACAACTTATTATTGGCGCTCACAAACAAAATGTGTTATGTTTTCAGTAATTTTGTTTCTTATTGTACTTTTTCATTTCTGACTTTCTCTTTTTATTCTTTGTTATTATTAACCCCCCCTCCCCCAGCCCCTCCCCGTGTGCGGTCCCTGTTGAAATATTTCCTTTGGAAAAAGGCGTAGCAAATAGGGTATAAGTATCCTTATACACTACAGGTACAGAAAAGAAGCACTTTTGTATTGAAGGAATAGACGGATTGTTGTTAATAGAGCGAAACCCCAAAAAAGAAATTTTGCTATTTCGTTGGTGATAAATAACCGTTCGCATTTTACGATTTTGATTTGCAATACCGATAATGCTTACTTGCCGGTGCTTCTTTCAAATGGAGTTGTGGGTGTCAGAAAATGTCGAGATTACACTCGACGCCGCGAAAATGACCACAAGCAACAAGGAGAAGATCGCATTCAAGTAACAACTATTCGACTTCATTTCATAAAACGTATTTGTATTTTCATTAAAAGCTGAAAAAGTTCTTCCAGTTTGTTATCGTGGATTCACCATAATAAAGACGCACCCGGCTAAGCTGTTTGCATTACAGCTTATTTTTACCGACGTAGAAAATCGTTATTGAAGGAGCTACGTCGCGATGTTTTGAGTCAGTTCTTCGACAACCTAAAATACCCTTAAAATGGTACTACGATGAAAAAATGTTGTTCTTGTTCTCTTTCGATTTTATATTTAGTAAGAATGCACCATGCCAATTATCGCGCCTCAATTTTCAAAATAAGCCCGTTTTTTGAACGATGATTTCTTTTTTAAACCGTCCGCCATTACCAGATTCGGCTGCAGTCGAGTTGCGTTAAGGGAGCTGGATCGAGAGGGAAAATGACGTCATCTACTCACTAGTTTATTTTTGCAATGTGTGAACCCAGCTGATTTTTTTTTCCTTTTATTTCTTTTATTTTCTAATAATTATTTTAACGAATTGGACATGCCTACAGGTAGCTAGCTAATCTAGGTGGGTCATGTCTTAACTAAAAAGAAAAAGGTAAGTATAGAAGTTAACAGAAATCAGGAAATTAACCAGAGAGAGTACGTATACAAGTTTATAGAAATCAAAAATCTGGAAGTTAACTAAAAAGAGTAGGTATAGAAACAAAAATACAACAATATTACAATTAAGACTATACTTGTTATTCTGAAAATACATAAAAACCTTAAGAAAATTTGACTTTTTGAATAACGTTTCGTATGTCAAGATAGGAGTCTTCAGAAGACAGAATATTGAAAAGTACTCTTTTAAGCCTTTAGAAGCAAGTTGCTGTTCTGCATACCAAATCAGCTGGGTTCACACAGTAAAAAAGTTAGCTAAAAAAAGTCAGGCTAAATTTTTCAAAGTGCACGAACGATGACGTAGAACTATCCGACATCATTTCACAACGCGTATTTGTATTTTCGTGGACTTAGCATGATAAAGATACACTTGACGGCATTTGATGGGAAGCTTTATACATTACAGCTAATTTTTACCGACGTAGAAAATCTTTTTCAAGATGTACAGTCATCATAATGGCGGTTTCCCTTTATCAAATATAATTCTTTGACATGCAGTCTAAAAGAAAACGTTAACTGCAGTAGACAATAAATCTTGGGTATTACAGCCCTGTAATGAAGTTTGTGCCATTAATTTTCGCAATTTTCTTCTGCGGGCCTTTAGTCCCGTGAAAACTAGTAACAACAAGGTAACACGAATTGATTGCTTACTGATCAACTTCAAGTGATCATGAATGTTTGACAATTTTAGATTCACTCCATTGGTAGGTCGCATCACTGTCAAACAGAAGATGGGTCGCCATCAGTCCGTTCAATACGTGTGCCCGAGTCTTTCACAACCCCCACGGTTCTTTTGCTGGGTACAACCTTGTATTTATATGAAGAAGCAATGTACAGGAACGCCAGAAAATTAAAAATCATCAGTCCAGCTAAGAGGAAAAAGAAATACTCCAAATGGCCTTGATTTAGGTCATCGCTTGGATACCAATCACTGTCGCTAGCTGATCGCACTATTAGAACGAGGAGAGTTGCCAGATAGTTTCCTAGACAACAAGGGACAAGAAAGATGCCCAATACAAGTCCTTTAAGAGCCACAGGAGCTTGCGTGTATGCAAACTCAAGTCCTATAGAAAAAATTGAACAAGGTTAGACATAAAGAGTGCACCTAACTTTGTAGTAATTCAGCAAGTCCAACAGTTTCCAAATGTAATGTAGGTTAGTTATTGAAATTATGTTTCTACGTTTTGTCTTTGGGTTTCTTTACACAGTTTAAAGATTGCGATGCCGTAAATCTCGTATCTAGGGGAGATTTTAACCAGTCTTTTCAATAGACCTTGTTATCGATACGGTAGCCATCTTGAAAAAAGAAATTTAAAGCCATATTATGAGCTGCCCAAGCGCAAACATTTGGGTCAAGCGCCATAAGTCATTAGCAAGTCCAGAAGTACGTCACAAAGAAAACAACAATAGCACAATAGACTTCACACAATTCAAGGACACAATAGTACATATATTGACTTGGTATATGGGTCATCACCCAAACATTTGTACTTGTTACAGTGCAACGAACTCAAACGGAGCCAACCAAAAATTTCATCCGATCAGCCAATCACACTGAAACGGGTTGATAATCAGATCTCTTGCAACGTTATTGTGGCTAGTCTACTCACGAACAAACTCTGCTGAATGACATCAAACTTGACACTAATGCTAAAACATTTGAGAGGAAAGCTTTTAAGTTTTTGAAAACTAAGGCCGAGCTCAGAATACATTGATTTTAAATTATATATTTATAAATTATATATTTATATCTTCACATAGTTTATTACTTGTAATTTTTATTGATACGTTTATAATTACGTATTTTCAATTTTTCGTTAGTTCATGATGAATGTAGCGCTACTCTCAAATTAAAATCCGGCCTCGTCAAAACACACGTTGTGCGGGTCGCAACGGCCCTGAAGCTGATTGGTTCACGTGATGAACTTAAACCAATTTGATTACGTTCAGACCGTTTGACGCAGGAAAACCATCAAGGTCCGTACGAGCGAACAGCAAGCTTTAAAGTTCAGTTTCACACGAAACGCATAGTTTTCAGAGAGAAAAATCAATCTACTTGTTATAAATGGGAGGAATACAAACAAAAAATTCGGATTTAGACCTGAAGATAGGCTAGAAGCAAAAGCACAGTACAGAAGAAACAAAGAAAGCAAGTTCTAGTCGTCTTTACAAGAAGCGAAACATCGTTCACTTGATTCCTATGGTCGAGCAAAATTAGATCGGCTGAAGTACTGTGGAAATTTTACACCGACGATCAACTGTAAAATGTAGTTCGTTAAATATTATGATTATCCATGAGTTCTTAACTCATTGGCGATTATTTTCAGAGACATCGTAGCTGTGTCTGCTAAGTTCTACACGTGTAAAAAACATATCGGTTCGGCTTTTAAAGTTATAACATTTTCAGCGCGAAGTAAGTTCTTACTTGTATTCTTGAAACTATTACTAAATTTGTTAGTTATCAGCATGTTATCTGGCATTGTATATTGATAATAATGATAATAAAATGACTTTTATCGGGAATATTGTTTATTTGCGCCCGCGTAGTGTCATTTGCGGCCGGAGCGCGAACAAAAAGTCACCTTATTATTATTATTATTGTTATTATTATTATTATTATTATTATTATTTTTATTATTATTATTATTATTATAATAATTAATCCGAGCTTGTTGACAGTTATTTTACTTGTTTGCACAAAGGATATCATTTTTCTAAAAAAATACTTCAATACAAAATTTTAGTATTGTGTTTTAAGATGAAGGTAAATAATATTGTAAATAGTATTGTAAATGATTGAATAAAGTTTTTTTAGTTATTATTATTATTATTAGAACCTCCTTTGCACTTTTGAGATCCGCATTAATCTGTCTCAGAGGAACTAGATCCGCTGTACGGAAATCATGGGACTTCCGTAATATTGATATAGAAATTGAGAACACTGAGGGCGCTATTTATTGATTTTTTTCTTTTTAAAGGGACACTTTATGTGTTTTAAAACAATTGTAAATAGGTTTCAGCCTACAGGATTATCCAGTTTTTATATTTTTATGTTTTCTTTGATGTGACATTCCTGCCTGTATTTTATGCGAACTAGAGAACCTTTCGGAAAAATGTTGACTCTAATAGATTTTGCTTTTGAAAAAAAATTTATTGTTGTTATTGTTGTTAGGGTTAGTTATTATTAATTAATTATTTTAAGATTGTAAATACTATTATAGATAATTGAATAAAGTGATTATTATTATTAAAAAAAAAAAATATTATTATTATTATTCATATTGTGATTAGCTGAAAAACGCTGGGTGTACCCGGTTGAGTTCGTTGCAATGAAACAGGACGAATCGTTTTTTTAATTTCTAAACAGTCCGATGTGCACTGTGCAATGTGATGACGAAATTCATGATAAATGATAGGACTTACGCGTACAAAGTTGCGTCTATTTGTTATTCTACCATAACTGCTTCTATTGTTCTGCTATTAGCCAATCAAAGGCGAGTATTTACAGGAGCAGTATTTTAAACATTGTAACACTTTTATATATACGTACCTGCGATGCATGCCAAGATTTCACTGGATCCAAGCAATATAAACTGTGGGGCTTGCCAGAAAATATTCATACTTGAAGCATTGCGACTTACATCAAACACTGTTTGCTCATTAAACCCACCATCTTCCCAGATTCTCCTTCGTTCAATTTCAACCACTCCGGCTACAATCATAGACGCTGCTGATAACAGCAGTCCAACACCAATGCGCCGCAGTGGAGTTAACCTGATGCCACAGCAACTGAGAAGAGGGTAGACAACACGATCCATGATGGGAACAAGAGTAAGAACAGAAACCATGGCGAATATTGACAAGGAAGCTGCTGGAACTATGAAGCTCTCTGACAGTTCTAAATTCATGTAGGTAGCTTGAATAAGGAATGAAGTCGGGATCTGACAGGGAAATAATAAAAGGTAACTTAAAAGGGATATTCTTAAAATTAAAATATCAAAATATTAAATATCAAAATATCAAAATATTAAATTCTACTATGATGAAATTTGGATGTCTCGAAACTAAGCCATTTTAAATCATTAAACAGTCGTCTGCATAAGAAGAAAATTGCCGCTTACTTTTTTTGAAATATCTTTTTTCGTTACAGAGATATTCAAGTTTTTAAAATATGCAAATTAGCTAAGCGATGACGTCATAGACTTGACCAAATTTTAATCAAGTAAATGAAGTAAACATATCTCACCCAGTTTGTATCAGAAATGTTTGATTCTTTGCATCATGACTCTACTAGGTGAGTTGTACAATATGCGATTTGTACAATATGCCATTTCATGAGTGCGTAACGGAATGACTTTAAAAAACATCGATCTCGGTGGTCAGAACACTGCAGTTTGGAGTTGGCGCCGCTTTTCCCGCCACATGTATCTTCGTAACTGAAATACACAATTTATGGAAATGAACATTTCCATGTGCTGAGTATTTGTCTTCTATTTCAGTGCGAACATATTTTCATGTCGTCGGCCGGGCATTGATTTGTATTATTAATTATTATATGGCCGTGTTTCACGTGGACTGGAAACTAGCGAATTCACGAATTTGATTGGCTAAAACGATATCAACCGGCATCGAGATCGGTTGTATTTTTGGGGTCGGAAAGTTACAAACAAAACAGGAACACATTTACTCTTTTTCTCTAAAAATACTAAATGGAAAATTAAAAAGGCTTGACAAGAATAAAACTAAAGATGTAGATACGGCCAAATTTTTGCAAATTTAAGTTCAGCTCATCGCCGTTCCCTAACAAAACGTCAGCGGGAACGAAGCAGTGTCGTTAACTTCAGAATATCCGTCCACTTTGATATGCGTCTTGATGCTGCTCCCACAGTGCCGCAGTCGGGTATTCTAAAGCTGCTCCCGCAGTCCCGCAGTCCTTCAGTCGTCATATACTTCATATAACCATGTACCGTCATCACGAAATATGCAGCAAACGAACAACCCATGAGCCGAAACAACACTAGTCTCCTTCGCAGCCGTTATTGCGTGACAACCCTAATAACGGCTACAAAGGAGACTAAAACAACACATGAATGTACCTCGTTCTTTAATCCATGAGCCGAAACAAGCGCTCTACACATGAATGAGGGTCCCCTATACCTCTTCTGAAAACAGTTTCACGCAAAAATAATTGGACTTTTCACGCTTCACGAAAAATTCGAGAAACAGTTCACGGAAAAAGGCAAGCAATCACGTTTCACGTTAAAATGCAAAGACTATAAAAAGTAAAAAAGTGTGCCACATAGAAATACAAATTCTTTTCACGTTTCGTAAGTCATTACAAAAAGGTATTTAAACATTTTACCTCACATTACTGAATGTGCCATCTTTTGGTAATTTCAGACTCCGTTCTTGTCGTCGTAAAAAAGCAACCAAAAGACATATGGACAGGCCGTGCGCTTTTTAAATCTAGTCGGTGTAGTTTACAAGCTTTAATGGCGCTAAAATCTACAAAAAAGTTAAAAATTATTCCCGCAAAAGTCATTGGTTCACAAATCACTCGTAAGTAAATGCATATTTCACGGATCACGAAAAAATAGAAAACCAGTTTCCCGAGGACGGGAAAATATAGATTCACGAATCACGGAAAAAATAAATCCTCATTCACGCTTCACGCAAAGCAAAAATGCCCATTCACGCGTCACGAAAAAAGTATGGGGACCCTCATGAATGTTCCTCGTTCTTTCATCCATGAGCCGAAACAAGCGTGCTACACATGAGTATACCTCGCTCTTTAATCCATCAGCCGAAACAAGCATTAGAACAAGTCATATTCGAAAATATACTTGATGTTTGTCAATTTAGTTGATGTTTCTCTGTTTTGTAAACAAATAAACCACGTCAGTCGTACATAAAAGCGTTTAGTTTTACTAGTATCAATATAATTATTCATCCACTTCCGGGGTGCGGGACTGCGGGAGCGGTAGTTTTACTAGAACCACTTTAATTATTCGTCCACTTCGGGAGTGCGGGACTGCGGGAGCGTAAGCCCACAATCGCTATTTATCTTCTCACTGCGGGACCAAGGGAGCCGTAAATTAATAATGCTCGAAAGTGGTCGGGTATTCTGAAGTTGCTCCAAGAAAATGTTAACTGAAGATGATGGTAGTGAAAGAGCAATAACTTTACCTTTTCTTTTTTCATCCAGAAAGCTTTCTCGCTAACTTGGAGTAAGCAGACAGTGTATTCCCGCGGGAGATAAAAACGCTTGATATTTGCATATTTCTAATCTACAAAAATTGATAATACAGAAAAGCAGCCAAACACAAATTGATATCTTTTCCTGCTCGAGATTCAGCATTAACCGTTCGTGACCTTGATGAATAATTCACAAGCAAATTAACTTCAAGACATTTAAAAAATGCTCATCTACTTGTTTTATGGCAAAAATTGGCAACGTCAACCGCATCTCGAAAGCGTCTGACAGCGTGCGTAAAATTCTCACGTACAAAGTGATCTCAGGCGTGGATCCCGGATGATATGACAGCTGTGTGATGTGCGCATGATTGTCGTTTCAATTGTCCCGGATATTAGTCTACTGCGCAGGCTTCGAGTCTTACATCAGAAAAAAATTTGGATTTTTTTTGCCCTACTGAAAGAATAGTGTGCTGCCTCGCTAACGTTCGCTAGCAATTATATCGTCTAAAATTGTAGTGCATAAACGGCAAGTTAAACGAAAAAGAAAAAGGTCTGTTTGGAATGGACAATCCGTTACGGAGTATTAAGGCCAGTTAACGTAACATGAACGAAACAGAGGCAGAGTACGTGGCCGAATGGTTAGAGCATTGAACTTGAAATCCGTGAGTCGCGGAATCAAGTCCCGTTCTGACCACTAGCTTGTGTTGTTCTCGGTAGCCCCGAGTTCAATTCCTCGGCCATTCTCGTCCCCATATCCCTTTTCGTTTCTCTTAGCCGGCAGGGCCTTGGCACGAAAAACGAAGGGCTCTGGAGACATACGATTTCCAGTCCGAGATTCTAGGACTTCCGACTTCATGTATATAGCATTGATGTTTCTACATGTTGTGTGTTGCAATAAGACGGCCGGCGAACATTTTGACTTCTGTTTAGGATTTCTTTGTTCTCAACAGCCAATAAAAAAATTCGAATTTTTTTAAAATCGCATGTTCCCAGAGCCCTTCGTTTTTCGTGCCAAGGTCCTGCCAGCTAAGAGAAACGAAAAGGGCTATGGGGACGAGAATGCTCCTCGGCTACACCTGTAAATAGCCAACCGGTCGACGTCTGCCTCCCGCCAGTTGGAATCCTTAACTCTGTTATGTTTATTTACAATATTTGTTTCTTTGTTTACATTAATTTACTGGGCCTGAGAAGCCCTATGTGGATTGGTAAACAAGAGATTATCGAAAGTGAGGAATGACCATAGCAGTGAATTTCCAATTTAAGAAATTGGAAAGAAGCCTGGAAGAAATTAGGGCGTCAACGAGATCCAGGACCTCCGCGAATACCAGTGCCATGCTCTACCAACTGAGTTATGAAGCCGCACATTGGGAGCGAGGTCAATTTATTGAGTTCATATTTTCCCGTAAAGAGTGAAATGATTTGAAGTATATTAGCTTCGTTGAGGCTTCTTCTTTCCAATTGCTTAAATTTATTGTAAATTCACAGCGATGATCATTCTTGACTTTCATTTACATCCACAGTTAAAATATGAATTATTTCATATACTTCACATTAAGAAAATATTATTGACTAGTTCACACTTTTCTCAGTTTTAGCTTTTTCCTTAAAAGGTTTTAGAACTATCGCGGCAAACACCTATCCGGGATAATAATCAACTAAAGAGACACCAACCTGAGCGTTAATTGTCCAGTAAAAGATAAACAGAATGAAAACAGCAATAACCCTCAACAGTCCCTTGACATTTTCAACCTGCGCCTCAGTGAACTTCCCTCCAAATCTACGCTTTGCTCCTTCCAGCCAGGTACCAGCATTTCGCTTCCGATTTCTTATCGCTTCCCAGATTATTTTTGCAGTTTCTGTGAGTTGGCTGCCACCTGGTGGCTTGGTTAAGTATTTGTTACGACCAAGAAGAAACACAATTATAGCAAGAAACATTGTACCAGCTGTGATGCAAGAGCCATAAAAGAAATTCGACTGCTGGACTTCCACGACCACTGTGAAGGCTACTAAAGATCCAATGTTGATAAACCAGTAAAACCAGTTGAAGAACGTCTGGACAGCTCTAGGCCCATCCCGTTGAACCTGATCTGCACCAAATGGTGCCACATTCGGCTTGATTCCTCCAGTGCCAGATGCAATCATCACTAAAGCCAACACAAAGTACACCACTCTCATTGTTTTATTGTGAATGAAATTGACGTGAAACGTTTCTTTGAACATATCATCTCTGATGGAAACTGCAGCCAGAAGTATAGTTCCAACAAGGTACAATAAAGAGCTTGCATAAATGGTGTTGAACCGACCCATGTACGCGTCTGCCAGCCATCCTCCAAGCAAAGGAACGAGATAACACGTTCCTGAAGGAAATGAAACAATACAGAAGCTTAAATGCAAAATATAATTAAGTAAAGGATTATGAGTAGAAACTGAATCGCCCCCAGTCGACTATTGTGAAAAATGGCAACCACGAGGAATGATGGGAAGGACCCTTCTTTCTTTCCATCACCCATCGCGTCTTGCTATTTTCGCATAGGAGACGACTGGGAACGAGTCAGCATGCAGTAGAAATACTTTACTGTAGGTTGATCATTCCCTATCATAACAATAATAGTTGCATTCCCTTTTGGCCTAATATATAGATTTAGCCAAGCCTAAAATAGGAGCTCTTTATTATTATTATTATTATTTTGCGCAGGTTCAAGAGCCCATGTTTCAATAATTACGTAACTACTCAAGAAAGATTCCATCATTGAAATAAATAGTTAAATCCAATCGTAGGAATTGCGCTGTATCAAATCCAGTCATATGACCAGCGGTCTATTTAAAAAAAAACATGTGATCTCAGTGAGTTTTAAACTTGAGCCCGCGATATTATCATGTGATACAGGTGAGCGGATACTCAAGATAACATCATAAATATTCTTGTTCTTCAGCCATTTTAATTTCAGAAGGAAAAGAAAACAGACGGTAGTTACAAGCATGACCAATAGACAACGCATGGTCTGCTAAACTCTATATAGACTTGACGTTTCGTATGCCTCAAGATACATATTCGGAAGTGACGGCTATAACTGTTACAAAACATTTTAAAAAGTAGGTATGCAATTGCATACATGTGTCTAGTGCGATTATTTTGAAGCTTTTTAGCTATTTCTACTTCAATAATCATTCACGTTTTGCATTCTCTCTTTATAGAGAAATTTTCTGACCTAAAAAACCCTCAGGGTAGTCATTTGAGTCCAGTTAGCGCACAGGCAGTCCACACGTTAACATGACACGGTAAGAGAATGTAGGAGAAAAGAATGCAAATAAAAATGACTTAACTTGTGTTTTACTTGCGTTATTTTGATTTCTCTGTGATCTTGGAGTTGATTGAAAGACATTTAGGCGAGCTTTACTTTCTGAGGTTTGCCTACGAGTAAAGCGAAGCGAAACGCTGGCAACCTAGCCCGTCAACGGTCCACACTCGAAGCTCCATAAATTCCATTAGGATAAATTGCCTCATAGAAGCCATCGATAATGCACCTATCAATGTAAATCCCGCGGGGAGAGGAGTGCGAGCATAGGTGGGGAATTTGGCAGTAGTTATCGTCCTGTAATGGGGACTTTTGACCATTTTATTGGCATTTCTAGCAACGTTTTATTGACTTTAGTTACTCTTTTGACCATCCGCAATTGCCCTTGGGCCGGGCAATTGAACAGAAAATTTCAGCTCAGTTCAAATCCCCACCCTATGCCCGCACTCTCCCCCTGCAGGATTTACATTGATAGGTGCATAATTTTTCTTTCTATTCTCTACTTGCACAAATCCCATAATACACCTCTTTTACCCCCCAAAATTTTGCAGAATCATTGTTTGCAATTTCTCCTGGGACATGAAGATGTCCCAAGGGAAATCTAAAACAATGCCTATGCAAATTTTTTGGGGGGTTGAAGCGGTGTATTATGGTATTGTGCAACTGAAGTTGAGAATGCTGACTCGTCCCCAGTCGTCTCTTATGAGAAAAAATAACAGGCGCGGGAATGATGGGAAGATATCCCTTTTCTGCTCAAGCTTGACTTCAGCAGGTCACGATGATATATCGAGTGGTTACACATTCCTGAAACGATTTGCATCTCCATGTAAGTGGTCACGTGAGGGAAACTTCAGTACAACTCTATGAGCCTTACGTAATATCTCACGTTACATGAAGTATTTATGCGATACTTGACATGGCGAGCAACCGCGGAGGCGTCACCATCTTGTATGAGAGCCTTGAAATGTTCGGTCTTCTGTCATGTAATCGTAGTTTGGTCTTACCGATACAAAGATCGTTTTGGCCGCTCTCAAAGATCTTAAGAGGTGTACAAGGCTAGTTGTTGGGACTGTGATTCCTACTACGTCGGTAAAACCAAACGACGATTACATAATAGGAAAACCGAACATTTCAAGGCTCTCACACAAGATTGTCACGCCTCCGCGGTTGCTGACCATGTCATTTCTACAGGTCACATTAAATGGGACCATTTTTAAATCCTCGCTACTGGAAAGTCCGACCTGCAGGGTAGAATTAAAGAAACGCTATTGATTGGTGACTTAAAACCCTCACTTAATGAAAACGTTGGAAGCGAGAAGCTGTTTCTTTATTAATTTCTACCGTTAGTACTAACTATCGGAAGCATCAATTTTGTCATTGGTTTTAGCTAGTCACCAGTGCCTCGCTTCATTTTTTGTATGTATGTTGAAGCATACGAAACGTGAAGCTTATATACAGTTTAGTAGACCATGCGTTGACTATTGGCAATGTTTGTAACCGCCGTTTTCTTATACCTTGTTCTGACCATAATGTCAACTCAAAAAGGGAACGAAAAGGCCCGCACCATGTCGCAGCTGTGGCGTTGGAGTTTTGTGCGACTAGGAGAGCGCATTTTTTTTTCGCAACCAAATTTTCGGCAACTTTTTTCTTGCCACAAGCCAGACAAAAACCACTTTTGCATTGCCACAAGCCAGACAAATACCACTTTTGTATTGCCACAAACCAGACAAATACCACTTTTGGATTGCCACAAGCCAGACATATACCACTTTTGCATTGCTAGGAGAGCGCATTTTTTTTTTTCGCAACCAAATTTTCGGCAACCTTTTTCCTGCCACAAGCCAGACAAAGACCACTTTTGCATTGCCACAAACCAGACAAATACCACTTTTGCATTGCCACAAGCCAGACAAATACCACTTTTGCATTGCCACAAACCAGACAAATACCACTTTTGGATTGCCACAAGCCAGACATATACCACTTTTGCATTGCTAGGAGAGCGCATTTTTTTTTTCGCAACCAAATTTTCGGCAACTTTTTTCCTGCCACAAGCCAGACAAAGACCACTTTTGCATTGCCACAAACCAGACAAATACCACTTTTGGTTTGCCACAAGCCAGGACAAATACCACTTTTCCATTGCCACAAGCCAGGACAAATACCACTTTTGCTTTACCACAAACCATACAAATACCACTTTGTTTGGCACAAGAGCTGCTATTTTTTTCGAAGATACACAGGTGGTGCTTTGCCCGACAGCGCCGAGGACCCAACCAAGTGGTAAAAAGCAGTGCAGCGGGCAGCAGGGGACTTCGGCTTCCGGTCTTGCCCGATTTTCCGGGTCGACATTCTCGCCGCCGACGACGAAGGGGTGGAGCTCGGACTCTATGAGCCTTACGTAATATCTCACGTTACATGAAGTATTTATGCGATACTTGACATGGCGAGCAACCGCGGAGGCGTCACCATCTTGTATGAGAGCCTTGAAATGTTCGGTCTTCTGTCATGTAATCGTAGTTTGGTCTTACCGATACAAAGATCGTTTTGGCCGCTCTCAAAGATCTTAAGAGGTGTACAAGGCTAGTTGTTGGGACTGTGATTCCTACTACGTCGGTAAAACCAAACGACGATTACATAATAGGAAGACCGAACATTTCAAGACTCTCACACAAGATGGTCACGCCTCCGCGGTTGCTGACCATCTCATTTCTACAGGTCACAACATTAAATGGGACCATTTTTAAATCCTCGCTACTGGAAAGTCCGACCTGCAGGGTAGAATTAAAGAAACGCTATTAATTGGTGACTTAAAACCCTCACTTAATGAAAACGTTGGAAGCGAGAAGCTGTTTCTTTATTAATTTCTACCGTTAGTACTAACTATCGGAAGCATCAATTTTGTCATTGGTTTTAGCTAGTCACCAGTGCCTCGCTTCATTTTTGTATTTTTTAAAATGTTTTGTAACAGTTATATCCGTCAGTTGTGAAGATGTATGTTGAAGCATACGAAACGTGAAGCTTATACACAGTTTAGTAGACCATGCGTTGACTATTGGCAATGTTTGTAACCGCCGTTTTCTTATACCTTGTTCTGACCATAATGTGGATGTCCAATATAAAAGATTTAAGCAAAGCAGCTTGACCTATTTCTGGAAAAAATTTTTCATGTTGAGCGATGTCTTTCTTCCATCGTACGTGCATATTGAGCCATTCCGCTAGTCTTGAAATGGACATGGAGGGCGCGCGCTAGCTTGGAAATCAAAATGGTGGCACGGAACGGGCTTACAGGTAGCACGCCACTTCTAAAAACGTAACGTCACCGGTGGAGTTTTGCACCGATGACGTCACATTTGGCTGTCAACCTGTTCCACGTTAACTACACGCTCTACTTTCGAAACTCGCGATGTTACATCTTTTTTTTTTTGCTAGTTTTTTTTTTGTGATAATCTTGTCTTGTAGCTGTGTTAGTTAGGTCTGGGGTCGGAATAATCGATTTTTTTCAACGTCTTGTAGAATCAGTTTTGACACGCCACGGCGCGCGTCAAATTGTAGACGGCACGAGACAATGGCTTCAATAAGAACAAAACGAAACCAATTCAGTGTAAATGAAATGATGCCATTTCGCGGTAAAAATCGTAAACCTCGATTTAGAAATCTTCGCGCGCTACATACGGAAAAGTTAACTCCTTTTCTTTCACTATATGTATTTAGTTTATAGTAGTTGAATTTTCATGATCTTAGACTTACGATATCTTATATATATCTTAATCTTATATTATTAGTTTTAGTCTCTTTTTATGTCTGTACAACACGCTCTCCATGGAAACCAGCTGAGTGTTGTTGGGGCTAGCGTGTTTCTTTGAATTAAATAAAGTATACCTACCTACCTACGTACATACCTACCTACCTACCTACCTACCTACCTGAGCCTTAGCCTGACAACATGGCGGCGAAACGTGTAGAGCAACGTTCGACAAATATCAGATTTCATCGGTCTTATCTCTTCACATTGGTAGTGATGCTAATCTCAATATGGTTTGTTTATCAACACATATCTTGTTACTACGAAAAATTGGATGATGTTACTTTGCTACCGGTCAATTTAGACGCAAGGCTTGCAAGTCGACTTTGCACCCGGTTACGCATAAGTAGAAGAAGAACGTTCACTACATCACGTATTCCTTACAACGTCGCTGGTACAAGTTCCTTTCAACTACATCAGTAGTATAGCCGAAAGTTAACAAATACCACCTGCTTTGCTCACTTCGTGCTTCAGGGAGCTTTAAAATAGGAAAATAAATGTCTGAAGATCAGGTGTGTATTTGTTAACTTCCGGCTATACCACTTAAGGAAGGACAACCCCATGGCTTGGCGTTGGCTGTTCGGCTAATTAGAAAGAAGCGGCACCATGTTATTCCAACAGCACAATGGTACGCGGAGCAAACAACTGCATGTGGTTAATGCGTAATCGGAAAGAGAATTGTGGTTAAAAGTGTGTCGGAGCATATTGCGGGCAGCATAATTTTCAACTCAAAAAGGGAACGAAAAGGCCCGCACCATATCGCAGCTGTGGCGTTGGAGTTTTGTGCGACTTTTTTTTCGCAACCAAATTTTCGGCAACTTTTTTCTTGCCACAAGCCAGACAAAAACCACTTTTGCATTGCCACAAGCCAGACAAATACCACTTTTGCATTGCTACAAGCCAGACAAATACCACTTTTGCATTGCTAGGAGAGCGCATTTTTTTTTCGCAACCAAATTTTCGGCAACTTTTTTCCTGCCACAAGCCAGACAAATACCACTTTTGCATTGCCACAAACCAGACAAATACCACTTTTGGATTGCCACAAGCCAGACAAATACCACTTTTGCATTGCCACAAGCCAGACAAATACCACTTTTCCATTGCCACAAGCCAGACAAATACCACTTTTGCATTGCCACAAGCCAGACAAATACCACTTCTGCATTGCCACAAGCCAGACAAATACCACTTTTCCATTGCCACAAGCCAGGACAAATACCACTTTTCCATTGCCACAAGCCAGGACAAATACCACTTTTGCTTTCCCACAAACCATACAAATACCACTTTGTTTGGCACAAGAGCTGCTATTTTTTTCGAAGATACACAGGTGGTGCTTTGCCCGACAGCGCCGAGGACCCAACCAAGTGGGAAAAAGCAGTGCAGTGGGCAGCAGGGGACTTCGGCTTCCGGTCTTGCCCGATTTTCCGGGTCGACATTCTGGCCGCCGACGACGAAGGGGTGGAGCTCGGACCGCTCCGCTGCTACACCAAAGACGCGCAAACGCCCGCACCATCCTCGCAGAGAGCAAAAAACCGTCGCAGCTCCACCCAAACGGAGGCAACCTGCCAATACTTCCCCCCCCAACAGACAAGATCGTGTGGGAAATGGCGGACCAAAAAATGCCACGCCATCGGCAACGATTCTTCGAAATACGAACTACAAGAAGTGCCAGAAATCGCCCAACAGCGACAAATATCTGCGCTTTCCACAAGAAACCGAGAGAAAGTTCTCGAGGAGCTTCACGCCCGCACAGCCGAGGAGTGGAAACGAGCCCACTGGGAAAGAGAAGAAAATCGGCACAAAAAGAGGAAGAAAAAAACAAAGATTCGCCAAGCGGAAACAGAGGTCCTTCGTTTGTAGGCAGAGACAAAGAAAAAAATCGAAACAAAATGCCGGGAGACCCGCAAAAACATCTTCGGCGCTCTTGCGAAGGACACAAAAAAAGTCTCGGAGCTGGCCGCAAACAAAAAAATGGAAAGTTCTTGGTTTTCGCGCGAAAGAAGAAGCAGCCGGGGCAAACCCCGAACCCATCACCAATGGGGAATAACCTCGCAACGACGAAGACGAAAACGTACTTGCAGAAGCATTCGGGGAGCCAAGTTCTTCGGGGTGTGTTTCTGTTTGGGCGACAAAAGGTCTGCGAAAAATCCTCCAGGAATGCGCGGCCTTCTCCCGCAAGGAGGAAGACAAATTTGGTCGGAAACTTTTCTGGCTTGTGGCTTTCGACGGTGTCGACAAGCTTGGAGGGTTGGTGTTGCAAATCGAACCCCCGAAAACCTTCCAGTCCAACGAGGGAACAAAAATCGTGTGGAACCCAATACAAGTTCTCGAAGCCCCAGACCCTGGTCGACTCCCAATCTTGCAGGCTCTTGGGGCGAAATGCGAAGAATACGACAAACTTCGCGCAGATCTCGCCAAAACCAATTTCCAAAGTTTCTGCGCCAGAAAACAAAGACACGAAAAAAACAACAGACTTGCTGGCAGGAGAGTACATAGCTAAACATTTCGCAGCGACAACCTTCCGAAAATCTCCGCGGACCATTCTATTCCTCTCCCGCTCGGTGAAGACGGGGAACCGAAAACAGACGAAGAAACCCCAACGCACGGGTTCTTCCTGGAAAGAGAGATCGAGGCAATGGGAGGCCTCCAAGCGCTAGAAAAAAGAAAAAACCCATTGCATTGCCGGCTTGGGGAGGAGAAAACGACACCGAGCAAGAAAAAAGGCCGCCGTGTTGCCCTGGCGTAGACCGGACAAACCATTCTATATCAAAACAACCAATCCACCTTTGGTACAGAAAACAAAACTCCCCCGGCAAGCAACAACAAAAAGCTCTCCCAGTCCCCAGTCCAACCATTTTTCTGCAGTCTCTGCAGCAGACTTTGTCTTCTTGCTGCTGCTCGTACTCTTTCTTTCGGGCATGGAATTGGTGGAAAGGAAAATGCGGCACACATCCAGGGGGTAGAACCACAAGATCCAATGTTCTTTCTTTGTTGCATGTTTCCAATTGCGAGCACTTTCTAGTCCATCGGCCGCAAAACTTTCTTCCCAGACTTCTGTGGTCTTTGCAAGATCTGCTGCTGCTGCTCTACATGTGGTGGTGGTGCCGCAGTGTTTTCTGCAGGGCTTGCAACGCTCTGTGCAGTGCTTGCAGCCTGCCACCCAAGATATTTCGGTCGCAGTGTACAGAAGAAGGATGGCAGAACCAATCCCACCAACAATCCCAACAACCTGCACAACACCCGCAGCAGCAGACGTTGCGGCATTGGCGGCGCCCACTATTCTGTCTGTTTGTTCTCGAACAGCCGTTTTTTTATATGCTCTCCAGGATTCCTTCCCTTTTTTTTCTTCCACTTCATCTTCCAACCTCTGCAAACCTTGTCCAATCTCCACCACATCTTCGTAGTGTCTTTCTTGGGTCTCCAGCAACAAATCCATATTTTTCTGCAGGTCCTGCACGCCGGCCAGGATCTGCGGCAGAAGAACATCCTGCCACTTTTTTTCTGTGGTTTCTGCGGGCTTTGCAGGCCATGCAGCCGATGTTTCTGCTGTTGGAGGCCTTGCATCCGCTGTTTCTGCAGGCTTTGCAGGCCTTGCAGCCGCTGTTTCTGCTGTATCTGCAGGCTTTGCAGGCCTTGCAGCCGATTTTTCTGCTGTTTTGGTTGGTTTGGAGGTTTTTCCATCGAAAACGCCTGCTTCTCTCCATATTCAGAGCCTTGTTGTGCCAATACCGAATTTGTTTTGTACCTCCTTGGGTGCTAGTTTTCCTCTTGCAGCGACAATTTCTCGAATTTCGTCGGGGAAAGCGCTTTTTCTGGCAGCATTGCAGATATTTTTTGCAGTTTTGTACTTGGGCACCGCCTCCAAAATTGGTATCCCTGGTGTATCTGTGCATTGCTGTATATTCCCTTGCAAATTCTCAACAATTCTCAGCAATTTCTCAGCAAGTTCTCAACAATACTCAACAAACAATACCCGGCAGCAATGCCTTGCAGAAACAGCGTCTTCGTCGTACGCGTTTTCGAGTAGCAGGTGGTTGGCAACAGATTTCTCGCATCGTAGGCCCATACTATCGAAGGTTTGTTTTGTTGCCCCATTGCCACCACGGTGGAATGCAATCTTTGCCGCTGCGCGTGCTGCTGCGAACTCGTCTGGTGTTGCGCCGGTGATGTTCGTTGTCGCTGCTTTGCTTTTGGCCTCTGCCGCAGCTCTGGTTTCTGCTGCAAGTTTGGCTTTCTCTGCCGCAGCCTGGAAGGCTTCCCCTGCTGCTTCTGCTTTTTTTTCCAGTGCAGCTTTTTCTTCTTCTTCCATTGTTCCTTCCCCATCCTCTGCAGTTTTTTCTTCCCGTATTGCTTTCTCTTGTAGTTCGAGGCTAGCAAAAACTTATATTTCCTTTTCTGCTGCTGCGACAGCTTCGGCAAGTGCAGACAATGTGGTTTTTTGGGGTTTTGCTTCTTCTCCGTCCAGCGCTGCGGGCCTCGAGAAAAACAAAGCCGCATTGTTGGATGTTTGGAGGACTGTTTCGTTGCCAAAATGTTCGAACAGTTGCGAAGACATTTTTTGTATACTTCCGGCAACACATTTGTTCAATTGGAGGATTTTGGCAACCTAGTATGTTTGTTTTGCGTGTTTTGTACCCTGCAGAGAGGCATCTGCCGTCGGGAAAAGCACCACCAGTGTATCTTCAAAAATAGCAGCTCTTGTGCCAAACAAAGTGGTACTTGTATGGTTTGTGGCAGTGGAAAAGTGGTATTTGTCCTGGCTTGTGGCAAGAAAACAGTTGCCGAAAATTTGGTTGCGAAAAAAAAATGCGCTCTCCTAGCAATGCAAAAGTGGTATTTGTCTGGCTTGTTGCAATGCAAAAGTGGTATTTTTCTTGCTTGTGGCAATGCAAAAGTTGCCGAAAATTTGGTTGCGAAAAAAAATGCGCTCTCCTAACTTCGTGCGTCAGGGAGGTTTTAAATAGGAAAATAAATGTCAGAAGATCAGGTGGTATTCATTTACCTCCGGCTATACTACTACATCTAAAGTCCGGAGATGTCCATCCTAATCCAGGACCACGAAGAAACAGATCTAGTACCCCGAAACATCCCTGCGGCGAATGTCAACAATCGGTGAGAAATAACAAAGACGCCATATTGTGTGCTGAATGCAAAATATGGTTCCACGCTAAATGCATTAATATGGGAAAGCCTATTTTCCAGCACTACCTTGGTGAACTACAATCTTGACTGGACGAGTCTTCTCTGCTCCCTGCCGAAATGTGGAAACTCCTTTTTTGAGAGCACTGAGGAACCGATACTTGAATTGTCCTATGCAAATACGGACAGCGAGCAGGAATATGCTAATGTTGACTCTTTACCCGACCTACTACGAAGAACAAAGAAGGCTCGTGAAATTCTTCTCATTCATTTGAACGTAAACAGTCTTCAAAATAAAGGGGAGGAAGTTGTATTATTAATCAAGGAAACTAAAGCTCAAGTTTTCTTCCTCACCGAGACCAAGATAGCATATATCCAGATTCGCAGTTTGCACAGAGTGGCTATAATGACATTGGCGATACTCGCTTACTAGCAACGTCCGAGGATCAACTGCACTATCCTATCACGAGAGTGTATATATAATAACGCAAAGCTGTAATCGTCGACCATCTGACGATACCTCACAATTTAAATTCTACGTACTTGAGCCGAAGGAAATTGCGGTTACGTTGTCTAATTTGGATTCTAACAAGAGCACCGGCCATGACCTCATACCTCCTAAGATCTTAAAGACAGCGAGTAGGGAGCTTTCTCACCCCCTGGCTGGCTTATACAACCGCTGCATTGAATCATGTGATTGGCCTCTGCACTGGAAGAAAGGTGACTGGGTCCCAGTGTTTAAGAACTATAGACCTGTTACAGTACTAACAGTGATAGGAAAGGTCTTCGAACAGCTACTAAGTAAACAACTGACATCATTTACTGACCCAAAGTTAAGCCACAACCTGACTGCATATCGAAAAGGCCAGAGCAGTGAAACTTCCCTTATTGGACTTATTGAAAGATGGAAGCAGGCTGTTGACAACAGGAACGTTGTGGGAGTCTTGTCCACTGACATGTCCAAGGCATTTGATTCGCTGTATCCTCCCTCACTGATCAACAAACTGAAGGCATATGGTTTTTCCAATAACTCCTTAGTCCTGATGCGATCATATTTCACAAATAAAGGATCAATCAAGAAACGGCAAGTGACTGGCACGCGACCACAAGAGGCTGCCCCCAGGGATCGGCCTTCGGGCCTCTCCTTTGGAATGTTTTCCAAAACGATTTACACTTCTCTACTGATGAAAACAGGCTATTTATGTACGCCGACGACCACCAACTGTTTTCAGTAGTAGTAACGAGGCGGAAAGAGTTCTAACTAGGGAAGGTAACAACATCTCTGAGTGGTACAACAACAATCTTTTACAAGGAAGCTTTTCAAAGTATCAGGTGATGTGTTTGGGTCCGAGGAATTGTCAAAAGGATTTACACATTGTGATTGGCGACGCTGAGATTGATCAGAAGTCAGAGATAACTCTCCTAGGAGTTACATTGGATGACCAGTTAAAATACTCGAGCCATATAAGCAAGGTTTGCAGAAAAGCCTCATGTCAAACGGATGTCCTTTTGAGATTACGTAATCTTATTCCGACATTGGCAAAATTACACATTGTCAAATATGCCATAATACCTCACCTTACATATTGTCAGACGGTCTGGCATTTTTGTCGTGCTTCCGATATCAGAAAATTAGAACGAATCCAAGAAAGAGCGTTACGCGCTGTCTACTGTGATAATGTATCATCGTATGAAGAACTCTTGCAAAGAGCGAGCCTGCCTACACTATATACGCGAAGACTACAGGACATTGCAATTATGATGTTTAAAGTCAAAAACGGTTTGGCGCCCCCGTACATCACGGACTTATTCGTTGTCTCAAGTATTCATTATAATTTAAGAAATTTAGACTTCATAATACCAAGATTTAGGACAGTTGCATACGGTAAACACAGCCTGTCGTACCTAGGCCCTGTCCTATGGTCAAAACTCGAAAAATCTATTCGGCTGTCTGACTCACTGAAAACGTATAAAACGTGTAAAACAAGTTAATTTTAATAGCCTACTGGACATTGAATGTAAAGACTGCTTCTTACGTAATAATTAACCAATCATTTTAAACATGTAAATTTACATACATACCTATAAATTTCATATTTTGTAATTCTTAAAATAATTTTAGCGCTAGGTAATTAGGTGTCCCCAATTAGCGTACGTTGTACGCCAGAGATTTTGACACGGTAATAAAGTTCTTGACTTTACTTGACCTACCTACCTACCTACCTACCTACCTACCTACCTACCTACCTAGCGCCTTCAAAGCGATTATATTCACATAAGCGCATATCATGTCAATTGACCTGGGAAAGTCTAGATGTTACCATGCACCTAGGTGAAGGGAGACGCTATAAAAGTAAGTGTCTTAGCCGAGAAGAAAACGTAGTTCCCCGCCGATAGAGGCTCGAACTCGGATCATCCAATCTGTAGCCTGAGTAGGTGGCAGTTTATTTCGGTAACGCGCTCGATCGACACAACATGTGAAAGCAGCGAAACCGTAAGCCGGGAAGGCCTGTGCTCTCCCTCAGGCCCCTCGCGACTTCGCCCCTCAGTTTCGGGCTTTCACCCGCTTGTCGATCACGCTACCAAAATAAACCGCCAGCT
>OX393561.1:8839105-8841605 GCA_947652115.1 Blastomussa wellsi
CAAAGAATTAATGACCCCCTTCTCACGTTGTAACGATGAAGACTTGTTAGGCATGTTAATTAGTATAGGTAATCACATGAGGCCAAGTACTATTAAGGATTAATTGCACGAGAGTTTTCAAAATTTTCCAAAATTGCCCGAGTCGCGAAGCGACGAGGGCAATTTGGAAAATTTTGAAAACTCAAGTGCAATTAATCCTTAATAGTACGAGGTCTCATGGGATTACTTGTTTATCAATAAAGGGCAAAATTTATACGAAGGAAAATCACGCGCGCAGTCTATTTTTATCTGGGAAGCCTGTTTAGCGCTACGGCAATTAACGGATTAGCCAATCATTAACAGGTAATCATGCCCTCTCTTGATTACTAAAAATGCCCTCGATTAAGAAAAAATGCCCTCTCTCTCAACCAATCAGCGCTCAGTAATTCTGCCCTTTATTAATAAGGCCTAAAAATCGGGTCAAGAAGGGAGCGAAAAGAAAAGCCATAATAATAATAATAGCAATGTTAGTAATAATAGTAATAATAATGATAATAATAATATTAATAATCTGTCTTGATTTAGCAAAAAGAGGGGCTTGAGGCAATAGAGGAAATGTATGAGATTTCGATCTATTTTGTTTGTTTTGCGAAGTAACCGTCGGTGACTATTGGCCACTCTTTGCATGAAATCGTACCCTTCATAATGTTCCCATGCCAAATTCGTGATGTCTGGTACTTTTTACTGTAGCCCACTCCCCCACCCCCCTTCCTCCCGCACCCCACCCGTTATTTTTGGCCATTTTTACCCAGGCCCCAGCTCGATGAGTACATCGGTTTGAATTTTTGACACCTCGCGGTAGCTGATCTGTAGGTTTACCAATCCTGCCGTCTAAAGGAAGTTTGCCGGAGGACATCATTAAGTCCAATGAAGGTGGAAGTCCAACGATTTGCAATCTAAGCGTCGGCTATTATCTTTCCTTAAAAAAAGCTCTAACGGGTGAACTTCAACAACTCGTTACGACTTGTGCGAGGCGGGATAGTGAGGTGCTTGCTTTAGACCGCAAAAAGTCTTTCGCCACACCAAATAGGACTCCCTGCCGGACTTGACGGGTGATTCGAAGGCGGCCATGCCGATATGTGGCTGGAACTATTCTGTGGCGAAAGACGTGGAAAAATTCTGCTCTAATTTTCGTAGTATTGTGTCCCGCGCAAAAAAATTTCGTTACATCCGGGCGATTGCATTCAATTTCCTAGAAAATGGCTAGCTGTGTGGGAAAACCGAGGAATAGCGTGGAATTACAGAGCCCTATTTAATGTGAGTACGATTGATTCATGTTCATGCTTTTTTATGGAGATTTTGCCGCTAGGTAGAAGTGCCAGATCGGTTTTCCGCTGATCTAAACGGCGATTTGTTCAGTTCGGAAGCGTAGCTAGTTTCCGGTCGCTGACCGACATGAACCATGTGCGGGTCACTAATCAAAGTACATTTCTCAGCTTTAACCGGAGCTGCCTAAAAATCAAGCGAATCCTTGATGTTACACACTATTCCTCAGATCATTTGAGACCATGCATGGCTTGCCGGGTCAACTCTTGCGCTGGAAATTTTGAAGTCTGTGATGCCATTAATTTTTATGTTGTAAATAATAATTTAATTGAATTAGTAGACTTCGAGAGTTTGTTGTTATGCCCAAACTACAATCTTCTTGCTCCGAAAAGACATAGGTTAGAGTAATCTGCGTTGATTTGAGTTCAGAATAGTGCCCATTGACACCGTGAGTCCTTGCGAAAATATGCCTTCATAACTATAGTGTCATGTCAACTTTATCTAACCGAGTTCTGTTGAATCAAGACAGAGTAATAATAACAGTAATACTAGCACTGACCTTTCGGATAAGTGAGTCACCAAGGAGAATAGAAGCTGCCAATCCTTTTAAATTTTATAGCGTCGACATTGGAGAGAGTTTCTGGCGATAAAACAACCGCTTTTGGCGAGAAAATACAGCTTCGCAGGAGTTTCGCTCACAATTTCCTTTGACCCGGTTTACATAAATCCAGTCATATATATGTATACTATTTAGGCCAATATAGACCAATAAAGTTGATAGACAAAGCTGACAGTTTGAATTTGGCGGCCAAGATAACTGAATGCGGATCCAACGAAAGCAGTGTGCTAAAAGTACTTAAGTAGTGCTTCTCGAAAGGTTAGGATAAACCTTGAAACCCAAGGCAAAGAATGTAGCTGTTTTTCACTGTCACGCCATCAAAAAATAAATTCGAAACCATGCAATGAAAAAAGCTGACAAATTCAAATGTTGTAAAATGATGTTAATATAACAATAGAGTTGATGTTCGCGGGCGTAAATATGTTTTTTGGCCCGAGTCAGGCTGATGAGGCTGGATTAAAGTGTTATATATTTGTACTGGAGTGGATTGAGAAATGACGGGCCTAATGCGCCTTAGAGAACCGATTGCCGAACAAATATTCGTATAAACACTTTTCCTAATACTTAAACTTCTCA